>CM053032.1:238693972-239244243 GCA_028564925.1 Lithobates sylvaticus
TATTTAGCTCCTCTTTGTTGATCTTCTGCTCTCGGGGTCCCCCTCCCACCGGGCACCATCGGGATATCAATCCAGTCAGGTATTTCCAATTCCTCCGTACCCAGAAATTCAAAAAGGTCAGGCAATTGCTCTGGGTTGCGTAGGGTGAAACCTCGTTCTCCCTTTCTTATAAATAAGGATAGTGGGTACCCCCACCTGTAGGTAGCTTCTTTTGATCGAATTAATTCTAGCAAAGGCTTCAGTATTCGCCTCCTACGTTTTGTCTGCCAGCAGATGTCGGGGTACACTTGAATCTCATAATCTGCGTGTATCAGCACCCCCTTCACCCATGATGCCCTCATTATATCCTCTTTTATTTTGAAAAAATGAACACGGCATAGCACATCCCTGGGGTCTACCCGTTCCCGGTTCTGAACAGCAGGACTCCTGTGAATTCGATCCAGTTCTATATGAGTCTCTGGGGGTTTTTCTAAATATGAATTAAGAATTGAAGTTACCTCCTTCCTTAAGTCAGGTGTCTTAATTGCCTCCGGGATCCCTTTGATACGTATATTATTTCTTCTATTTCTATTTTCGGACTCTTCAGCCTGCAATTGTAGCTCTATCAGCTTTTGATGCTGTGCAATACACTTAGTTTCGAGTATATCTAGACGCTTATCTGTTGTATTTTGTGTGGCCTCACACCTGGATAATCTCGTATCTACTGCTTCAAATTTAGCACATATCTCGCTCAGTTCCGCTTTGACAGTAGATTTTAGGTCATTCATCAATGCTAAGATATCCTCTTTGGAGGGGAGTGCCTGTATGAGCTGTCTGATGTCCGGTTCTTTTACGTACACCTGTCCCCTTGTAGCAAAACGACCTACCACACCTTCCGGTGAATTTGCTGTCTGAGGGGTCTGAGGGGTCTGAGGGGTTATTGGTAAGCTTATTTCTACCTCTTCCGCAAGCTCGGCCCGGATGCTCCCATCCAAGATGATAGCCATATTACTAGCCAGTTCTTCTTCAACTGTCGGTTGAAGTTGTGGGTGTGCTATGGTAGTAGGATTCGCTAACGGACCACCGTCTCTCCTCGTGAGGAATCTGGTGATATATGAGTGGGTCGGTGGGCTGTCCCCTCTGCCGGAGCCCCTTCTTCTAGGCATGGGATCTACCTACACACCCTTGACCCTTTCTCCTTTATCCCGCGTTAGCACCACGCTTTCTGTTTTTACAACTTGGTTGGCTTAATATGTCCTTTCCACAGATTCGCAGTGTAGATTATTGCCCCCTCAGTTATCAAGGTCGGCTCAACCTACACATTCATAAGCCTTAGTTTTAGCAGCCTCCGTTTGTTATACTCATCCAGGAGCGAGGGAAAAGGAAAAAGACACCATATAAAGGTAGGGTGTAAGGGTGTGCGGCTCTCTAGGGGAGTATTTCTCTTCTTGGTGTGTAACACCGTATATAACAGCGCTTCTACTAGCCCCAGCACCCTACAGCGTTATAGAGCATCACCTCAAACACCTCCAACGTATTGCCACAGACAGAGGGAAACAGGGCTCCTTCAGCCAGAACAGTTCATTAGTTCATAGAATCACCATAAAAAAGAAAGACTGCGCTTGCACAGAGTTCCCAGCAGTAGCAGCCACAGCACAAGTAGACACAAGCTTTTCTGGTTTCTTACCCCTCCTCCTATGCGCTCCTACGATCATCCACCAGCGTCGCCTCGGGAGTCTGCAGTCTACAGTGGCGTGTGTGGGTATCGCTTGATCCGCTTGCTGCGCTCGGTTTCTCCCTGATGAATAGGGGGAGAGGGGGATTCTTCGTGCCGACTCTACTGCTGCGGTGCTCGTTGTAGCGTCGCTGGTGTTATCAGCTCTTTGTTATTTTGACCGGATTTATTTTTTTAACAAGCTTACTGTAAAAATATACAATTTATTCTATAAGTTGACCCATTTATAATTATGTTTCTAGTACAGTTATTGGTAAAGAAAATTATTAAAAATTGCTCGCAGCTGTAATTTATTACCGAACCCCGGCAATATAGACAAAAAAATCGAGAAAAAAATTGGCGTGAGTTTTGGCGTGGGTCCCCCCCAGTCCATACCAGGCCCTTTGGGCTTGATATGGATTTTAAGGGGTACTCCACACCAACATTCTTTTTAAAAATGGTGTGGGGTCCCCCCAAAAATCCATACCAGACCCTTATCCGAGCAAGCAGCCTGGCAGGCCAGGAAAGAGGGGGGGTGAGCGAGTGTCCCCTCCTGCTGAACCATACTATGCCACTTGCATTCAACATGGGGAGGATGCTTTGGGGTCCCCCCAAAGCACCTTGTCCCCATATTGATGGGAACAAGAGCCATTGGTTGTGGGGGTCTGCGGGCAGGGGGCTTATCAGAATCTGGAAGCCCCCTCCAAATTTTGGAACTGTTTCCTACCCTGGTAAAAGTAACACATGCAGTGGATCTACTACTCGCCCTCTCTGGCCTCTGGGTGATGGTCGAAACACTTTACTTTGCACTGGTGTATCCCCTATACATGATACTTCAATCACCACTAGAGGTCAAGATGGGGATTTTCCCTGTCACGACCAGAGACACAAAACTTTACCAAACAGACACACAATAAGGAAAATTTTGATGACATTAATACATTTAATGTCATCAATTTTTCTGTTGTTTTTACATGCCTGTTTAGCCCCAAAAAAGGGGAAATAATGCAAAACATAAATGTTATACACCAAGATGTTGGTTTGTTTTAAAACCTTAAAACGCACATGTGAATGTGCTTGGAGTAAATAGTTTTTTACTAAACAATGTGTGGCTTATTATTTTAAAGCTCAATACCAGTGTATTTGTTAAGTTGTTGTAGTTACAGTGACAATGTGCTCTAAAATGTGGCCAACTCCTGCAAATTTTAGTCCTCACAAAAATTATAAGAGTTGAAAAGCCATAATATTTTTGAACTTCATGCATTAGATCCATCAAGAACAAAAACAGTAGCAAGTAGTAGTAGCAAGTGGCCAAAATAAAGGCCATTTTAGAACATATTATACAGATAAGAAACACAGACAACAGTAGTTCAAATGAAATATGAGTTTATGATCAAATAAAAATATTATTCAGGATCAGCTGCAATTTTCTGCCAAGACACTGCTCTACCCCCAAAATAATCAAGGTATTTTTGACATATATCTCTGGCATTTTAGGAGGGTAATCCAGCACGGCCAGTTTCTAGAGCTGTCATCACGCCCACAGATGGCCGAGCTGCAGCCTCCTCAGCTGGGCCTGCCACTGCAGGGTCCGCATCAGTTGGCACTGAGGCAAGGTAGCTGCTAGCATTCCTCCGTAAAAAAATGATGGTATATACAGCAGCACAATACCACATTGATTTTGGTTGATTTTGTATAGTGCCAGGTTAATTGGTGTTAAAAACAGCCTGAACTGACTGGAGAGGATGCCAAAAGCGTTTTCAACCACCCTTCTGGCACGAGAGAGCCTGCAATTAAATATTCTCTGCTCTGATGTGAGGTTCCTCATAGGAATTGGCTTCATTCCCAGAGCAAAGGCTTCATCTCCAACAAAAACAAAATTGAGGCCCTCAACATTCTCTTCAGCAGGTGACAGGTTTAAGGTGCCATTCTGGAGCCACTTCTAGAATTCTATCTGCATAATGACTTCTCCATCAGAGTTGCGGCCGTTCTTCCCAACATCAAGAATCAAGAACTCATATGTGGCAGACACTACAGCTAGCAGGACTATCCTGCAAAAGCCCTTATAATTGAAATAATATGAGCCAAAGTTGGTTGGTGGGACAATCCAGGCATGTTTTGCATCAATAGCACCACCACAGTTGGGAAAATCTCACTGATGATGGAACTGGGCTACAACGTCCTGCCATTGCTGTGGGTTGGAAGGAAACTGTGGATTAAAAAAAAGGAAAATAAATTACTACTTCTGCACATAACATTGCAGGCAGATTTGACACAAACATGCTTGGCCAACATAAGTATAAAACTTAAATGAGTATTTAAAGACAAAAGTGTAAGGTCAACTTATCTGATTCATCTCCCCCTCTGGTGGCCCATTAGCAAAATTTTAGGGTGGGGCGGGGGAAATGGGTATATGTTTTGGACAGGTAACCCTCTCCACTTTCATAAGAGCTGTTTGCATAAATAATCTGGGGTACTTTAGACAGCCCCTTCTCACTTACACTATTGGCAGCCCAGTGGACAGGTAAGAAGTGTCATAATCTAAAAATATGGATCCACACTGTCCAAATTGCAGCACATTTTGACATTCAGAAAATACCTATCAATATAATAGGAGACAAAAACTGTCTACGTTACAATTTGTAGGTAATCAGGCAGGCCCTTGCACTACATGGTTGGGTGAATTTATACAGAAATTTAAACACAAAAGAGGGATAGTGTGTATGGGTTAGCATACAAAGTCTTGAATTACACATAGCAAGTGACTTGTAGCATATTGGATATATCCATGGTTGTCATGTATAAAAGTTATTTTCAGAGAAACATAGTTACATAGTAGGTGAGGTCAAAAAAAGACACAAGTCCATCAAGTCCAACCTATGTGTGTGATTACATGTCAGTATTACATTGTATATCACTGTATGTTGCGGTCGTTCAGGTGCTTATCTAATAGTTTCATGAAACTATCGATGGCCCCTGCTGAGACCACCGCCTTGAGGAAGGGAATTCCACATCCTTACTGTAAAGAACTCTCTACGTAGTTTAAGGTTAAACCTCTTTTCTTCTAATTTTAACTCGAGTGGCCACGAGTCTTGTTAAACTCCCTTCTGCAAAAAAGTTTTATCCCTATTGTGGGGTCACCAGTATGCTATTTTTGTATATTGAAATCATATCCCCTCTCAAGCGTCTCTTCTCCAGAGAGAATAAGTTCAGTGCTCGCAACCTTTCCTCATAACTAATATCCTCCAGACCTTTTATTAGCTTTGTTGCCCTTCTTTGTACTCGCTCCTTTTCCAGTACATCCTTCCTGAGGACTGGTGCCCAGAACTGGACAGCATACTCTAGGTGCGGCCGGACCAGAGTCTTGTAGAGCGGGAGAATTATCATTTTATCTCTGGAGTTGATCCCCTTTTTAATGCATTCCAATATTGTGTTTGCTTTGTTAGCAGCAGCTTGGCATTGCATGCCATTGCTGAGCCTACCATCTACTAGGACCCCCAGGTACTTTTCCATCCTAGATTCCACCAGAGGTTCTCCCCCCAGTGTATAGATTGCATTCATATATTTGCCACCCAAATGCAATATTTAAAATTTTTCTACATTGAACCTCATTTGCCATGTAGTTGCCCACCCCATTAATTTGTTCAGATCTTTTTGCAAAGTTTCCACATCCTGCGGAGAAGTTATTGCCCTGCTTAGCTTAGTATCGTCCTCAAATATAGAGATTGAACTGTTTACCCCATCCTCCAGGTTGTTTATGAACAAATTAAACAGGATTGGTCCCAACACAGAACCCTGGGGGACCCCACTACCCAACCCTGACCATTCCGAGTACTCCCCATTTATCACCACCCTCTGAACTCGCCCTTGTAGCCAATTTTCAATCCATGTACTCACCCTATGGACCCTGCCAATGGACCTTATTTTGTACAGTAAACGTTTATGGGGAACTGTGTCAAATGCTTTTGCAAAATCCAGATAAACCCCGTCTACGGGCCTTCCTCTATCTAGATGGCAACTCACCTCCTCATAGAAGGTTAATAGATTGGTTTGGCAAGAACGATTCTCCAGGAATCCATGCTGATTACTGCTAATGATACCGTTCTCATTACTAAAATATTGTATATAGTTCCTTATCATCCCCTCCAAGAGTTTACATACTATTGATGTTAGGCTAACTGGTCTGTAATTCCCAGGAATGTATTTTGGGCCCTTTTTAAATATTGGAGCTACATTGGCTTTTCTCCAATCCGCTGGTACCATTCCAGTCAGTAGACTGTCAGTAAAAATTAGGAACAATGGTCTGGCAATTACTTGACTGAGTTCCCTAAGTACCCTCAGGTGCAAGCCATCTGGTCCCGGTGATTTATTAATGTTAAGTTTCCCAAGTCTAATTTGCTCTTCAAAAGTTTTGGAACAGGGTACTGAAGCTCATCTACATAGTTACTGGTATATGTGTTCCCCACACCCTCAATGTATATTGTTCTATGACTCACCCAAGAGGACAACTAAACACAATCATATTTCCATATAATTGCCTTAGTAATGAATCCTAGAAATCTTCATGGCTGTACTCTGTCATATTTGGTTATTGTCACAACCTTCTCTTTATCTGTTTTGTACAAAAACTGGATAAAACTACTGAAAGAAAATGCATGCCTAAACAGTACTGCTTAGGATATTTGTAGTAGGAAAGTTTAAGTACTCCGAAGTGCTCTTTCCATTTTAAGGTAAATACATATGGAACATAAAGTGGAAGAAGTGGCTGCACACCACAGGAAGATGCCAAAAGTTGCAATGTTTTATTCCATAATAAAGCTGAACACCAAACCCCACGGACAAAACCTGGTTGATGTTTCACACAAAAGTGTGCTTAAAGAGGAGCTCCAGGCTCCTTCAGAAAAAAATTAGAGTTAGCAGCTACAAAACACTCACAATCCCTGATATTCTTTATATTACTAGCAATCAAAATCACAATCCCAAACTGGAAGCACACGACACGGTGTGGAACCCCTGGAACTCCCAAGAAGAAAGAATCTAACTAGAAGTGCTGGACCACCACGGTGACAACCCTTCCCTACTTCCCCTCCCTTTTCCTCTCTCCCTTCTCTCCTCTTTCTCTCCAAGAGTATCCCTATGTCTTTCTTCCCTATTTAGAAGAAGCTACAGACAACTACGTATTTAGGGAACACAGATTTCCTGCTCCATTTCAGCACAGAAGGGCATGGATGTTAATGACATGTGAAGCACTTAGTGACTACTAGTTAATATGGTTACAGCGACTTAGATAAGTCTATATCTCCCCCTTTCCTCTTAAGCTCAAGTGTCTCCCTTTCTCCCCCCTTGTTGGAGCCCATTTCCCTTCTTTTTTTTTTCTTTTTCCCCTCTCTCATCTTGTGTATATGTATGCGAGCAAAAACACATGGCACACTCTTTACTATGTTTACCTGTTTTATTTGTACTGCACTTTTATTGAATAAAATGTTATTTACAAAAAAAAAATCACAATCCCTAGGGCACATAACACTTGAAAAATTTGCCAGTATACTAAAAGAAAAACAATAACATTTTAAAAGATTTGGAATCCTTTGACTGAATTCATTGCTGGTGCTTGAAGTCATAACCTCGTGTTTACTCCTAGGCCCCATTCCTTTCCTAATATGATAATGCATTAAAGTGATTGTTCACCAATGCCAGAAGTCTTCCAAGCAAAATAGGTGAGTTGGAAGCTCTGGTGCACGAGGAGAGCTATGATGTAATCGGTATTGCTGAGACTTGGCTTCATTCCTCAAATGACTGGGCTAATAATATTCCTGGCTTTGCACTCTTTCGGAGTAAAAATGAAAGGTGGCGGGGTCTGTCTCTATGTGAGAAGTGATCTCAAAGCGAGTGTGAAAGAGGACCTGGTTGATGGAGAGTGTGATGAGTCTGAAGCATTATGGGTGGAACTGCATATAGATGTGCGTAGTTCAAAGTTAATCATTGGAGTTTATTATAGACCACCCAATGTTAATGAGGAGGTGGAAACTCAGCTCCTTGCACAGATGGAAAGGGCTGCAAGGGCTGGGACGGTGATAATAATGGGGGATTTTAACTACCCAGAAATTGACTGTAATGGAGTAATGGATGGAGTAATGGCACTGCTGGGACAGTTAAAGGGCAAAAATGTATAAACCTATTACAGGACAATTTAATGGTCCAGTTTATTGTGGCCCCAACTAGTAATGCTGCTCTGTTGGACCTGGTAATCTCAAACCATGCAGAGCTTATTACTAATTTTCATATAAAGGAACATCTTGGTAGCAGTGACCATATCATGATTTCATTTAATGTTAGCTGTAAGGAAATAACACATACGGGAAAGATAAAAACACTTAACTTCAAGCGAGCAAATTTTACGAGGATGAGGACTGCTCTCCAGGACTTAGACTGGGAGGGATTATTGGCATCAATGGGCACTAAACAGAAATGGGAATTCTTCAAAGTGACTGTTTGTAAACTCACTGCAAAGTATATTACCATGGGCAATAAGTTTAAAAGGCGAAAAATAAAACCTATGTGGCTCACGGCCAAATTTAAAAAAGCTGAGTTATTCACTTTACGGTCAACACTGAGGACAAGGGGGCACTCTTTACGTCTAGAGGAAAAGAGATTTCATCTCCAAATTCCGCCAGCAAAAGTCCGATGAGAGCTTTTGGTCAGAAAATGCGACTGTGTGTATGCTCCATCGGACTTTTGCTGGCGGAATTCCAGCCAGCAAAAGATTGAGAACAGGTTGATTGAAAATTCCGAACTTCTGTACCAATTCTGATGCGCAAAATCTCGGAAGCATTGAACTTAATTTTCTCGGCTCGTCGTAGTGTTGTAATGCTTCAGTGCACCACTCTATAGAAAGCCAAAAGCATGTGTCGATACTGGGATAAATCGTATCTTCCTTAGTATATTCTAGTATATATTTGGATTATAAGGTCTATGATGTTTTGATTACACGCTTTATGGTAAAAATATTCTTTTGCACAGAAAATTTTATTTATTTAATTGTGTCATTGCAATAAGGCACTCATGCTAACATCCAGATAGCGCAGCATTTCCTTTATAAGTGATCACTTTTGTATGATTTTGAAGAGGATTTAGCCACATAAAGGCACTTTTTTTCCTGGATTTATTTGTTTGAAACACATATGGACACTAAGATGGAAAGGGACCTGGGGGTCCTAGTAGATGATAGGCTCAGTAATGGCATACAATGCCAAGCTGCTGCTAACAAAGTAAACAAAATATTGGAATGCGTTAAAAAGGGGTCAACTCCAGAGATTAAACGATAATTCTCCCGCTCTACAAGACTCTGGTCCGGCCACACCTGGAGTATGCCGTCCAGTTCTGGGCACAAGTCCTCAGGAAGGAAGGGAGGAAAGGAAAAGTGGGGAAGAAACACCAACGCAGGGAGAGGAAATGAGCTAATAGGGGAATAGGAGTAACGAAAGACAAGGACAGCAGTGGTATTCAGGTGCAGCGAAATAGTAGGTCCTTACACTCATCCAAGAAGATAAAGGCACTCCAATAGAAGATCATTTGAAGATGGTTTTTATGTTTGTTTTGAGAGTAATGGATAAGTTCTTCCTTCCTCCTGATTTCTTCCACCTTGTCGAGCCACATGGTTATCATAGGTGGAGAAAGGTTTTTCTATTTCAGGAGGATGCATTTAATAGATGACAGAGAACTGACCTGCTCTAGCACCTTTTTAATCTTGTATCCCTGCATGTTATGATGTGTAACTGATTGTTGTTAGGTCCTGCCTTATAATATTTTTTTTTTTGTTATCAGTGTAGATGCTGCTTCTGGTGCTCATACTGCAGTGCCCTATACTGGCCTAGCTGTGTCAGGGAATGGACTTAAACATGGGACCTCTGCTGTGTCTGGCAAGGACTCTTCTCGCTGAGCTACCTGAGATGCTGGACAGCACCCTGTCTGATCCGTTGGACAACCCTGCCTTGTGCCTTAACTTCTGCTGAACCTTGA
Organism: Lithobates sylvaticus; assembly: GCA_028564925.1. NCBI lineage: Eukaryota > Metazoa > Chordata > Amphibia > Anura > Ranidae > Lithobates > Lithobates sylvaticus. The sequence goes on from CM053032.1 coordinate 238,703,685, forward strand.
ACTCTTTGCTTCTCCCATGAACTTCCTAATTTAGGCCATGTCTCTGCACTTCCTGTTTGCCAGAATATTGTGCCCTCTCCAGCCAGTATCTCACTCCTGTCTTCCATGTAACCGTCCATATTGTGCTACCACTTGTTATAGACCCATGGCTTGTTCCTGGACTATGCTTCTGCCTGATCCCAACCTGCAACTACTTGTTACTGACCTTTGGCTTGTTTTACTGACTACGCTTCTGCATATCACCCTGAACACAGCATCCCCACCATGAAATATGGTGATGGCAGCATCATGTTGTGGGGATGCTTTTCTTCAGCAGGGACAGGAAAGCTAGTCCGAGTTGATAGGAAGATGGATGGAGCCAAATACAGGGCAATCTTAGAAGAAACCCTGTTAGAGCTGCAAAAGACTTGAGACTGGGGCAGAGGTTTGCCTTCCAGCAGGACAATGACCCTAAACATACAGCCACAGCTACAATGGAATGGTTTAGATCAAAAAATATTCATGTGTTAGAATAGCCCAGTCAAAGTCCAGACCTAAATTCAATTGGGAATCTGTGGCGAGAATTGAAAATTGCTGTTCACAGATGTTCTCTATCCAATCTGACACGTCTTGAACTATTTTGCAAAGAAGAATGGGCAAAAATGTCCCTCTCTAGATGTGCAAAGCTGGTAGAGACATCCCCAAAAAGACTTGCAGTTGTAATTGCAGCGAAAGGTGGTTCTACAAAGTATTGCCTCAGGGGGGCTGAATACAAATGCACGCCCCACTTTTCACATATTTATTTGTAAAAAAAATTGAAAACCATTTATCATTTTCCTTCCACTTCACAATTATGTGCCACTTTGTGTTGGCCTATCACATAAAAAATTTGTTCGTTTTTGTTTCAATTCATTTTTTGTTTTTTTTGGATATTCGAAAATTAGGAAATTCAAAAATTCGAAAATCTGTATTTTCTAATTTTCGGATTTCCGAATTCCGAATTTTCTAATTTCCGAATTTTCGAATATCCGAAAAAAACAAAAAAAGAATTAAAACGAAAACAACATTTTTTTTAGCAGTGCACATGTGGACTATTGTTTACCCACTCAGGGAGGCATAGGTGTTCCATGCATCCCCGTGTAGGCAGTTTCATTTCATGTAGGTGTATGGCCCCGAAAGCACACTCTCTGCATCCGATGCACCTTCAGGGATGTTGGATTGGGAACAGCATCTGCGCAGCCACTGAGTCCCAATTGACATCAATGGGGCTGCCTGCATAGATATGTGCGTAAACACGGCCCACCACTGGAGTACGCTTCAGTGAACAAGGCCTAAGTTACAGTACATGGCCAGAAACTAAAATTTGTTATACAATTAATCATTATAGCATACAAATTCACAAATTACACATAGCAAGTAACTTGTAGCATATTGGATATATCCATGGTTGTCATGTATAAAAGTTATATTCAGAGAAACATGCTGTTCTCTCATCATTTTGCCAAGGATATAATGAAAAAGCATGACTACCACATTTGGTGGGAATGCCCCAGGCTTCAAAAGTTTTGGAACAGGGTACTGAAGCTCACCTACATGGTTACTGGTATATGTGTTCCCCACACCCCTCAATGTGTATTGTTCTAGGACCCCAGTGGACAACTTAACACTAACAATCCCTGATATTCTTTATATTACTAGCAATCCAAATCACAATCCCTAGGGCCTGGAAGAACGCAGTGACTTCTTATTCTATGATCAAACATAACACTTGAAAAATTAGGCAGTATACTAACAGACAAACAATAACATTTCAAAAGATTTGGAACCCCTTGACTGAATTCATTGCTGGTGCTTGAAGTCATAACCTCGTGTTTACTCCTAGGCCCCAATCCTTTCCTGCTCCAAGATGGGACACTGCACATTCTCTCTATTGGTCTTTCTCCTTTTCTTTTCCTTCCTCTTTACTTGGGCCTCTGGCCAATCTCAACTCTTGCCTTGGTCTCTGTTGTGTGACAATCATATTTCCATTCAATTGCCTTAGTAATGAATCCTAGAAATCTTCATGGCTGTACTATGTCATATTTGGTTATTGTCACAACCTTCTCTTTATTTGTTTTGTACAAAAACTGAATAAAACTACTGAAAGAAAATGCATGCCTAAACAGTACTGCTTAGGATGTTTGTAGTAGGAAAGTTTAAGTATTCCGAAGTGCTCTTTACATTTTAAGGTAAATACATATGGAACATAAAGTGGAAGAAGTGGCCACACACCACAGGAAGCTGAACACCAAACCCCACGGACAAAAGCTGGTTGACGTTTCACACAAAAGTGTGCTTAAAGAGGAGCTCCAGGCTCCTTCAGAAAAAATTAAAAGCCAGCAGCTACACATACTTTAGCTATTGACTTTTAATATAAGGACACTTACCTGTCCAGGGATCCCACAATGTCCTCACCCAAGCCGATTCTTCAATCGTCTTTGAGTGCAGGCGTCGGCATCTCTAGTAAGCCTCCTTCCTATTGCGCATGCAAATCATTGCAGACGCCCATGGTAGTAGGCACCATTAATACAGTGATTTCTTCTAGCTACTGGGTCCCAGAAGATGTCCTTCTGCTCACTGAACCCAGGTGGCCATTTTGCTTGGCATAGGTGCTATTCAGAGAACGTTTTGCATTTTCTCAATAAACACAAAGGATTCTCTGATTCTCATTCTCTCCCCGTCTCTCCATCTCATCCAATCAGAGAATGATTTGCATTCATTTAGCAAATGCAAAGTGTTCTCTGAATGGCACCTGTACCGAGCAAACAACCTCCTGTGTTCAACAATGGAACAGAGCAGCAGCTTGCCATGGGACCTGGAAGCTAGTGGAGATCACTATAGTAGGTGTGCCTACTACAAAGATTTCCAGATTCCATGGGGATCCTACAGGTATAACACATACATACATACATACATACAGTGGTCCACATAAGCAGGTGCTTACAGGGTACAGTACAGGGTACAGTTGACTGTATTCTCGCTGTTAAGGTATTTGAACTATGCATGTAGCTAGTTTTAGCTGTCAGGGATGGGAAGGGGTTAACAGAAACTGGACTCTTTACTGTGTTTTTCTAGGGTCCTGCCCCTTGTAGTGTGTTGATATATTTGACAGGAGAGGGCTCAGTAGAGGCTGTTCTTCAGAAGAGCACTGTATCGGGCCTGCAGAGCCATGTAGTCCCATTGGAGCAATGGAATTTCCCACCAATTATATCTGCTGTGCTATGGACTGTACTGCTGAACTGTTCAGTAAAGTTATTAACTGTTGAAAGCCTAGTCTGAAGTCATTGAAAGGGTTGCATTAAGGAACATGGCGTATCAAACATACTCATGTTTGTCTGTATGTTTTCGGCTTTTTTTATTCAATAAAATTTGGTGGTGGTAATGCACTAGGCATTTGCGTCCTCCTGTGTCTTTTTACAGTAGAGGGGAGATGGCAGGAAGATGCCCAACATGATGTTTCAATTACTAACCAGGACTGGTAGGAATGCTATAGCAGCCAGTGGGAAGGTGGTATTGGCATGGGTGGCTGGTCCTCTGCTTAGTGTGGGAATCTGTTCTGCCACTGAGGTGGAAAAGTAGCTGAGCTGGTGTAGTGGGACAGAGGCTCCACGGTGATACCCCTCAAAATGCTGCATTCTAAAAGATAATGTGTACAGTGTCACAGGAAGAGTATCTCACAGTAAAGAGAAAGGTGGACAGCTCACTTCTAATCATGGATAACCTTAATGCTGATTCTCACATGACTGGGGTCCCACCTGGTCCTGTGCATTAGTGAGTGCTTCCATGGAGTGGTTTCCATTCTTGGGCAGTTTGGCCCCAGCCTCACAACCTGGTGTAGTCCCCATCTCCACGGTGAGTAGGCCCCACCCAAATCCAAGCTGGAGCAATGTAACTATGTAAATATAACCATACCTAAATTTAATTTTATTTTGAAAATACATTAAAATGTTATTACTGGAATAATCAATTACAATATATACATCAATAACCCTCCTCTTTCACATCATTCTGTTTATTACTGCAGTACAGCTGCTCATTGAGGGTAGACTATTCATTAAAATCTTTCTTGGCAAAGGAAACCAGAACAGCAGTATTTTTGAATGCAAACTTTTTATTGGGAACGAAATACATTACAAAGAGATTACTTCTTGGGATAACCCTGAAGTCAAAATCATGTCTCTGTGGGTTACACAGATTATACAGGGAATTAAAGTAACTTCCAATAATAAAGTGACGGTGTCATATCAGATTAAGATGAGCAGGATTCACATGCGCAGGCAGTGTGGGCTTGTACAACTTCTGTGATATCTTCAGGTTTGTCTAGGTATGTTTGTCCTTCAACCAGGTTCAGAGCTGAATCTACAGGAAGAAGACACATTAAAAATAATAAATTAGACTTCATAAAAAAGGGAAGGGCTGTGTAGAGACTCCAGGCTTAAAATTGAGGCAGAAATAAAAAACCACGCAACTATTCAAATTCAAACAATAGTATGATCGGTCCAAGCAATTATTCTCTTGCAGTATATTTGCTTGTAAAGATTGTCATTTATTCAGCTCATGGTATAGCTAGTAGTAGTTAACCACATTCATCTAGACTTGTTTGGGAACATTGAAGACTTGTGAATGTTGAATTTCACTACTCATCCAAGTGGCTTCCTCAGTTCACATACTGTAAGTGTGGGCAATGGGTGTTTTCATAAACAATCACAGTTCCTATCTTGTTCTTGGACAATCAACATCTGCCTTGACACATCTCATGACACTATTGCGAGTAGTTAAATTGCCCATAAGGAACTATTTCTCAGATACTTTTTAGCAGTAGATAGGCCAAAGGACACCTGGCTTTTTTAAAGTAATAAATTCAATACCATAGAGCAGGGTTTCTCAAACAAGCTTCCATAGAACACTAGGGTTCCTCCAGAGGTTGCTAGGGGTTCCTTGAGCAATGAGCAATTTCTGCCTCTCTGACAAGACACCATTGATCTTTTTAGCTATCTGTAAGGGGGGTAGTTCTTCCCAATGACCACAAGTGTAAGAAACATGAGTCATAGCTATAGAAATTTTTAGCAGGGGTTCACTGAGACAGGAAAGTTATATCAAGGGTTCCTCTGTGTTGAAAAGGTTGAGAAAGGCTGCTTTAGCATTTGGATGAATAGTTTAGTGCACTAATAAACACTGATAGTTAAATAATACCGTATTTTTTTTTATAGAGGGCTATACATCAGATCAATAAAAGCAACAACTAAGGAGGAAAGAGGGACAGATAAATTTAGTTCCAAAAGAAGGACTGCCTCTCTAAGGCTTTAAGGTCTCATTCATAACGCTGTGAGTTTGGAGAAGCCCACCCACACCCACACCCACAAGGAAGTCAAATTGGGAGCAGCAGCTGTGTCTTTGCAGTCTCTGCATCCCAATTGATTTGAATGAGGACTACCTGCTTGCGGATGCATGGAACACCTGTGCATCCCAGGCAGGCAAAAGACAGACCTTAAGGGGTTGTAAAGGTTCCTTTAAAAAAAATAACAAACATGTTATACTTACCTCCACTGTGCAGCTCGTTTTGCACAGAGTGGCCCGATCCTTGTCTTCTGGGGTCCCTCGCGGCTGTCTTGGCTCCTCTCCGCATCACCTAACCCCCGTTCTGGGAAGCGCTCTCCCAAGGGGGGTTAGCTTGCTCGCACGATCCTGTGATACAGTGATACAGTTGGCGGCCGCCGACTGTATCACTCGGCCCCGCCCCCCGGCGCGCTGCGTCATTGATTTGATTGACAGCAGTGGGAGCCAATAGCTGTGCTGCTATCAATCATCCAATGAATGGGCCGAGAAGAGCCAAGAAGCCAGGTCAAGAAGCCAGCGCGTTCACGATGCGGGACTTTTGAGGGCTCAGGTAAGTAAACGGAGAGCTGGGGGGCCGCTAATCGTCTGATGTTTTTTCACCTTAATGCATAGAATGCATTAAGGTGGAAAAACATGTACCTTTACATCCCCTTTAAGTACGTCCATGTGGACGAGGCCTTAATCAGGAACAGTAGGGGGTTATGGATTTTAATTAGTGGTGAAACATCTTCAGCATAACAAGGCCAGCCCAGTTCATGTGTGATTAATTACCACTAGCTATTCTCTAACAGAGTTTTGTACAACTTTGACATTTTTAGACTAATTTTAAAAAGAAAGGCAACTTTGGGTATCATGCATGTGTGATTTAGAACTTTGTTTATTTCCCTTCTAGCAACTAAACTTTGTCTCCCCTTCCTGTTGCTAAGGTATGACACAATATGTAGAGGGCAACACAGACTGTTAAATTCAGACCAATTCAGACTGTTCATCAATCATATATGTTATACAATACTCTTTTAATGTTAACTCTTTGTAAATGAAAGCTATATTTCTTGAAAGTAAAGGCCCAATGATGTGCTTTTTTTTATTGAACTGCTATTTTCACTTTATACACTGAAGAAGTTGAATGAACACCTACCATAGGGCAGACAGTGGAAACCAATGGGCACATTAACGGTCTTGATTGCGCGACATTCTTTGGCACAGCGCAGGACAGGATGGATATTATAACACTTGGACTTTTCACCATAGACATCATCCTCGAGTTTCACAAGAGTGTGTTTAAGGTTGCAACCTTAGCAGAATAAGTGAAGCAAAGGAAGAATTACATTTTTTGGAAAATGTTTCTTAGTCCCCCCAGTCTCCCCTTGAAAAATAATAGAACTATTAAATAAAGACTGTTCTCCACCTTCATTTTATTATTGTTAGTGCTTGTGCAGCTCTGCAATTAACCCAAATTATTACTGTGCCTTCCCCAAGCTAACCCCTAAATCCCCTTTATAGATTTACTGTACTTATGACAATCATTGAGTATTTCATTGAGCTGATGTTTCTTTTGCAGTTTCTTTAATTTTTCTTGTTCTTGTTTATTAAAAGCATGTTATTCCCCACTGTGTCTTTTGATAAATGCAATAGTTATTCTTGTTGTGAAGAAGCGTTACTGTTAATTAACATGCCCCAGGGGCAAAATTATAGTTGACCAAAAAAAATAAAAATGTACAGAAGATATGGGTGGTGGATGGTGCCATGCGTGAACTATAAATACACCCCTAGAGGGAAATATGTAAAATGGGATGGTTACCTCTGCAATATTGTGTTGATCTACCAATAGTCTAATCTTTAGTGTATAAGTGGAATTTGGTTGCTATCTATACAAGCTTCCCACCATCACCACCAACCACCCAGAGTTGGTTTCTAGGAGTACCTTCTGTGCAGGACTGAGAAGGAAGGATCCAAGAATGAATATGGCTAGCTGAATCCTTGGCAATATATCCATCAGGTCTTCGGAAGTCTTGAACGATCTGATCATCATTACGACCGCATATACCGCATAACTGGCCTTTCATGGTGAGAGTTGGTCGTACCTGGTATGACAGACAACAACTGAGATGAAGATGGTATGTTTTTGCATAAATCCACATTATATACCCATCTTGGAATGCTTTCATTGTCTGGCTCAGTCTACCGCATATGAACTACATGTTGTATAATAAAGACACAGTTTGAGGAAATACAAAGATGTAAAAGATACATAAGGTTAATACCTGAACATTTCCTTGATCATAATTAATGCTGTCGATACCAAACTCGGGTGCTACCAGGGACACACCTGTTTCCGTCTTGAAAATTTCCACTGTAGGTTCTGTTGAGGCAACAAACATTTTAGCTTTATATTTTTGCACAATCCACCTGACATGTCTTTTTTTTCATGTAGAAAAAGGATACATACCACCAAAGGATTTGTATGGGAGCTGTTCCAAAGAAAGAGCGTGGTCATTGATGGTAATTTCTGTAGCACCAGACTGCTGGTACATGTTAATGTCACTGAATGAAAAAAAGGAAAGGGGACTTTTTAACATGTTTTCCTTTATTGCTTTTAATGTTATAATTTGAATGTTTAAGTAAGTATTTTGGAAGTAAAATTAACTTTGCATATTGCTCTTTGCCTATTAGCCCCTTTCCACCCTCAATCTGTATACTAAGGTTCCCTGACATGATGCTCTGTGCCAAGGATACATTTAAATATGTTGTCCCCTTTGAGAACCAGCCAGCAACACTTTGAATGGCTGCTTGTTCTGAATTCTGGCAGTCAGTGACAGCCAGGTCCTCTCTATTGTTTAGGAACCAATTAAAGAGGTTTCTAATTTGATGTGAATATTACATTAGTGAAAGCTTTGAGTCTGCAGATGAACACTGCCATCTTTTGACTGCAATGTTCATCAGATACAAAAAATAATATTAAATTCATTTTAAAATATACAAATATGTCTAAAAATTGTTTAGACATGGAAATTAGTTGGTTTAAAGGAAAGCAACGCACATTGATGCTGCCAAATGTGGTCTGGGCATCTAGGCATCAATAACATCTGGTAAGGTAAAGGGTTAAATAAGCCCATCAATGGCAAGTGATGACCTATGGCCTGTTTGCCATCCATAGTTGGTAGTGAAATCACACAGATTAAAAATAGGAGTGCACATTTTCACTACTGGAGAGTGCTGTTCCTCACCTTGAAAACATGTCTACAAATGTATATATTAATTAAAGTGACACTAAACTCTGGTTTATTCAAGTATATCTACATTTAAAAAAGTACCTACTTTTGTTTTCAGCCCTAAATCTCCAAATTCCCTTTTTTTTCACTGTTGTGATCTGACTTCCTGTTAGAGGGTGGCTATGTTCTTTATCCATGGTCTGACTGTATGAAGGAACATAGCCACCCTCTGTTGCTCACTGAGATGGGCTATGGACTCTGGATTATTGGATTTGTAGTATATGTAGAGCAGTGCCCATGACCACAACTAATGCCGTGTACACACGACTGGACTTTTCGACTGACCGGACTAGAATAAGGAAGTTCATAGCCAGTAGCCAATAGCTGCCCTAGCATCGGTTTTCGTCCGTCGGACTAGCATACAGACGAACTGATTTTTCGACCGGCCTCAAGTCCATCGTAAAGATTTGAAACATGTTCTAAATCTAAAGTCCGTCTGATTTTTCGACAGCAAAGGTCCGATGAAGCCCACACACGGTCAAATTGTCCGACGGATTCGTTCCATCGGACCTTTGCTGTCGAAAAGTCAGGCTGTGTGTACACGGCATAATGTGCACTGCTCATCACAAACAACTCTAAGTGAGGAGTAAAAGGAAGTGCAGGAGCTCACAGAGGACATTACAAAGAGACAGTAAAACAAAAGTAAGAATCAATTTAATGAAAAATAAATTATAGGACAAATAATATAATTTTTTTTTTGGAAAATAACGATTGCCTATAGCAGCAGTTTGTACACATAAATTATGTACTTACTAGTAGCCAAGTTTGATGTTAATGTCATTTTTGCTAGGCTCATCCTTGGATGGCTTTGCCAACACCATGAACTTTAACTCCTCGCTGCAGTCTTGGGCCAGGATGTGGTAGCAGCCCTCGGGTATTGTCTGGGCCAGATTCACTCCATTAAAGGTTGAGATCTGGTTTTCGGATACCTTGCATTCTCCTGTCAACAAGTGAATTTGGTCAGCATGTAAAAGAGCACCACTGTAGTCACTGTTTTTTTTTTTGTACAATCTTTTAGCTCATCAAACCTTGCAAAGATTCCTTAAGGGTCTGGGGATATTCAGCAAGAATATTCAGAGATGGAGCCTGTAGAATGTCACTCTGTGAAATGCGTCGGATTGGAATTGGTATTGGGATTCTGAGAGCATTGTAGTGCAGGGTATTCTGCAACCAGCCAATAAGGACATAGAGATTAGTTGCCATGTAACACATTTATGACACCAATAAAGCACTACAATTAGTTCCTGTAATATACAAGTATTTTTCACTCATCATAAGTTGATTACAGGGCATTGGAGAAGACCCTAATACATGATTCCTTCCATCTCTTCACCTTAGCCCTATTGTATTTATCACTCAAATCTTTCTTTAGTCCAGATGCTGCTTTAATTTTCTGAATGTCTTTGATTATAAGGACAAACACAATGACTAAGCCATGCCATACATGATGCATTTTTTTTTTCTGTTCAACCAGCGGGTTGAACAAAAAAAATTACAGAATCCCCCATCCACACATTCAAAGTGGATGGGGGGAGATATTGTATTTTGCCAGTGGAGAACCTTCCCCCGACAGCAGAATACAATGATCAGTGTTGCCGACTATATCTGGGGGCACTGATCGTTCAGGAAAAACCCGGCAGGCTGGTTTTGCGCAAGTCTATTGACAGATCGACTTGTGTATAACCACCCTGCCCATACATGGATTGAAATTCAGCCAGTCCCTGCTGAACTGGCCATATCTGATCCATGCATGGCCGGCTTTAGGGGTTCAAGGTGCCCACGTTCCCTATTACCAGTGAGACAATGGCAATTCCTACATCTATACTAACAACTAATTAGGTAGCTAGATAGATATTGATGGGTCAATGTTGTTTTGGTCCATGCAGTGGGTCATTTTTGTATATGCAACGATTACCATCCTTTACCTTGTGCCCTGGTGGCAATTGTACAATTTAGAATCATGTTCTGTGTCAGTGATAATGGTCACCAGGACAAACAGAGGACTTTTCACTCATGAAATGGCAGGTGCAATACACACAGGAATTTATATTTACCCTTGGAAGCTGGAGAACAATATCAACAGTACGCGGAGAGCTGAGGGCCACCGTCATTCTGATTTGATGCTGCGAGTTCTTCTTGTAAGTCTCAGAGAATCCCAAAAAGTAAGCAGCCCCAGGGAAATATTTGTTTAAGCTAAAAAAACACAGGAAGAAAATTTAACACCAATGTAAGACTTACAGATGTTGTTAAGGCATAAAGAGCTTTTTTTTAAGCTTATAAAATAAAATGCAAGGCAACCAGAAAAGCATAAATGGAAGGTGCTGTGAACTGTAATTACAATCCTCGGTGTCTTCATCAAGGAATGCCATGGACAGTTATTGGAATAGAAACATTTCATCCAAATTTGTCACTGTTTTTCATGTATATCCCCAGGGTTTACTTTGAGATGCACCTTTTATCAGGACCCACCTGTCATTAAATCTTCAGATGTCTACCAACTCTCTTAAGCTTACCATACACTATACAAATTTCGGCTGGTTCCTGCTTAACCAGATTAAATTAGCTATATAGGTGGCCCTGTCAACCCCCTTCCACCTAACATCCTAGGATTGAATAATTGAGGTACAGAAAGTTTATAGCCAAACAGCGGCTGCCTCCAATTTGGCATGGTGACAGCTGCCACAGGAAGCTCAAGAGATTTGAAGAATGTCTTCTGACTAACTGGTGGCTGAATGAAAAAAAATCTAACAGTGTATGGGTTCTTTGACATTGGCGGTAGTGCTTATCGCCCTCTGAAAAGTGTTTTGATGGACTGCTTTGCAGAGGGCAATATAGCAGCAGCTGATTTTTTTCTAATCACAAAGCAGATTTTGTATTAGAAAATTGCAATCGCGAGCCTAGAGTTTGACTTGCAGTTGCAGCATGCCCCCTTTGACTTTCATGGGCCAGTTTGACAGGCGGAAGCGCCTGACAAGCTCTGCAGGCTAAAATAAGATTGCCACTGTCATGGCATGTGTATTGCCCTGTCTGGCTGTAATGTTGAAATTTAGGTGGGTGCCCAGGGGAGCCACCTGTTTTTACCATGCCATGGCTGCCCATGTGAGAGAGCACTATGGCGAACTTAAGTCTTAAAACACACCTTTATAATGGCATCTTTTCGGGACACCATATAAACCTTCAGTCCTAACATTTTGCTTACACCAACAGTTTTTTCCTCATCTTTGTACCATCATCTAGTCATTGCTCCTCTACGACTTGTGTCTGTCTCTTTTTAAATTTATAGTTTAAGATTTTTTTGGTCAAATTTCTCATTTCTGGTGTTTCATCCATTTGTTTTGTTTGATGATTTTTAAAGCCTTGGTGATGACAGTATAACAAACATCATTAGCACTATATAAATCCTAACAAAAACTTACTTTCCAAAAAGAGACCTCAGCCGAGATGGGACTCTAGACCACTGAGTACTCACTCTCACAGCTGGCTGCCATCCCAAAAGACCAAGTTGAGCCTTGGTAACGATTTTATAATCTTGACAGTTCTGTCCCCACTTCAAGCTGGCCTGAAAACCCCAAATAACAAATTGTTTTAATGTAAGGCATGGAAAGCTTGAGGCTTTTATATTTTTGTACACAGGCAGAGAAACTGGTTGGCCTACCTGAGCTTCATGTACGTTCATCACTCCAGCATTAAAGCATGCTCTCCACCTACTTGACTTGTCAAGGTCCACAATGAAGGCCTGCATGCGGGGTTTAAACATAGAATACTGTGTGTAGACGATCAGCTGGTATCCTTGGTGTGAGTTGTCATGTCTGATGGCCTTTACAGTCACAACCAGTATTGGAGCAGTGTTGTCTCCCAAAAACTTGCCCTATGCAGAGTTGGAAAACAAAGGAACAGGATGTAAGACGGATCTTGCCAACTGGAGATGAGCTTAGCATGAAAGATCTCAGACACCATGCCTACCTTGTATGGAGAACTGATTCTGCTGGAAGAGCTTGAGGATGAGGAAGAGGATGAGGATGAGGATGAAGAACCTGCCCGTTTTTTGCTGGCCTTCTAGAAAATGAAATGGTAGCTCAAGTTACAGTATTTTATTAATGTCATAAGTTAAAAGTTAATAATTATAATGTAATATTATACATCTATAAATTTTGATCTGCCATGCTAACCGTATAATTAGACAGCAAAAAACGTATAATTAACCATGCAGATGCCTTCTTAAAACAGAAGGCATCTGCATGTCTTATTTTAAGGTAGTGATGGTAGTCATGCAAATCATTCCTTTATACCTCTGTACCAGATGTGTATCCAAACTGCTGCAGAAATATATAAGTGTATCAGTGGATGAAATCAATATCACATCCCAATTAGATATGTATACACACAAAAAAAAAAAAAAAATAACACAACAAGTCCACTACTTAATGGGGTTGATTTACTAAAACTGGAGAGTGCAAAATCTGGTGCAGCACTCCATAGAAACCAATCAGCTTCCATTTTTTTTGTCAAAACTAAATTGAACAAGCTGATGTTAGAAGCTGATTGGTTTCTATGCACAGCTGCCTCAGATTTTGCACTCTCCAGTTTTAGTAAATCAAAAAACCCCATTGTTATATCTGTAATGACATATGTGGTGCTAAAATAATATGGTTGAATTAGATAACTTTGTTGGGTAATGTTTGTGGGCTAGTCATGAGGACTTGTTTCTGTAGTACTACATGAGCATGCAAAATCTCTGTTTTAAACAATTGGGATTTTTAACTGTTTTGTTATACCAATATAAAGTAAATGATTTTAGCAGCATTTTGCACACTTCCTGGGAAGTAACACCTAAAAAGTAAAATTTTTACTTTTATATAAACAAAGAAGAGGCCACAGTTTCTAAGACGATGGCAGAACTCAGTCCCTAAAACATATGAGAACCAAGAAAGAACTTTTGCCCACAGGACTTTCATGAGTTGTGCAAAAGGGTCACTGGTTTGAATCCCAACCATGACACTACCAGCCTGGAGTTTGCATGTTCTCCCTGTGCCTGCGTGGGTTTCCTCCGGGTACTCCGGTTTCCTCCCACACTCCAAAGACATGCAGGTAGGTTAATTGGATCCTCTCTAAATTTGGCCCTAGTATGTGTATGTATGAATGTGAGTTAGGGACCTTAGATTGTAAGTTCCTTGAGAGAAGGGACTGATGTGAATGTACAATATATATACTGTATGTAAAGTGCTGCATATATTGATGGCGCTATATAACTACCTGAAATAAATAATTAAATAAATTTGATACCAAAATGTAAAAAAGGGATCAGACTTCACTTGGCGTGATCTTTTTTATACTTACGCCATTCATGGTGTCTTTTCTGTGCACCTTTGTAAATTCCTGGTTGCGTAGGTATACCTTTTATACAGATTAATTGTTACTGGCTTTGGAGCGTTCAGCTATATATATAGTATCTCACAAAAGTGATTATAACAATCGCATTTTTGTAAATATTTTATTCTATCTTTTCATGTGACAATACTGAAGAAATTACACTTTGCTACAATGTAAAGTAGTGAGTGTACAGCTTGTATAACAGTGTACATTTGCCGCCCCCTCAAAATAACTCAACACACAGCCATTAATGTCTAAACCGCTGGCAACAAAAGTGAGTACACCCCAAATTGGGCCCAATTAGCCATTTTCCCTCCCCAGTGTCATGTGACTCTTTAGTGTTACAAGGTCTCAGGTGTGAATGGGGACCAGGTGTGTTAAATTTGGTGTTATCGCTCTCACTCTCACATACTGGTCACTGGAAGTTCAACATGGCACCTCATGGCAAATAACTCTCTCAGGATCTGAAAAAAAGAATTGCTGCTCTACATAAAGATGGCCTAGGCTATAAGAAGATTGCAAAGACCCTAAAACTGAACCTAAAACCGCACAGTGGCCAAGACCATAAAGCGGTTTAACAGGACAGGTTCCACTCAGAACAGGCCTCGTCATGGTCGACCAAAGAAGTTGAGTGCATGTGCTCAGCGTCATATCCAGAGAATGTCTTTGGGAAATAGACGTATGAGTGCTGCCAGCATTGCTGCAGAAGTTGCAGGGGTGGGGGGTCAGCCTGTCAGTGCTCAGACCATACGCTGCACACTGCATTAAATTGAACTGCATGGCTGTTGTCCTAGAAGGAAGCCTCTTCTAAAGATGATGCACAAGAAAGCCCACAAACAGTTTGCTGAAGACAAGCAGACTAAGGAAATGGATTACTGGAACTTAATGAGACCAAGATTAACTTATTTTGTTCAGATGGTGTCAAGCGTGTGTCGGCAACCAGGTGAGGAGTACAAAGACAAGTGTCTTGCCTACAGTTAAGCATGGTGGTTGGAGTGTCATGGTCTGGGGCTGCATGAGTGCTGCCGACACTGAGGAGCTACAGTTCATTGAGGAACCGTGATGAATGCCAACATGTACTGTGACATACTGAAGCCGAGCATGATCCCCTCCCTTCTGAGACTGAGCCGCAGGCCAGTATTCCAACATAATAACGACCCCAAACACACCTCCAATACGACCACTGCCTTGCTAAAGAATCTGAGGGTAAAGGTGATGGACTGGCCAAGCATGTCTCCAGACCTAAACCCTGATTTTATTTTGAACTATGAAATACATTTTGTATCTTTTTTACATTTTGGTATCAATTTTATTTGGCACGACTCATTAAAAGTCCCATGGGCACAAATTCTTTCTTGGTTCCCATTTTTGCCTTTCTTTTGTGTGTATACACAGCCAAAACTGCTGGTTTACAGCACAGATGCAGCCTATAATTTTTGAGATTTGTGATGGATGTGAGATAAGCAGATTCCTTTAAGAGGGCTTCACTGTGCTGGTTTAGTTGAAGGCTTTATGTATCTTTTTAGCCCACCTCATCATAACCTGTTTGGTTATCCCTGCAAAAGCTGACATTTTGAGAAATGTTACTTTTTGCAAAGGGAAATGTGGTGATGATACCCCTGGCTAATCAGATATCATTAAGCCAAAATTGTTAGAGTTTGACTTTGTTGAGTTGGTAAAGGTTTTTACAGAATGACTGGCGTCTTGAGCTTTTTGTAGAATGGTATAATCCATTGTACATGGATGGATTATCCATGGTATAATCCATCCATAATCCATGGTCATTGGTACAATCCAATGATCATCACTTTTATGCACGGTCACAATACATAATGTTTGAGGTTAAAAACAAAGCACCTTTAGAAAGGGGATACTTACATTTTGTCCTTTGCCTGGCTTAAAGCGAAGATTGTAAATGTGTCTATATCCCTGTAAAGAGAACATAACAGATTAATATACATTAAAGCGGTAGTAAACCCGCTGACATATTTTTTATTTTTTATACACCTGTAAGGGAAAAGGCATAATGAGCTAGTATGCACCGCATACTAGCTCATTATGAAATACTTACCTTAGAACGAGGCGTCGGTAACTCACCTGGTCCACGCCGAGGTCGCTGACATGTTGCCTCGGTGTGTCTTCCGGGTATCGTGACTCCAGCGCTGTGAGTGGCTGGAGCCGCGATGTCGTCACTCCCGCGCATGCGCACGGGAGACTTCATCCCGGCAGGGTTCGGATTCTGCCGGCCTTTCGGCCGAGAATCCCCCGTGCGCATGCGCCGCTGCAGTCAGCGGCGCATTGCACGGGGAATATCTCCTAAACCGTACAGGTTTAGGAGATTTTTTTTTACCTACAGGTAAGCTTCATTATAGGCTTACCTGTAGGTGAAAGTCAAAAAATCGACTTTACTTTACTTCCACTTTAAGTAATAAAATTACACTGTATGACAATTACAGCAACAAAGTAATTTGACAAAGTAATCTTAATGCTACTGCCAGTAAGGTTTTTTTTTTTTTTTAGCTAGGGCAAAACTAGAAATGACAGGGCTCAATAGCATAATTTTGATGGGGCACCTATCAGTCTGTAATGTTCTCCAATTTACAAAAGCAAGCAGCCTATAATGTACATCTACCGCTTAAAGTAGCAGTTCAGCCTAAATCTAATTATCTCTAAATCTACTCGCAGCCACATTCTAAGACTAACCTATCTAACCCTGTAAAGCAAAAATTGCTATACATACCTTTTTTGAAGCTGATATGGTCCGGTCTCCAGCGGCGGATGCTGTGTGCAGAAGACAGCCGACTGGGAAATGCCTGGGAAGTGATGTCACCCATAGAGTTACTATGGGGCTTCTGTTGTCGGCTGCCTCTTCTGCACACTCCCACACACTGAGGCCACTGCTGGCAGCTCAGCCTGGGTCCGGACCAGAGCAGCTTCAGAAAAGGTATGTATAGTGATTTTTTCTTTACGGGGCTAGATAGGTTAGTCTCAGAATGTTGCTGCGTGTAGATTTAGTAAGTTAGTTTTAAGATGAACTTCTATTTTAACACTTCCTACCAATGTTTGCTGAACAGTTGCAAGCTGTAGCCATACAATAGGAATTAGGCACAGGAAGGGCTTCTAAGAGACTTGACCTGCTTTTCTTGAATCACAGTGCTTTTTTACCAAAGCTTTGCAGTCAGTGAGGATTAGGTTGTCCAGGCAGGTGGATCAATGTGCGATCCTTGTGTTAAAAAGTTGGCACATCCATACTCTACAAGCTAGCAATCATACAGTCCCTATATAGACATGGACTGGGTCTTCTCTTCCCTTCTGGGGCCCCATGGCAGTTATATGGGTTGCTTTGGCTGTGGTTGTGCCCTAAGATACGTATTCTAATCAATTGGGAGGTATTACAGACATACTACAAAGATATATCGCTGTTGTGGTTACCTTTCCTTGTTGGCTGCTACTGCTGCTACTGCTGCTACTGCTGCCACTGCTCCTGCTGTTGCTGCTTCTGCTGCTTCTGCTGCTACTGCTGCTACTGCTGCTACTGCTGCTGCTTTGCTTGCCATGTTGATGGGAATGCTTCTGATGGTCCTTTTGTTGTCTTTCCTTGCTATGTCTTCTGGAGCTGCTGCTGCTGCTACTGCTGCTGCTGCTGCTGCTGCTGCTGCTGCTGCTGCTGCTGCTACTACTGCTGCTGCTGCTCCTTCTGCCTCTGCTGCTGCTGCTACTGCTGCTGCTGCTGCTGCTTCTATTGGGTGTTCTGTGTTTTCTAGACCTGTTTTTGCTTTCACTGCTGCTACTGCTTGAGCTAGAGGGACCTCTCCTGCCCGAGTTACTGCTACTGCTTGAGCTGCTTGAGCTGCTGCTGCTGCTGCTGCTGCTGCTGCTGGAACTATGCCTCTTATTGTGGCCCCTTTGCTTTTGATCTTGTGTGGATTTGTTTGTGGATTTTGGCCTGCTCTGCCTTCTACTGCTACTGCTACTGCTACTGCTACTGCTGCTTGGACTTTTGGATGATGAGGAAGAAGAGGACGAAGAACTTGAAGACTGAGATGATTGTTTGCGGGCAAGTTCTGTGTTGTTGTGTGCCAGGTTGTACTTTTCATTTTTGTGATGTTTTAAGTTTCTATATTTCTTGCTCTGTCTCAGGGTTATGTTGGTGGCCTGCAGTTAAGAGAGAAGTAATTTGTAAGCAAAAAACAAAACTCAGAGCACCACCTTCTTCTAACAAATCACTTACTACCATTTGGCATAATAATAATAAGTTACATTCACATACTGTATTTTATTGAGACATAAAATGCCTTAATATGTCCATTTTTTGACACCATTCCTTTTTATACCTGTCTTTTTCTGCAATCCTCAATACCTCAGTTCATTTGTTATTTTGAACCTCCATTTTATAGGTATGTTTGTTAAGTATGCATCACTACACGCCTAAATTGTAATCCCCTTATCAACAATATTTTCTGTTTCAATCATTTTTATTCATTTTAAGTAGCTAACATGCTAACGCTCCACCCACGCAGGAGCTAGCGTTGACAGTGGTGACAAAATTTAGCTAACAAAGATAGATAAACTACAGCAGGATGAAACAAGAAATGATGTAACATTAGGAGATAGGCCTTTTCATAATGCTATGCGGGCCAAGGAATCCTGGGAAGGTTCCCTATAACAATGGTGTGTCCGCTGGCCCACCAATATCTACACAATGGTGCAATTTAAAGCTTATATAGCTCTATGAAGAAGATATAGATCAGAAACCAGAAAGAAGGTAGGTAGAAAGGTGTTGCTAAGGAAATAGAGAAGGCGCACCTAATGAGTGGGGAGCCAGGGAGAGCACGAGGAAAGTTAGATGTGAAGGCGGGCCCAGTTTAGAGGCCTTTTTAATGCCACCTGTCATAGGCGACCCAAGCTGGTTGGGGGGGGGGGGGGGAGTAGGAAAGACATAAGACAGCCATGGTTCCCAAACTTTCAGAAACGTAGCTTTGGTTTCTATGCGGATGCTAGACATCGATTTGTTAAACATGAAGGCAGTCATGTGGTCTCTAACCCCCTGGAAGGGAAAAGATGGTTTCTTCCAAGCTTGAGCAATCATTCTTTTGGCTGACAAAAATAGGTAGGTAGTGAGCTTGCGTTGGTAGGTGAACAGGCCTGGAATTGGGCAGTGTAGCAGGGCAAATTTGGTTTCTCTTTGTATGAGGAGGTGGAATGGCGTTATAGGAAGCGAAAAATTTGTGACCAGAAACAAATCAGTCTAGGGTACATGCACCATGTGTGAACGACGTCCCCCTGATGGCCACAGCCCTGAAACCAGCGGTCACTATAGGATAGATTGGCATGGGCAATGCGGGCAGGGACCCGATACTTTATCAACAATACTTTCATTTTTGATGTTTGATAATATGGAAGATATATGTACCAGATATATATACTTTCATTTTGTTGATCATATCCTATTTTCTTAAAGTCACTCTTTGCTACATGACAATTTTGTACTGTTTATATATGAACAATTTCCAATAAAGATTTAATGTTAAAAAAAAGAAAACCACTTACAGTTAGATGGTCTTTTATTCCAAGAACGAGCTTCAGCCTCTTTATTATTTCAGATTGGTCCATCTGCTCTCCCTCATGCTTCTCTACATCAACTAGTGCAATTACTTTGGAAGCTGCTCTGGGCCCGAAGGTGACTTCAGTTTGGATTCTCTGTACGGGGGGATTTGTATGTGCTGTAGACACAATAACACCGATAAGAAAACTGTACAGAAATTTCACCTGTATGCAACAAGTATATTACAGAGCCTACATGAAAACTTTACCTGGTTCTATTGTCAGCTTAGTCTCATGAGAGCCCAACACTTGATAGAACAAGGAATGCTTTTTGCTTGCTGCATTATTTGACTTGTGCTCAAAGCAAACTTTAGCTGGAAGTTTGGGAATTCCAAGACAAAAATGGACATGGGTGAACATTTTATGCATTAAGCCTCTGAAAAAACGTGACTTCTTGGCAAGATCCAGATATTTCTTGCTTCCAACCTCTGATAAAGATTCCTAAAAAAAAAAAAAAAAAAAAAGGAACGAGATGGTGAATAAGAAACACTTGGAAGATGCCACCTCCCAGGGTACATAGAGTGCCATGTTGGTTTACCACGGAGCTAGCTGCTTCTGTTGATGCCTTTCCTGAAGATTGAAAGTGCTTTTTCAGGATGTTCTGGCTGGCTGATGCTGGCACAAGCTGTATCTTCTTACTTGCATCCAAGTTTTCAACATTTCTTGAGACAGCATGTGTTTGGCCACTGGAAAAAAATGTATTGGAACAAGGTCAATCGCAATATTACATACACAATGCTGGAACTACCATATCCAGTATCATCTCAAGCTGAAAGCTCATATCCTCTACCAGAAGCTGCCTTTATTAATGTCCTATTATTCTGTGCCAAACTAAAACGTTTTGTGCTGGTCTCAATTATATACTGATCTCATCACCAGCTATAGTCTCACTAAAGACTGCATTGATTAATAATGGTCAAGCGAAAGAAGACTTCAAAAATGCCATAGTTAAATTAACAATACCTTATACGAATAAGATCTTGTTCTTGCTGGGGTGGCTGAAATTCAATCTTAATATTACTCTCCTTTAGGTTTACCATGACATCTACTTTCACAGGGGTGTTTACATGACCTTTGCCATGGAACTCCAACCCATGCTGTAACAATGGCGTGTTTACTCCCATGGTGGCTACCACATGAACTAACGCGCTGTGGAAAACATAATAGACACGGTGTATTAATGAATCATCATCAGTCTTTGAAACATAGTTTGCTTCTCTCACAAACAACGTTATTGGCAATTAAACAATGTACATTGTTAGCACAAAGTTTTTTTTCACCTTGGGTTGATGTCTGCACTGATGTGCACCTCAGATTGAAGCAGCCGACTGATGCTAGAGTCTGGTGAGAAGGGTGGGGTCACTGTAACAGCAACTGTACAAAGGAATTAAATATATTAAAATCAACAAAGAACTGAATACATGAAAGAACAAATAAGGGTGTATGGCCTTTTGAAAGATCACATATTTGTCCTGCAATGAACTCACATAACAGAGGGGTTCCCCATAGTGTAGTACGTCTAAATACACGTTTTATTTAATTAAAATTGCACTTACATACAGAAAAAAACTATGCAGAGTGTATAACAAAACAGTTGGGCCACGGTTCCCGTGTCACTTCTGGTTTCGGCAGTCAATCAGTCACCTGGCTCTGCCCAACTTGTGTCGTCACGGCCGCATGACTTCCTCAGGGATACCCACCCATATATGTGAGATCATCTTCAAGGGAGACCCCATCTGAGAGCAACTATAAAGAAGCCCCTTAGTGGGGAAAGCAAAATTTGATCTTTCGCATGACAGGTCCACTATTTGAGGTGAGCGCATGAGTGAACGGTGGTGGGAATCACTGTTTATGTAATTAAAACTACAAAAGAGGTAGAATATTGGAAGATTTTTTGGGGAAGCAATAATTATTGGTCACTCTCCACCAAGAGACTGTGATTATATATAGAAGAAACATTTATATATAGCCATGTACTGGCACAATGGCACAATGGCACATTGACACAGTCTATGCATATCTGATTTATTGATGTTGAGTGATATTTTTGCACACTAATTGTATTTCATGTTTAGAGTTGGTATTATTGGAAGAGCATCAATATTATCTATTGTTTTTTTTTTAAATTTAATTATTTGGATGTATTCGTAGCTAATTAGGTAGGTGCAGCAGTGTTACTCTTAATATTATTTATACATAGGTTGTAGGAACACAATTATACTGTTTGCAGCCCCCTGTAAATGATTTAATTGGATTAGAGGTAGCACAGGTTAGACTATTTATATACACAATATTGCCAAAAGTGTTGGGATGCCTGCCTTTACACACACATGAACTTTAATGGTATCCCAGTCTTAGCCCATAGTGTTCAATATTGAGTTTGCAGCTATAACAATTTCAACTCTTCTGGGGAGGCTGTCCACAAGGTTTAGGGGTGTGTCTATGGGAATGCTTGACCATTCTTGCAAAAGCGCATTTGTGAGGTCAGGCACTGATGTTAGATGAGAAGGTCTGGCTCGCAGTCTCCGCTCTAATTCATCCTAAAGGTGTTCTATCTGGTTGAGGTCAGGACTCTGTGCAGGCCAGTCAAGTTCCTCCACCCCAAACTCGCTCATCCATGTCTTTATGGACCTTGATTTGTACAGTGGTGGGCAGTCATGTTGGAACAGGAAGGGGCCATCCCCAAACTGTTCCCACAAAGTTGAGAGCATGAAATTGTCCAAAATATTTTGGTATACTGATGCCTTAAGAGTTCCCTTCACAGGAACTAAGGGGCCAAGCCCAAGCCCTGAAAAACAACCCCACCCCATAATCCCCCTCCACCAAATGATTTGACAAAGTGCCACGCATGCTCAGAAAGAATTTGGAGACGAAAGCTATTGGCCTCTACGTAGTCCCGTCGTACGTGTTGTACGTCACCTCGTTCCGAACGATCGGACTTTCCAACAACTTTGTGCGACCGTGTGTATGCAAGACAAGTTTTGGCCAAAATATGTTAGAAAAAATCAAACGGATTTTGAGGTAGGAATGTCCGACCGTGTGTAAGACTGGGATGCCATTAAAATTTATGTACGTGTAAAGGCAGGCGTCTCAATATCTTTGACAATACAGAGTATTTTTCTTTCACTGTCCTGTCAGCAGGCTGGGACTGGAGTATACTTGACAACAAGCTCCTGGGTAATTTAACCTACCAGTGTCAACACCTTTTAAATGATCAGCTCTGGGATGACTGTCCCTTTATTATATCACGCATTACATGATAATTTCCATATGCAAAAAAAAAAAAATCAGGTGTACATACGATTGATCGGGGCATTTCCCACAAGCATGGTGTGCCAGCTGAACTCCATTGGCAAACCAACAGTGCTGGGTACAATGTGGCGGGCCTCAAAAGCCACAAGCGCTCGAGCGTAATGGCCGACCATACCAGTCAAAAGCTTGTTGATCATGTTCTTGATGGTAACGTGCCTTTCTGCTGGCTCGTTTAATGCCTAAATCGAATCAAACAAAAAGAATGTATGTTAAAAGAGACAACAGTCAAAAGACAGGTAGATTCTATATTTATGAACCTGAGGCAGTTCTTACCTGAGTTATAGTTTGGATGGTGTTTTTGCTGATATCATTAAATGACATCTCCTGGCTGAAGCCCTTGAAGTATATAGAAAACATTGGCATCTGCAAAGGTTGTGCCCTGAATCCCTTTATCTGTCAAGAAAAAAGTGTGCAAGTTGATTTATTGTGAAACATTTAGAAAGGGTGGAACTAGGGAGAGGAAAAAACACACAAAACTCTTTTGGTTCCACGAGATACAATGTCTACTTGGAGTTTGTCTGTTGTTACCAAGTTTGTGTGGGTTTCTACTTTCTAGATGCTCTGGTTTCCCCTCTACAAGTATTTAGGTATAGTCATTGATTTTTGACCAAAGTGGTTTTGTGTCTGTATTAATGTAGTAGGTACATCTACTGTAAGCCTAGTGTAGAGCTGCTTCTGGTCACATGTGGTCAGGAGGAGTACCAATCATAACACTCTCCTTCTTCTCAGTCCGCACTTGGCTTATAAAATCATAAATACAGAATATAAATGAAACACAGCTTTTTTGTTTCAAGCACCTTGAAAATTCAAAAGAACAGCTGAAGCTTTTTGTTAGAAAATGGGGCGGTGGTGGTGGTGGTGGGTGGAAGGTTCCACCTTGAGATGGAAGGAAGGTGGGTGGAAGGTTCCACCTTGAGATGGAAGGAAGGAGGGTGGAAGGTTCCACCTTGAGATGGAAGGAAGGAGGGTGGAAGGTTCCACCTTGAGATGGAAGGAAGGAGGGTGGAAGGTTCCACCTTGAGATGGAAGGAAGGTGTGTGGAAGGTTCCACCTTGAGATGGAAGGAAGGAGGGTGTAAGGTTCCACCTTGAGATGGAAGGAAGGTGGGTGGAAGGTTCCACCTTGAGATGGAAGGAAGGAGGGTGTAAGGTTCCACCTTGAGATGGAAGGAAGGTGGGTGGAAGGTTCCACCTTGAGATGGAAGGAAGGAGGGTGGAAGGTTCCACCTTGAGATGGAAGGAAGGTGGGTGGAAGGTTCCACCTTGAGATGGAAGGAAGGAGGGTGGAAGGTTCCACCTTGAGATGGAAGGAAGGAGGGTGGAAGGTTCCACCTTGAGATGGAGGGAAGGAGGGTGGAAGGTTCCACCTTGAGATGGAAGGAAGGAGGGTGGAAGGTTCCACCTAGGGCCTTGAGATTTAAGCTACATCTTTTACTAGATTCTAAGCTCCTACGAAGCAGGAACTGCCGTAAACCACTTTAATAAACTCTGTATAGCACTTTGGAAGAGGTTGGTGTGATATAAAAGAATAAAGTAAGCCAGTCTCACCAATTTCACAATCTGGGCGATCTTCTTATAGATTGGCAATTGCTTAAACTGAATATCTTGTCGTCTCAGGATCTGAGCGAGTCCCTCAGCTCTTATACCAATCTGTGGACAGTAGAAACAAATGTAAGAAAAATAAAATGTCATTCACTAATCTAGTTAATCTCAGGTAACCATAAGTTTGAGTACCTTTCTTCAGCATGCATTAATTACTATGTTGCTGATAACTTTGAATAAGTAAATATGAACTTCAGACGTATAATTATATTTTCAGATACTGTCCTAAGTACTTTCACCTGTCCTACTATTAACCTTTTGTAATTCCAAAACTAGGAACCAATTTGGTGTGCCGCAGTGCATAAGTGCTGACAGGTAACATGCTGATGGAAGGGGAAGGCAGAGTGATGAGTCATCAGTCTGCTGCTGCTTCTTCATTGTCCAATGACAGGGCTGTGGGCAGGGAGATGATTTAAAGTGGTTGTAAACCCTTACAAACCACTTTGACCTACAGGTAACCCTAGATTAACCCCCCTGGTGGTATTCCCGAGTCTGGCTCGGGGTGGAACTTCAGTACCATAAGCGGTAACCCTGAGCCAGACTTACAGATTACAGTACTGTATAAAAAAATGACACATCCGCTTTTGTCCCTAGTGGTCTGTCCAGTGCCCTGCATGTAGTTTTTATATTATAAATTAATTTTTTTCTGCCTGGAATTTGGAGATTGTTCATAGCAACCAAAAAGTGTCCCTTTATGTCAAAAGTGATTTTAGACCAGCTAGAAAACAGCGATAATAAATTAGAATCACTTGCAGAATTGAGCGATAGTGATTTTTGGGGAAATTCGTCATCAAACACTAAATCTAATGACAGAGACAATTCTGCAACTGAGACATTTTCTGTGTTTTTGATTTGATTACATTATTGAATAATTTTTTATAGTTATTTATTATATTATAATTTATGATTTTGTGTTTATCATACCCGGGATGTCTACTAGACTCTTGTTTGGACAGATTTAAGTGAGTTATTCCTAAGAATTGCAGGTCTACAATATAAAACGCCAAATTTCCATGCAAAATAATTGTACCGCTTTTGATACAAAATTCCTGACATAATCATACTGCCAGGGAGGTTAAGGCTTACCTGTAGGTCCAAGAAATATCTCCTAAACCTACACGGTTTAGGAGATATTTGCCAAAAGACAGGCACCGCTGTCTATGCTGAGCGCACCGCTGTCAACAGCGATATGCTGCTATTGGCGGCTCCCGTGCGCATGCGCGGGAGTGACGTCATCGCGGCTCCGTCGAATGACAGCGCCGGAGCCGCGAGACCCACCAAGAAGGTGGAGGCTCCGTACACAAGGGGACAGCAGTGACTTCGCTGGCTCCTGTGTCAGGTAAGTGACACATAATGGACTACTATGCGATGCATAGTAGTCCATTATGCTTTACCTTTGCAGGGAAACAAAGAGGAAGTAAACCCATCAGGGTTTACTTCCTCTTTAAGCCCTATACACGCTATCAGATTTCCTGCTGATTTTTGTCTTCAGATTTACCAAAAACATATAATATGAGGTCAAACCTTAGGAGTTTTCAATTTGTATGCAATCAGGCAGGCCCTTGCACTACATGGTTTTGGTAAATCTGAAGACAAAAATCAGCAGAAAATCTGATAGTGTGTATGGGGCTTAAGCTGTATTTCTTAACTACAGGTCACCAATTTTGTTGTCAGGGCAGTGAACCCTAGCACTGGGTGGATTGAATTACTAAATAGTTCCTATACAGGCATACCCCACTTTTAAAGACGCAATGGAGTTTATTTACTAAAGCTGGAAAGTGCAAAATCAGGCTCACTTCTGCATAGAAACCAATGAGCTTCCAGGTTTTATTAACAAAGCTTAATTGAACAAGCTGGGGTTAGAAGCTCATTGGTTTCTATGCAGAAGTGAGCCTGATTTTGCACTTTCCAGCTTTAGTAAATAAACCCCATTATGTACTTAAAAGTGGGGTATGTCTGTAAATGTATTTTCACTGTGTATTGTAAAATTTAAATTACACGGTGCTTGCCTTTAACACATTGAATTATTCTATATGTAAGCATGAACTGCTTAACAAAGCCTTAGCTGCTCTGTCAACTAACTTATTTCCTTCATCTGGTGGTATAATTATAATCTATATCTATCAATACTTTCTTCTGCATGATTCCACTACTGGGTTGATTTACTAAAGGTGGAGATAATCTTCACTTAATAAATGGTAGTTGTGTTCACTTTGAAAACCCAATCATGTGCAAAAACACAGGAATTTTCTTTTCACATACCGGTAATTAAATAATTGAAGTGAACACAGCCTTGATTTCCTAAGTAAAACTCTTCTCTTTCAATACTGTCTATCAACTCCTTTTTGTCATAGTTTGACAATCTATATACACAATATTGTCAAAAGTATTGGGATGCCTGCCTTTACATGCACATGAACTTTAATGGTATCTTAACTTAGTCCGTAGGGTTCAATATTGGGTTGGCCCACCCTTTGCAGCTATAACAGCTTCAACTCTTCTGGGAAGGCTGTCCACAAGGTTTAGGAGTGTGTCTATGGGAATGTTTGACCATTCTTCCAGAAGCGCATTTGTGAGGTCAGGCACTGATTTTGGATGAGAAGGCCTGGCTTGCAGTCTCCGCCCTAATTTATTCCAAAGGTCTTCTATCGGGTTGAGGTGCAGGCCAGTCAAGTTCCTCCTCCCCAAGCTCGCTCATCCACACTATATTGCCAAAAGTATTGGGCCACCCCTCCAAATCACTTGTTGGAGGGGGGTTTATGGTATGGGGTTTTTTTTTCAGGGGTTGGGCTCATCCTCTTAGTTCTGGAGAAGGGAACTCTTAAGGCGTCAGCATACCAAGACATTTTGGACAATTTCATGCTCCCAACTTTGTGGAAACAGTTTGGGGATGGCCCCTTCCTGTTCCAACATGACTGCACACCAGTGTACAAAGCAAGGTCCATAAAGACATGGATGTATGTGAGTTTGGGGTGGAGGAACTTGACTCGCTGGCACATTTTCCTGACCTCAACACCTTTGTGATGATTTAGAGCGGGACTGTGAGCCAGGCCTTCTTGTCCAACATCATTACCTGACCTCACAAATGCACTTCTGGAAGAATGGTCAAACATTCCCATAGACACACTCCTAAACCTTGTGGACAACCTTCCCAGAAGAGTTGATGCTGTTATAGCTGCAAACGGTGGGCCAACTCAATATTGAACCCTACGGACTAAGACTGGGGTGCCATTAAATTTAATGTGCGTGTAAAGGCAGGTGTCCCAATACTTTTGGCAATATGGTGTATGTGTATAAAATATAAGTGTCAGACAACTATACAGTATCGCTTCTCTTGTTCAGGATTCTAAGCAGATTTTTCTGTAACTAATTTCATTTGCTTGACTGGAAAATATAAAATTCCTCCCATTAATGGGCGTGGCTATTGCAAACTTATTGTGGTTGATTTACTAGAGGGGTTGGACCTTCACGGTAACGTTAAAGGTGAATTTTTACTTAGCTTGCTGTGCCAAATCATCAAATCATGTGCGAGGACAAGTCTTGTTTTTTTTTTTTAATTTTCCTTGCACGTGATTGGGTATTATTTGAAAAGTGATTTTTAAACACATTCACTTGCAAGGTTAATGTGTTCTACTTTTTTAGTAAATTAAAATCATTATCTAATGTTTATATTTGGAAAACAGTTAAACTATGGAAGAATATAGAACAAAAATGTAGCCATACCTCTGCTACGTCAACCTCATAATTGCCAACATAGGACCGCAGTTTTATAATCATGAATGTGGGTAACAAGGTATTTGGACTGTTCATCATATGGACTTTTACATTAAATCCAGCCATGAGGGAATCTACCATAGAAAGAACAATTTTTGGTATCTGAGCAATTATTATGTATTAAGCAGTTAGTGCTCCCTATTTACTGTCATACTTACATTTAAATAGGTCAAAACTAATGACCTTGCTGAAGCCGTATCCCAGATTATCGATGCTTGGGTTGAAGAGCTTCAGTGCGACATTACAAGCAGCAGCCCTAGTGGAAGGATGTCTCATTAGTTATAAAGTGTCAACCCTAACAAATATCTTTAAAATAGAAATTGAAGGCCGTATACTAGCATGCATTTCTTTTTTGACACTGAAACCCTTTTAGAATCCTCAAAATGTTGGTACTTACAAAGGTTCCAATTGGGGAATTCTGCTCACTGATAAGGCTTTAACTTGAGAAAAAACAAAGCTGGCAAACTGTAGGTTGACTTGGCTTTCTCCTGCAGCCATGTTTGCCATGTTGAGGAGCATGGCAGGGCTGGGTTTGGTTTCAAATAAGGCCATAGAAGCCACCATCCTCACTTCTGTGTGAACTGCACGATTCATGTAGACTTTCATGAGGATTTCTTGCACCTAAAAAGACAGTACAAGTTATGGTGAGAAGAGACTAAAGGAATCAAAAAGCCTTCGAACCGAATCAGTGCATGACACAGTAAAACCTTTGTAAAACAGAACTCTTATCTGGAGATTGAAGACCGTATACCACAAGGTTAAATTTCATTAAAAAAAGTTTATTGATTGAGTGTAGTAGCCAGCCTGTTTCAGGTGCCCGAAATTGCGCCCTTCATCAAAATATAAAAAATTTAGCATTGAAATCCAGGGATGTCTGGTGATTTAGCTGGTGTGTGTGCACATCGCAACACAGCGCCATTCAGTTGCTGGTTTGAGAAACAGAGGGTATTCACATGTCTCATTCCATCACGTGTCTAAAAAAATAAGTGGATTATTTCACATTTTAAAACCGAAAAAGAAAGTTCACTTACTTTGCCTGGATCCCGTTTGCCGATGTTCCTCAAAGCCATGACCGCATCAGCCTGGATCCTGACTGAAAGATGAGCACCACTGGAAGAAATTCCTGGCAGGAATTTCATGATACGTTTGAGGCTTTGAGGCTGACCAGCATTACCCAGAGCTTTCAAAGCCAAAGACATGTCCGCTTCGTGGCCCTTGCTGATGGCATCAGCAGCCAACTCATGGAGGGTCTAAAAGAGGAAAAACAGCTTTGTAATAATAGCAAGAACAATCTAACACAGCATTGTTATATTGGAGACCTAGTGGTTGAGTTCCTAAGGCTTTCTTGGTCTACCCTTTCAGCCTGGGTTACAAAGTAAGCTAAGTAAAGAAAGAAAAAGGAAAAAACTCTGCTCCTCAGCCTAATGAGGGATGTCGATTACTGTAAAAGTGTATGTATGAATATGGCGGTGACTGCTTATCATAGGATGGAACAGCACAGCTGGGGTCCAAGGAATATATGTCCATTGACAGCTATGTATTGTAATATTGTGATACCAGCCCATCACTACTCTACTACATATTAATAACACTATAATAAAAGAAAGGTGTAGAACAGGGGTGCCCAACCTTCTGAAGAGCGAGGGCCACTTAAGCGACTTGGCGGGCCACAATGAATGGAGCATATGCAGAGCGGACGCAGACACAACCCACTCTACTCTATGGGCCATTGGATCCCATCTGCCCAGATAGAAGGGGACAGATCGGATTGGAGGTAGGTGGGGTGTAAACAGCCACAAGTCCGTTTACATCTGTGGCTCGATAGAGGTGAATGGAGGGTCAGACCGATAGTGTCAATGGGGCCTAAGGCTGTTTTCACACTGATGCGCTGTGGTTTACCCACACAGAGGGTGCAGACAAGTGCACCTGTGGCTTTCCAGCAGGTTAGCTGTACTTTGCCATAGACTGCCATTATAGCCTGCAGGTGTGGTGCATTTTCTGAAAGCTCACCAAACCTGCAGGTAATAACAGAAGTCTATGACTCGGTGCAGGTAACCCATGGGTGTTCTGCACTGAACCTGCGGATTGGTTTGAAAGCAGCCCAGTAATCACTGCAGAACAGATATGCCCATATATACACTGATTTAAGTAATAAACTTTCCTATAATAACAGTCTTCCATTCAGGTATCACCAGCTGTTGCTGTCCCAGGCAGAGCGCATTTGGTATCACTCCACCTGTGATAGGAGTTGGCACTATACAGGAAGCATCGGCTTATGCGGCTCTGCAGCCGCTTGCTTCCTCTACCAGTGTTTTTTTTTTTCAACAGAAGCTTTACCAGTGGATTTATTCACAACACTGATGCTCTGGGATGGCGGGTTTGGCAACCCACAATCTGGGCTTGCCAACCCTCCATCCCAGAGCAGGAGGTCGCGGGCCACATCAGAGGGCTCCGCGGGCCACATGTGGCCCCTGGGCCACTGGTTGGGCACCCCTGGTGTAGAATATAGCTACTCTTTAAGTTACCTTTGACCCATTTAGTGATATTAGACATTTTCTAACTCATGGTGTCTAAAGGTTATAGTCTATTTTATATTGGGCTATGGCTGGGACGAGGAGGGCCCAGCTGCCCCAGTCATGGTGTATTTAGGTGATGGAAAGAAATTAGGCTGCAAACTTGTTGGTGCTCTGTTCTATGGCAGCGTCACTCCTGTCATGCAGAGCAGGGGCCACAATAGCTGCTGGAGGAAGGATTCTGCTCTCTCTCTCTCTCCTCCAATAGCAGCCTACTATGGGTGGAAGACAGCAGTGAGAGGGGCACCTGCTAACAACAGACTGCATAAGTACCCTTATGCATATTATACATATGGAACAAATGTGCATATCGTAGATACAAATATGATTTTCTCCATAGAAAACAAAAAAAAATTATTTTAACAGTTAAGAATAACTCACCTCCAGAGCAGACTCGGGGCAAGTAGACAGGTGAGCGCAGTATTTTTTGACCATTGTGCCATCGCCCAGGATTGTGAGTTTGCGAAGTGTCGGGTTTTTCTGGATTCTGGAGTCTTTGACTAGCTCCTGGAAAAAAAGAAAACTGACCAATAAGAAGTCTAAATACTAGCTAAAAACCTGTAGAAGGACCACTATCAAGCTTGGTCATGCAGTGATGGCACTGTTCAATATCCCATTATGTCACGCATGGGGTGACATTTCCAATGCATAAATAGTTAATAGTTGATGCTCATACTATTATTATTGATAAAAAGATCTGAAACCAGAGTAAAAGTTTCTGAGTGGCTTGTCAGCCCACTGAGAACATGCATGTGGCTACTGATCTGTGCAATTAAGGGAAAATTGCATACTACAGCAACATTTACAAGCCTAAAATCTGTTTAGCTACATGGCACCTTGAGACTTGAAGATAGAGCCCAGATAGCAAGCAATTGATCCGCAAGTTTGAAAATGACTTGCTTAGCTATTGCTAGACTTGCCAGGCTTCACAAGTTTATTGCACAATTGCAGCTACTTCACAGTGCATGACTCCAGATCAACTTTTTTTCGCAAAAACATTCTGCAAGTCTGCTGCAAGTTCTGGTTCAGTTATGTTGTGCAATAGTCATCCCACCACTGCAAGTTCTGGTTCAGTTATGTTGTGCAATAGTCATCCCACCACAGTGGGTCACTGTGGCTGAATTTTGAAAAGTGTGAACTAGAACTTGTGCTTCAAGTGCCCTGCAATTGTACAATTTTCCAGTGAAAATGTGCAGCAAGTTAACAAGACTTATGTCCTGTACACACGATCAGACATTCCTACAACAAAATCCATGGATTTTTTCCGACGGATGTTTGCTCAAACTTGTCTTGCATATACACGGTCACACAAATCTTGTAGGAAATTGCAAACCTCAAGAACACAGTGTCGTACAACACGTACGACGAGTCGAGAAAAATTAAGTTCAATAGCCAGTGCGGCTCTTCTGCTTGATTCCGAGCATGTGTGGAACTTTGTGCGTCGGAATTGTGTACACACGATCGGAATTTACGACAACGGATTTTGTTGTTGGAAAATTTGAGAACCAGCTCTCAAATTTTGTGTAACGGAAATTCCGATGGAAAATGTCCGATGGAGCCTATACACAGTTGGAATTTCCAACAAAAGGCTCCAATGGAACATTTTCCGTCGGAAAATCTGAACGGGTGTATAGGGAATTACAATTCAACGCTGCCACAAATTTGTGGCAAGTTATCCTTGCTAAATGTTAACCCTGACAACAATACGTACTTTGGAGATCTGCATGGCCTGCTGGCTGCCTCTGGTCACTTTCAATGCAATGGGAATCAACACTATTGCTTCTGCATCTGTGATTTCATCATTGTGAAGGATTTGCTGAATAAACTTCAGGGTGTTTGCAGTTCCGCCCATGCGAAGACCTTGCAGAAGCCAATTTCTGCAGGAGAAGAAACAACTGACTATAGTAAATCATAATAGACAAAGTGATTTAAGGTAGACAAAAAAACTATTACAACATGTAGGTATTTCTAGTCAATAAACTATGTACAGCTGGGCTGGTGATTGGCCCTTGCACCCAAGGCATAAACCCCTGCTATCTAGCTCAGTGTCTCAAGTTGGGCTAGCTACCATCGCTACCATCACCATGTTTAACCTGGCAAAAAACATGTGATAAGATAAAAAATGGGGAAAAAGAGGGGAGCTTTGTATAGTACTCTATATACTCTAGTATACTCTAGTATATACGATCTTGAGTCCTAAAGTAAATTTGTAGCAGTACTTAGGTAAGCTCAATGATAACTAATAGGCAATAAGGTGCCTGACCATTTTACTGTTGTAACAAAAAAACACCTTGCAGCAATAAAAGGTCCTCCGAGAATAAGCCACTTCCAGGATATGAAGCTAAAATGTACACCCACTCCCACAATGCAGTGCTGAGTGACCTATTTCTAGACTGGAGAGCTGTCACAGCCTTAAGATTAACCCCTTTGCACCTGCACCTCCTGGCACTTTAAGCAGTTTCAGATGCTGGGAGACGGGGAGATGACCATGTGACCGCCATGATTGGCTGTTACAGTGGTCACATGATCGGAAGTAGCAAACAGGATCTTTACATTAGCCGCCGGTAACAATGCCAGGAGTGCTCAGGACGCGCGCTCACGACACAGCTACATTTACAATCTGGTACACAAATATGTGGCCGCTCAGCCTTAAGGCCAACCAACCGAGAGGCCGAATATTTGCATACTATTGGCGTAAAGGGGTTAAGGAAATACTGACTTTTAAATAGTCTGTATTTACAGAAGAAATTTTGGAGGAAATTTGATTTATGTCACAGTAAATACATAATTGGACATTTATTGATGTCTAATATACAGCTATGGCAAGTTTCCTTGCACGCTTCTTCAAATATAATTCAGAGAAGATCAGCTTTGGTAACCTCCAGATTTTTCTCTTGATAGACTTCCCTTAAAGAAAATGTTTTGCATGTGCCTTACTTTTATTTTGTATATAGTTCAGCTCCAGGGGTAGAACGTCTTTCTAAAGCGGGGCAGCAAACTGCAGAGAGGACCACTGTGTCCTGTATGGGAGCAGTGTGGTCTTTGCTGACTGCAGAGCTATTGGTCTAACTCAGCAGGTAGGCATGCCGGAGAGCTGTGGAGAGACCCCTGCCCCCACACAGAGTGCAGCGGACCCCAATGATGCAAGCGCTCTAGTCTTGGAACTTTTTGCTATGCCTAGATCCATAGGCGTGCACAGCCTATTGCATTAGGGTGTGCACCCCAGAGCTCAAACACATATGTGTGTGCATATGTACTGATGGTGTCAATAGAACAGTGAATGGTGTCATTAGGGCAGAAATTGGTGTCAGTAGGGCAGTGGACAGTGTCAGTAGTTTTTATTTGTATAATTTTTTTTTTTTACAATTTTATTTTTTTCATTATATTTTTACAATTTTTTTAGAAGCCCCATTAGGGGGCTCTGGTGAAATATCAGGGGTCTACACAGGATGATTAGGGTGTGCGCTGGCACATGCTGTGCCAACACCTATGCCTAGAGACAAAAAATAAAATGAAGGTGTGTCTAAAACTTTTTCGCAGCACACTTATTTATCCCTAAAGTTTTAAACTTCAATTGGGCCTTAACGTTTATCTGACACATATGAAATTATTAGGAAGGTATGAAGCCGAAATATTATAATGCAATACAATACAATACAAAATACTTTATTAATCCCAAAGGGAAATTGGGAAATATTGCAGAAATGTCTTTTACTTTTGTAAATTCATGTTATGCCCCGTACACACGGTCGGAAATTCCGACCACAAAATCCGTCTGATTTTTTCCGACGGATTTTGTCCGACACTGGTGTTGCATAAACGCGGTCGGACAAAGTTGTCGGAAAATCCGATCATTCTGAACGTGGTGACGTTCGTTGCGTACAACAGAACTATGTAGAGGCTATTAGCCAATAGCGTTGGTCTCCTAATTTGATCTGAGCATGTGTGGCACTTTGTCTGTCGGAATTCTCTACACACGATCGGAAAAAGTCAGATTGGATTTTGTTGTTGGAAAATTTGAGAGCAGGATCTCAAATTTTTCCGACAGAAAAAGTCCAATGGAGCCCACACACAGTCGGATTTTCCGACAACATGGTCCGATTGGACATTTTCCATCTGAATTTCCGACCGTGTGTACGGGGCATTACCATCGCTGAGCAACCAGTCAGTTTGGATTATGTTTGGATTATGTTGTTGAAATATCTCACTCCTTAGCAGAAAGCTGGGTTGGGAACGTTCAAAACTGCACGGTACTTAGATATACATTGTGGCCCCACCTTGAGACTATTACATTGTGTATTACAATGTTAGTCTACACTAGTGTTTTTTAACTAGGGTGCTATCTAGGTTATTTAGGGGTGCCATGGCAAAATTCCTAAAATTTTCCCAAAATTGCCCATAAATTGTCAACAAGATGAGGCGTTGATCAAGCCTGCACTGTTTTGTTACACAAAGCCACTGGTTTTTATTGTACAGAATTACAACCTTGGACTCCATGCGGACCGGTGAGCGGTGTCCTAACAACTGATGATGTTGGGTAATTAGGAGCACATCAGGCATCTGCAAAGTGTCCTTTTTTGCCTATCCCCTGCCCCTCTCAATGAGCACCATTGCTGCTTGAAAGAGAGAAACTGAGCCAGAATAGAAACACTGGAAACTCGTAAGTACCAGTGTGCACAGGTATATTTGCTTTGTGAAAATAAATCACCTTTAATGTTGGGTGTCCTATGTGTGTAGATGTCTGTGCGTTATGTAAAACTATTGTTCAAAATTTTAGAATGGGGTGCCTTGCATAATTTTTAAGGGTGCCTTGACTGAAAAAAGTTTGAGAAACCTAGACAGTGACAAGCATTGCAGGAGAATGCTAATTTAGTTATAATGAACTGCTTCATGTGTTTGGAACAAGTTACCTTTACCATGAAAAACAATCCACAAGGCACAGTCCTAGCACCTATTATGGTCCGAGTGTTCCACTTGTCAGGCTGTTTGGGAGGATGGAGTTTAATAATAGGCACTCTTTTCCCAAATATGGGCAGACTGAGTGGAATTTAGGCAGATCAGAAAAAGAGCTTGGACCCATCTTTAGATTTTAGGCTGGGCTCACCCTTATGCGAACTGGATGCGGTTTTCCCTGCATCCAATTTGCATGACAGGAGAGTGTGACCGGCTCTCAATGGAGCCAGTTCACAAACTTCTGGGGCAGCCATGGAGCGCACAGCAGAAGGGTCCTGTGCATCTTTGGCTCCGTTTCAGGTCTGAATTCAGGCAAAAATTTGGACCTGAAATGGTGAATGGGGACGCACCGGACCCCCTGCTGTGCCCCATGGCCACACATAGTGTGAACCCATCCTAAAGGATAGGTTCACCTTTAGTAACATGTTACATGTTACACCTGTATTTAGGTAATTACTATGCAGCATCCTCCCCCTCACCCCCCGTGACAGCAGGCAGGGTTTCTTCTCCCCGCACCACCTGTCACAGTTTGAAATCAGCACGGCTGTGCAGGGCTCATAGTTCATTCACACTACCTACAGCTCAGAAACTTTCTGCCCATACAGAGGTACAGGCATAGAGCTCTAGGCAGTGTCTGCAGGAGCCTGACATTGCACCTGCGATCCACTGATCGTGGGTACAATGCTCTGCAATATGTGCATCTATTATTTTTTTAAGAAAACATGAGCTTAGCCCAGGGCTGGACTGGAACAAAAATGTGGCCCTGGACTTCATCCAGACCGGCCCACTTTAATTTTGAGTGTCCCCATCAGCACCCCCTTTACATCAGAGTGTCCCCTTCACATCAGAGTCCCCCTTAGGATCAGAGTCCCTCTTTGCATCAGAGTCCCCCTTGTATCAGAGTGCCCCCCGCATCAGCATTTCCCTATCAGAGTCCCCCTTGCGTCAGATTGTCCCTATCAGAGTCACCCTTGCATCAGAGCATCCCCCCTCCCACGTGTACTCACAGCTCTCCAGAATGAAGGCAGCTTCTCATTCCTCTCTCCAGTCATGTGAAAAGTGATAAGGGGAGAGTTGAAGGAAAGTCTGCCAGCTGTCTATCTCCCCCTGCAGGCTGGGGGGAGCAGAAAGTCTAGATCTCACTCCTTGGTGACAAGAATGAAATTGCGATCATTCTTGTCAGTGAGGAGCGGCTCCATGACTGCCACACCGGCCCACCTAGGAAACTCCCGGTGGTCCAGATGGCCAGTACATGCCTGGCTTAGCCTTTATACACTAGGAGCTATGACATAATGGGTAAGGAGCTTGCTGACCTGTGTCTTGGTTTTGGAGCAAGTTGCTTCCATATGGTGTGGAGAATCTCAGGAGAAGACTTGCGAATCAGCTGAATTAGTTGCGCAAATTTAATTGAGACATCTGGGTGGATCTTCTCCTGGTTGTTTTGTACTATGTGTTGTACAATGTGCTCAATCTGATAGGAGTAAAGCACAGAACTGGTCAGATTAGTAAAGTGTGAATACCAAAACATAAGTTGGGAAAACAATAATAATTTGGGTACATTTCATACTATATTCTGTTACCTGAGCCTCAATGTTCTTGTTGCTAACAAGTACAAAAGGAATCTGGTATAATTCATCACCAAAAACATAAAAGATATTTCCGCGGTTGTGGAACTGAATCTGAGGGAGGGATGATTGACTGCTTCTGGTTCCAACCCAGGTCAGGACTTGCCTAAAAACAAAAAGACACTTTAGGTTGACTTTCAGGGGCTTTGCAAAAAAAAAAAAGCATAGAATGGCTACTTCCAGATCCCACTGTGTTATTAAAGTGATTTCCATTGTTAGTATGAAAGACAAAATTGCTGGCAATTAAATCTGGATAGTCTTTTGTGGTGGAGACAGTGTACACCAAAGAGGTTCTTAGGGTACAGCGTCAATCCATCAACAAGAGGTTTTCCCGTCAGAACTGTGTCAGAATGAACAAGGTTAAACACATCTGAACACTTCATCAGGCTCCAAACTACCCTTAAAAAGATTGGTGAAGGTCCGGTCAAATGATCTTGCAGCATTTCACCATAATGAAGTGTTTTTCAACTTTTTTTTTACTGAAAGTGAAAATCTCTCCACATGGGGTCATACAGTTTGAAACTGATTTTCACTGTTAAATTATTGTAATTACTAGGTTATTCCGGGTAGCCTCCTAATCATAGTAGTTGCTAAACAGATGTGAATTTGCAAAGGATTACGATGACTTTAATCATAAATACTCACTTGGTTTCCATTACGGCACCACCGCTACGTTCCTGTAATGGACTGTAATTTATGATGTGCTCTAAGACGACCTCCTTGATAACATTGCCTCTCATCTTGATGGTGGCTATTGCAGCATTGCGTATATTCCTGTGCATCTAGATGAAGGAAAGAGAGGAAGTCAGTCATCAAAAAAGGGACTACCTACCAAAAAACTTGTGAAAAGAAAATGTTAAGAGACCATAGAGACCAGTCAGCAGCCATCTTTTCATTTCTGGGAATATGAAATGAGGAATCTGATCGGTCATTATGGACAGCAACTGCACATTTAAATCTTGCTTTTTCCCTATAGATTTTTTATAGAAATAAACTGTACCCTTTCGCAAGGTTCACATTTATCCAAGAAAATCATTCCAATATTCTTTGACACTTTGTCTTGGCAGCTGTTGAAGTCAATGGTTTTCACAACAACCAGTTGGTTTGTTCTCTTGTCATCTTGGATTACGTATCTGGTGTGACAGACACCCCCAATGCTGGCCTGTAATACAGAAAGAAGCAGATAATTGATCATAGACTATTAAAAGCACGTTAAACTCAAACATTTTCTGTTCTTAAAGTGTATCTAAAATGTTTTTATTGCTGTCTGTATTCTCATTAGGGGCATACTTTATTTATTTGTCACGGTGACTACCATCACCGGGACTAAAAACCAAATTTTGCTGTGCCACCAGAAAAGTGAGTGTATACATAGGGAATTTATTCCTCTTGTGGGACTTTAAAGGGAAAAGGCTACTCTTGTAGTAATTGTGAGTATACGATATTTATTAGAAAAAGGTGTAGATATACAAAACCATAAAAGTGAGAGAGGACATTTTTCAGTGGGGACATTTGTTTTGTGACAACTGTCTAATGCCCCGTACACACGGTCGGAAATTCTGACCACAAAATCCGTCAGATTTTTTCCGACGGATTTTGTCCGACACTGGTGTTGCATACACACGGTCGGACAAAGTTGTCGGAAAATCCGATCATTCTGAGCGTGGTGACGTTCGTTGCGTACGACGGAACTACGTAGAGGCTAGTAGCCAATAGCTTTGGTCTCGTAATTTGATCTGAGCATGCGTGGCACTTTGTCCGTCGGAAATTCCCTACACACGATCGGAAAAAGTCTGATCGGATTTTGTTGTCGGAAAATTTGAGAGCAGGATCTCCGACGGAAAAAGTCCGATGGAGCCCACACACGGTCTTGCTTTAAACATAAGTCTTGCTTTATCCATGTCATATTACACTATAAGGCTATTGCCACCCTTACTAAGCATTTGGGCAGCAATATTTATACAAAGTGTATTGATACTTTATGTTTCCACTTCGTTTATGTACCTCTCTTACTTGTTTTATTGAAAAATTTCAATACAATTTCAGTAAAAGAAAAAGTATTGTCTTACATTGCCTTCTTTTATATTTTAACATGTGTGCACCCAAGCTGTTTAGGTCTTTAATTATCTGCAATCCCATAATGATAGTTAAAGAGGAAGACGTATGGTGTTCCTC
The DNA here is from genome assembly GCA_028564925.1 of Lithobates sylvaticus. Taxonomy (NCBI): domain Eukaryota; kingdom Metazoa; phylum Chordata; class Amphibia; order Anura; family Ranidae; genus Lithobates; species Lithobates sylvaticus. The sequence goes on from CM053032.1 coordinate 238,743,299, forward strand.
ACATGCATGACAACCTTATGAAATAATTTATAGAAACTACGAGGAATCATTGAAAGAAATGCTTCTACTGTACACCTCGATGTTCATATTTATATCAGCCAAATACTCTTGTTGAGCTAAACGTATATTATATTTCCGCTAAATAATGTCAAAGACTTATCAAAATCTCAGAAACAAACACCAACCTCCTGCAGATCGTACACATTCTGGGATTTCTTCATGTTGACATTGAACATGCTGAGAATTCCTTTGAACATGTTGAGGACAGAATCTGAAACATCACTAGAGGCAAAAATGTCTCCAACACGTCCATCGTGATACTCAAACTCGATGTGTTTGGAAAACTGTTCAGACAGAACCTGGCTCAGGCTAGAGGAGTGAGTGAATGGATCTTTGGGCCACATGCCTGTAACCTCTTTTATGTTAATAGACACAACCTATAAAAGAAAAGTATCAGTAGTTTAGGTATTACTAAAAGTCAGTGAAATATGTTTAACATAACAAATCTACAACTATTAGCATTGAAATAAAAGGTCATGTTTTTTTGCACAGCTTACTATATGATGAACTGGTTAAGTACAAAACAGAAGCAATGTCATGCATCAGAAATAACTGGAGTAAGAGTGGCTTTCTCCAGGGCACTATTTCAGGCCAGGAAGGTCATTCTTTTAGGTTAGAAATCTATAACCCCCCCCCCCCCACATCGGTTAAAACATGGGTGACTCGTATCGGGAACACGCTCCTCTTGTAAAGGTACATATATCAACATAGTGGTCGACTTACTAAATATTAGAAACTCTGGTCTATATGGCTTAATGTCCCTGGATTATCCCAGAGGGAGCTCGTTCTGATGATGGTACTGCAATGTCCCATGGGTTAAGTATAGACTGGGAGCTCCCAGGGAACATAGGGTTGATGTAAATGAGCCCTGTGGCTTCCTGTGGGTCCCACAAACCCATCACTTAAATCCCATCAATTTGGAAGGGCCGATTGGTTAACCGGGTAACTTTGCAGAACAGAGATGCAGCTTACCAATGTAACAAATTTGCATGGATGTGAGTTGTTTACGGCTATGTTTACTAGTATAATGGAATGGAAAGAGCTTTTGTACCTGTTCCTTCTTTTTACATTTTTTTGTATTTGGTATTGTCTAAATAAAAACCTTTTTGATAAAAGAAATAACTAAGTAAACAATAAAATATTTTTTGGATGCTTAGTCATAACTGTGGTGAAAATCTGCTTGATACAAGGAATTGTTCAGGTTACAATTTATAGAAAGGCCACCTAAAACTAGGCTTAGCATAAAAAATATTTTTGAATAGGTGGGACAAAAAAGATATGTAGCCATCATTGTTAATTCGTCAACGAGAACATTTCCGTCGACTAAATTAACACTATTTTAGTTGACTAAAATACAACTAAAATGAAAACCGGCTTGGGTTACAATTTATAGAAAGGCTACCTAGACCTAGGCCTAGAGTAAAAATATTTTTGAATAGGTGGGACAAAGAAGATATGTAGCCATCAGTGTTAATTTTGTCAACGAGAACATTTCCGTTGACTAAATTAATACTATTTTAAGCAAAAGAGAACTAAAACTAAAACAATTCAGATGACCAAAATACGATTAAAACTAAAATGGCATTTTAGTCAAAAGACTTAAATACAACTAAAACTAAAATGGAATTTTAGTCAAAAGACTATAACTAAAACCAAATCGAAAATTTGATGTCAAAATTAACACCGGTAGCCATGGAGACAGAATTAAAAAAAAAATCTCACTCTCCAAGAAGTTTTGAATATTTATAATAAATTAAATTATACGACCCAAATATAGAATGATGAAACTATGGGCTATATTACCATTATTAAAGATTGCTTTTACTTTTTCTATAATGGTCCTACTGTATCTTAATTACTAGAACTATATGGTAATATTGATGGTCTTCTCTGAAACTATGTACTACATATTCTACTCAGAGCTTACAATATCACTATCCCTTATCTATGTTACTTTATTGATCATGTGCCTAATGTACTCAGTTAAGCAACTATACTATTGATAATTGGTTGTTCCCCGAGACTGCATGCCTCATATAAAGTCCCAATTTATTCCCCCGCCCCCTTCTTTCCCATGACATTCTCACTAGATAGGGATGGAGCTATATGACTTTAATGGTCGTTACCTCATATAAAGTCCCAAACAGATACTTTACTTTTCAAAAATGGAATTTTAGTCAAAAGACTATAACTAAAACCAAATCGAAAATTTGATGTCAAAATTAACACCGGTAGCCATGGAGACAGAATTTAAAAAAAAATTCACTCTCCAAGAAGTTTTGAATATTTATAATAAATAAAATTATACGACCCAAATATAGAAAAAATATAAAGCAACAACAAATTGTAAAAAAAAATATATAAAACAGCACTCTGTTTACAGCAGGGGTAGATTTCGATTGAGGCATTGCAAGGCTGGCAGTTACAATTACTCCCAGAGGCATGATGGGACTTGTAGTTCAGCAACAGCTGGAGGGCCCCAGGTTGCCTACCCCTGGTTTACAGCATATTTGCATTTCAGCCTTGGTTTACACTATAGCGATGCGGGAACCAGCGCGATTCCAGCGCCGGTTCCTGCATCGCCTCTCCCTCACAGGCAGTGCTTACTACAAAGTTAATACAAAGTCAATACAAAGTTAATGACACCCCCAGATCAGTTCACAGATCGCAGTGTGAACTGTGAATTCGGACAGGAAGCGGAGCGAATGGGTGTTAACACCCATGCGCTCTGATTCCATTGCAGGGAATAAAAAGGTTCCATCACTATTTTAGTGCAAATCCAATGCGAGTTCAGTCATACAACTTTATGGCTGAACTCGCATTGCACATGTGATCGGCACCAGCAATGCGGTGCGAATCACATGCGATGTCTGACATCGCATATGTGGGAACCCAGGCTAAATGTCCAATCCCTGTAATATCCAGTGCTCCAATATATGGGAACTGTGATTCACCACGATTATGTTCCATGTAATCTTTGCCACCTTCAAACCCATATATCACACTCCACCCAAAACTGAAAACATACTAATGCACTCCAATGTGGTTTGACTCTACCCCTAGCAATCACCAGTCGTGCTCGCACAATATTATATGGGACCTTGTGATTTGTAGGTCCAAATAGCGCTCATTCTCACAAAGGGTTCAACACCATAAACTGTCCAGGAAGATTAATCGATCTTTCCCACAGAGGGTTAATCTCCCAGGTAAGACAACACACTCAAATCACATAGCAGAGAGAACTCACAGGGCTTTCTGTAACCAGCTCTTTTATAATTATGAGTTGATATTTGATTTGGGTGTATTGTCATACCTGGGAGGCAAAGACGCAGGGTTAGGATTTATCACAGCGCAGGAGTAAAAAAAAAAAATAGAGCACTTTCCGAAACATGCTATAGAAATCTACCCCATGCCTATAAAGGTAATTTATGTTGTGGTCCATAATATCCCCCAATTGCGTATTTTTTTTACCTTCATTAAGTATCTTTTTTGACCATGAGCTCTGATCTCCAGTTTAGCAATCAGATTAATTCCAGTACGACCAAACTCATTTTCTGGAAGTCCGATCATGGTAAAGGTCTCATAGTTGTACATTGTTACTTTATTCTGGCTGAATGTAGGCTCTATGGAAGAAAGCATTTGTTGATTGTGAGATGAAGGCAGGACTTGATAGGACACTCTATATATTTATTGCATTCTATATATTTATTGCATTCTATAGATTTATGACGACATTGCCTATTTTACATGAAGTTTTAAGGTCAGAATGTATGTGAAGAGAAACAAAATGTTACCCCCAGCTCCACTGCCAATATGAAAGTCCACGAGCTGTGATCCGGTGCTCTAGACCAGTGGTCATCAACCCTGTCCTCAGGGCCCACTAACAGGCCAGGTTTTATGTATTACCTTGGGGAGATGCAGACTAGAATACTGCAATCACCGAGCAGCAAATGATATCTGTGAGGTATTTCAGTTATCTTGCAAACCTGGCCTGTTAGTGGGCCCTGAGGACAGGGTTGATGACCACTGGTCTAGCCAGGACGTTCAGGCCACAAATACAATACTTGAATCAAAAAGACTGGCAACTCGGAGGCTCTTGAATAAAAGTCCTTTATTGGTTGCATAGGTACACGGGTACAGGCTATACCCTGACGCGTTTCGGCTAAGAAGCCTTCATCAAAGGCTTCTTAGCCTTTGATGAAGGCTTCTTAGCCGAAACGTGTCTGTATAGCCTGTACCCGTGTACCCATGTAACCAATAAAGGACTTTAATTCAAGAGCATCCAAGTTGTCAGTCGTTTTTGATTGAAGAATGTATGTGAAGGTTCTCCGATATGCAGGTCATGGTATAGTTATTAATTGCATTCAGTTCTGTTATGTTGACAACATTTTGCCACTTATCCAAGTAGTTCTAATGAAGTTCTTGGAACTGAGGAGGCTACTTGGAACATTGGTGAAATGGTTTCAACATTACAGAAGAAGTCCAGGTTAAATGTGACTAAATTACTAACAGCTATTAAAGCTTTTGTTACCCCAACACTTCATATTCCTGATGTATCCCTGCTGTACCATATACTTGTAGGAGAAAGTATCCTGTTCTCTTTTTATTGCTTCCTTTGTGTGAAATCCCTGGTGTTTCTGCTAGTCCCTCTGCTTTCCTATTATAAACTGACCACACTAAGCAGGAGAGCACATCGTGGTCAGTTCTCTAGCTGTGCAACTGCTCTCTTCCAATGATCAGCCTTGTCCTGACACGCCCACCGCTGCACAGCCATTCACTGGGAAGCTCAGTGTGCTGCCACTTCCCCCCCCCAGCTCCTTTGTAGCTAAGAACAGAGAGAATGTGATCACTTATATAATAAATTCTGTTTAATTTATTCATAAACAATATAGAGGATGGGATAAACAGCTTGATCTCAATATTTTCGGACAATACTAAGCTAAGCAGGGCAATAACTTCTCCACAGGATGTGGAAATTAATGGGGTGGGCAACTACATGGCAAATGAGGTTTAATGTTGAAAAATGTAAAGTAATGCATTTGGGTGCTAAAAACACAAACGCAAGTTACTCACTAGGGGGAGAACCTCTCTAGGAATCTAGGATGGAAAAGGACCTGGGGGTCCTAGTAGATGACAGGCTCAGCAATGACATGCAATGCCAAGCTGCTTCTAACAAAGCAAACAGAATATTGGCATGCATTAAAACAGGGAATTAAGAGATCTCCAGAGATAAAACGATAATTCTCCTGCTCTACAAGACTCTGGTCCGGCCGCATCTGGAGTATGCCATCCTATTCTGGGCACCAGTCCTCAGGAAGGATGTGCTGGAACTGGAGAGCATCCAGATAAGGGCAACAAAGCTAATTAAGGGACTGGAGGATCTCAGCTTTGGGGAAAGACTACAAGCATTGAAATTATTCTCTCTGGAGAAGAGACGATTGAGAGGGGATATGATAGCAATATACATATAATCAAAGGGGTGAACATCGTTGATCAGCACTGTTCCCCCCTTTTGATTATATCTGTCCTCATTTGTCTATGAGTTTCGGACAGCAGTGGCCACAGCTACATTTAATTTTTCTTTCTGACTTTTCACTTGGCCTCTGGTCTGTGCGCCTGGATTATTTTTTTTTAGCTTAAGATAGCAATGTACAAATACTGTACTGGTGACCCTAGCATAGAGAAAAAAAGTTTCTGTGAAAGGAAATTTAAAAAGACATGCGGCCATTCACTAAAATTAGAAGAGAAGCGGTTTAAACCTTAAACGGCATAGAGGGTTCTTTACTGTAAGAGTGGTAAGGATGTGGAATTCTCTTCCACAAGCAGTGGTATTAGCAGAGAGCATCGATAGTTTTCAAAAAACTATTAGATGGGCACCTTAACGATCACAACATACAGGGGTATATGATGTAATACTTACATAAACACACACACATTCACACACCACAGGTTGAACTGGATGGACTGGTGTCCTTTTTCAACCTTACCAAATATATAATTATGTAACTATGTAACTTATAAATAAGGGGAAAAAGGTATTTATAATGTTTTTTTTATATCTATCCAAAAATGTTTTGCATTTCATTTCTATTTTAAACTGAATGGGTTGTTCAATGCGGCGTACACACGTTCAGAATTTCCGATGGAAACAGTCCGATGGGAGCTTTTCATCGGATTTTCCGACTGTGTGTATGCCCATCGGTCTTTTTCTGTCAGAATTTCCGACGGATTTTGGATTGAGAACCTGTTCTCAATTTTTCCGACAGAAAACCTTTCTATCGGATTTTCCGATCGTGTGTATGCAATTCCGACACGCAAAATTCCGACGCATGCTCGGAAACAATTTGACGCATGCTCAGAAGCATTAAACTTCCCTTTTATAGTGAAGTTGAACGTTTTTTAATGCGTGGTGTTATTGACCATCGGAGACCGTGTGTACGTGGCATTAGGCTCCATGCACACTGGCTTAAAAATTGGTAGACATGTGCACAACAAAAAAATTTGTTTATTTTCGTTTCGTTTTTTTTTTCGTTTCCGAAAAGAATTCGTTTTTTTTTTTTCGTTTCGTTATTTTCGTTTCCGTCGATTCGTAACGATTCGTACATTCGTAAGTCGTCGTTGTTCAGATTCGTAACGATTCGTACATTCGTAAGTCGTCGTTGTTCGGATTCGTAACGATTCGTACATTCGTAATTTTTTTTTCGTTGATTCGTTTTTTCATTAGTTTAATTTTAGGACATATTCGTATTTATTCATACATTCGTAACATTCGTAACATTCGTAGATTCGTAATCGGAGCATAATTCATAATTTTATGTAATGTGTATGCTATTATTACATTTTAATAATTTACGAATCGAAAAAAAAAGTTACGAATCGAAAAAAAAAAGTTACGAATCGAAAAAAAAAGTTACGAATGTACGAATTTTTTGGTTCAATAGAGACACAGAAAAATACAAATCGAAAAAAAAAAAAAAAAAAAAGTTACGAATTGAAAAAAAAGTTACGAATCGAAAAAAAAAAGTTACGAATCGAAAAAAAAAGTTACGAATGTACGAATTTTTTGGTTCAATAGAGACACAGAAAATTACAAATCGAAAAAAAAAAAATAAAAAATAAAAAAGTTACGAATTGAAAAAAAAGTTACGAATCGAAAAAAAAAAAGTTACGAATGTACAAATTTTTTTGTTCAATCCATTCGAAGCACGTTTAGCAGCACCATTGTAAGGGACACGGAAAATTACCAATTCAACAAAAAAAAAAGTTACGAATGTACGAATTTTTTTTCGTTCGTTTTCGTTTTTCGGATTTTCTTCATTAGTACATTACTTGTTTCTAATTTGTTATTTTCGGATTTTCGTTGTTTTTCGGATTCGTTCGATTCGAATGATTCGTTAATCGGATTCGTACGATTCGAACGATTCGTTACGATTCGTTATTCGGATTCGTACGATTCGAACGATTCGTTCATTCGTACGTAAACGAACGAACGAAAATAACGAAAAAAACGAAAAACGAAAAAAAACGAAACGAATTGCACATGTCTAAAAATTGCTACTTCTACAGGAGTTTTGTGTTCTGCCTGTAGAAGCAGCTCAATGTTATCCTATGTGTCCATGTACATTAGGACTATTACAGGCATATTTTGAGCTCAATGTTTAGATGCAGGAAAAAAACCTTCTCAATCACGTTTCTGATTGGAGCTTACTGGCAGAAAAAAAATGCGAAACTCGCCTAAACTATGTACAAAAAACTCTCTATATGAGCTTTTTTCCTACCAAGGGAACATACGTTTTTTTAAGCCCAGTGTGCATGGCGCGTAACAAGGTGATCGTTTACAATCACTTTAAGGCCAGGGGATCGACATCATGAGTAATATAAGCTAAAATTGTTCAAGTTATGTTTAATTAAATATGTTGGGATGGGCATGTACTGCTCTTGCTGCAGTGAAAAATGTACAGATGGTACTGCAGGGCAAATAAATTGTACCTAACATGTCTTTATTGTACATATCTAAAAGGCCAATTCCCTTTCATGACAGATTTGATATTTTATCAAAGGGAATGAAAGAATGAATAATACTCTTTTGAAATTTTTTTTTTTTTTTTTAGCCCATTTTGCTCTGTTATGCATTTACAGGCTTATACAAAGTAGATTATTTGCACAGATAAAACATTTGTCAGGAAGAAAAATTATAAATAGAAAGTCTGTACATGTACAATATTTTAAATATTTTATGTTGCCCTGCATTGGAGTTTAACATTAAAGAGGCTAAAAAGTACATTATGTGTATGTCATTGTTTGAACACTGAGTATGTCATTGTTTGAATACCGAATAAACGCGTTTTGATTTAAAAAAAAAAAAAAAAGTGCATTATGTGTATGTCATTATGTGAAAAGTAAACTAGCTAAAGCTAATATTCATCAGTCAACGTTATCTTAAATATGAGTGAGTTGAATAGTTATTAGGTGAATTATAATTTGTAATTTTGACTACAGTTACACATTTTATTATTTTATTGCTGGAATTATTGTATACTAATGAAAAACGATATTTATTTGTACATTACAAATTTTATCAAGAAAAAAATGTATTTTTCTACATATATTTGCAATGTAATTAACAAAACCAGATTTTTAATGTTGGAATTCAATTAATTGATTGTACAAAACTGTTTGAAAAAAAAAATGTTTTTACCTGTTTTGGCATTATCCGCGCCTGTTTAAAAAAAACAAAAAGAAATGGTGATGGTTAATAAAATCCAAGAGAAAAAGTGTTTAAAAAGCAGTAACATATTTTATGTAAAAATAATTATATATATACACACAGTATAGACACATATTAAAAAAAATAATACATAATTTAAATACATTTTTCTGAGAAAAATAATTTAAATAAAGTTAAATGAATACATATTACAATAATAATTAATAATAAATAATTAACTAATACTGTAAGACTGACCCGCTAGAGCGAGCACTATTGCTAGGATGATTCCCCTCATGATGATGGTGAATATTCTACTAAGGACATCCTGGGGTATTTATAGTGGAAGCTCTGGTAAACGCTCTCTGGACACACCACTTTTGGCAAGCGACAGTGTGCTTATCGCTTTTGGCTAGCCAACAATTTTTTATAAATTATTACCCTTGCAAACAAATAAGGGCACCATCCCTGCACATTAAATATCAAAAATACTGTAGAAAAGAAAAAAAAATTTAAATGTGTATCAACGCATATAAATAATCTGCATCATTTCTAAATGTTGGTTATTGTTTATTATCATTTCAGTTTATGATATTGTTTAGTTACCCCTTTTTTTTGTGATAACATACAGGTTAAGTAAACTTTGTCCTGGTCACTGTGACATTTGGACAGCACAACTTACAAGTCACATTAACTGTGTATCATCATCAGATCCAAGCGAATGGACACGTATTTCATCCCAAAGGGAGATGGTATATTTCACTTAAAATAATATTTTTTAATAAAGTATATAAATACACAATTATCCTAACATATAATTATTATTATTATGAAGGGATGTAGCAATGCAAAAAATAAACAAGAATCAAATATATGTCTAAGCAAGATTAAAAGTTCTTTTTTAATTTATAAAGTTTAAAATGGTAGTAAACGCGTTAAGGGAAAAAAAAAATCTGTGTTATAATGCATTGCATACTAGCACATTATGTGAAATTTAAATGAAAACAAAGCCCTCCAGCGTTGCATTGTCACTGCTGACAGGGCTTCCATCTTCACTCCGGGTTCGTGGGCTCTGGTCCTTTAAACGGATGAGCCGTGATGATGTCACTCCTGTACATGAGCGCCGGAATCACTGTTCACGGCACCGGGCTCTGAATAAACAGCATGGGTATGCCGGTCCTTTAGAGTGCATGCGCTGCACACCGGCTTGACAAGGAAATATCTCCTGAACGGTGCATGTTTAGGAGATATTTACTGTACCTATAGGTAAGCCTTATTATAGGCTTACCTATAGGTAAAAATCAACCAAGGGAGTTTACTCCCTCTTTAAATGAAACTTGTACTGAGGAATATATGAAGGCTGCCATTACTGACATAGCTTTTTCAAAAAATGCTTGCGGCCTGGCTGCCATGACGATCCAATATTATCCATAAAAAAATAAATGAGATCTGGGAGTACAGCAGCAAATAACTATTTTAATTGTTCACTATTATAAACAAGTAACAAAATGATTTAAGCAATAATTTAAAAGTGATGTTTTCTATATATTGCTGCTGGGGCTCCAGATCTCATTCCTTTTTATATCGGTTTAGTCTATAATGCCCCGTACACACGGTCGGAAATTCCGACCACAAAATCCGTTGGATTTTTTCCGATGGATTTTGTCCGACACTGGTGCTGCATACACACGGTCGGACAAAGTTGTCGGAGAATCCGATTATCCTGAACGTGGTGACGTTCGTTGCGTACGACGGGACTATGTTGAGGCTAGTAGCCAATAGCTTTGGTCTTGTAATGTGATCTGAGCATGCGTGGCACTTTGTCCGTCGGAATTCGCTACACACGATCGGAAAAAGTCCGATAGGACTTTGTTGTCGGAAAATTTGAGAACAGGATCTCAAACTTTTTCCGTCTGAAATTCCGATGGAAAAAGTCCGATGGAGCCCACACACGGTCGGAATTTCCGACAACATGGTCCGATAGGACATTTTCCGTCGGAAAATCCGACCGTGTGTACGGGGCATTAAAAGCACAGTTACCAATGTCTATTAGCACATAAACCAGTTAGTAAAGTACATAAAACCCTGTGGGCGACAAGAAATTTGTTTTTTAAGATATCTATCCTACTATTTAAAATTCTTGGGTGGACTGCACATGTTAAAGGTAAAATCTTGTGGGTGTTCAAGCTGGGAAGAGGCAAGAAATCCTAAAACTCCTCAAGCGGATCAGAGGAGATCTTCACCGGTAGACAGGTATAAAAGAAGCACATAGGACGCAGGTTTAATAAAACTGATGTTTTCATTATTAAAAACAACTTTCCACTCACAAGGGTAGTTGATGTCAAAGTGTATGCACAGGATGCCCCCTATTGATGTAAAATGGTCGACCGGGCACAAAGAGGTAGGCCCCTTTCACACTGGGGTGTCGGGGCAGTCGGCGGTAAAGCAATGCTATTTTTAGCTAGCGGCCGAAAAAGGGTTAAAGCAACCTGCAAAGCGCTGCTGCAGTGGAGCTTTGCCGTCGGTTCGGCAGTGGTGCCCATTCAGTTCAATGGGCAGGAGCGGTTTAGGAGTGGTGAATACACCGCTCCTTCACCGCTCCAAAGATGCTGCTTGCAGGACTTTTTTTAGCGTCCTGCCAGCTCACCGCTCCAGTGTGAAAGCCCTCGGGCTTTCACACTGGAGAGAAAAGAGAAGGGTCTATACAGGCGCTATGCAGGCTCTATTTTTAGCGCTGTAGCGCCTGTAACGCGCCTGTAAAGCGCCTCAGCGTGAAAAGGGTCTAATGCCGCTTACACACGAGCGGAATTTCCATCTAAAACATCTTGGATGGTTTTTCCGGCAGAATTCTGCTCAAGCTTGTCTTGCATACACACGGTCACACAAAAGTTCTCTGAACTACGACGAGCCAAAAAAATTAAGTGCAATGCTTCCGAGCATGCGTCGAATTGTTTCCGAGGATGCGTGATTTTTTGCGCGTTCGAATTGCATACAGACAATCGCATTTTCGGATAGGAACTTTTCCCGGCCGAAAAATAGAGAACCTGCTCTCAATCTTTTGCTGGCTGAAATTCCGCCAGCAAAAGACCGATGGAGCATACACGCGGTCACATTTTCCGACAAAAAGCTCTCATCTGAGTTTTGCTGGCAGCATTTCAGATCGTGTGTATGCGGCATTAGAAGACACATCTTCTCTGAGCTTCCTGCAGCTGTCAAGCTGGAGATTCCGGCACTACTACACTGAACCCGCTCGAGAGAGTACACATGCAGCATTCAGCTGCAGCAGTTTGTGTGAGCAGACTTAATAAATAAGAAAGAACATATACATGAAATCGTGACAAAGATAAACAATAACCACAGTGATGAGTGATATACTAAAAACTGATTAAAAAAAGAGACTAGCAAAAATATAACATATTAGATGAATAAACATTTCATAAAAATCCTCTTCACCTCAAACTAATTATAGTATAGTGCAAACTTACAATCCTTAAAGCGGTTCTGCACTGTCTTTATGTTTTTTTTCTTTTTACTGCAATGCAATGGCTTATGCAATGCAGTTTAGGTACTCACGTGTCCTTTGATGTAAACCGGCAGCAGCTTCTTTCAAAAAGATTGATGATTTCTAGAAATTTTTTCATGCTGGGGGCCATCTTGCCTGTGGGCATTTGAACCCACACAGGCACTTCAGATGGCCCAGCATGCACCGCCATTACTGCGCCGATCTGGCGCGTGCGCTGTAACGGCGAAGTGCAGCTCACGTTCTCCGAAATCTCGCGAGATGTCGGCACATCTGCCGACATCTCGCGAGATTTCGGAAGATGTGGCCGACATCTCGCGAGATTTCGGAAGATGTGGCCGACATCTCGCGAGATTTCGGAAGATGTGGCCGAAATCTCGCAAGATTTCGGAAGATGTCCGCACTGACTCCTGGGAATAATGACACCAGATCCCAGGAGACAGTGCGGCCTGACGACGATCGCCGCAGAGACCCCGCCCACCGCAGCAGAGACAGAGGACAGGAAGTCAGCGATTATCAAGGTAAGTGAAAAAAAAAAAAAACACATTTCATTTAGTACTCTTTGCCTGATTTGGAAGGCAAAGAGATTTACTAAATGAAATGTGTGCAGAACCGCTTTAAGTATTTAAAGTGTTTGTTAAACCAAAAAAAAAAAAATATATATATTTAGATCCTGGTCCTTTAAAGCAGATTAAACAGCACAGTGCTTGTGCTGTGTAATCTGCCTTCCTCTAAACTGTAAAAAAAACCTCCCTGAGCCTGCCACTTCCAGTATCCCCTCTCCATACTGACCACGAAAATCAGGGCTGCTGAGCCTTGACCCCCGTGGTCAGAGTGTGTCCCTCCATCATACGCAGCTGTCCTCTCTGCTCTCCTCTCTCCCCCTCACTCCCTCCTCCTTGCCTGTCAGCTCCCTCTCTGTGTCTCTGTCTCTGCCCCCCACCCGCCGATATTATTACAAATAAAAACCTACAATGGTCACTGCCAGCCCCTCTATTCGAGCCTGGCATTCCACACTATGTAAGTAATTTCTAAAAACGAGCGTTGTAAATACCTATTTTGAGCTATCTTCAGGTCAGTCATGGGACTTGTGCTTTACAGCTCCGAGACCGGTCTTCTGCCGGAGGCCATGTGATCTCCCTGGCTGATGTCAGAGGGAGCTCTCGGCCCCTCCCGCAGAAGCCATGTATTGAAGCTGTAAAGCGTCCGCGAGTCATGTGACCAGCCTGAATATAGCTCTAAATAGGTATTTACAACGCTCGCTTTTATAAATGACTTACATAGTGTGGTATGCCAGGCTCTAATAGAGGGGTTGACAGTGTTTTTTAAATTAGACTAACACTTTAATGTGATGATCCAAAAAGTTTTGCGGTGACATAATCTGTGGAACCTTTCGGTTGAGGAGTTACATGGGGGAACAGACTCTATGATCCAAAGTTTAAGGCCTTCAGTAGATTTTTCATGCTTAAGTGCATATATGAATAAACAATTCATAAAAATCCCCTTCGCCTCAAACTAGTTATAGTATAGTGCTAAGTTCCAATCCTTTGTTGAGACCCATGAGATATTAGGTATTTAATGTGATGATCAAAAAAGTCTCACGGTGACATAACCTGTGGAACCCTTTGGTTGTAGAGTTACATGGGGGAACAAACTCTATGATCCAAACTTTAAGACCTTTGGCGGATTTTTCATGCTTAAGGGCAAAATGTCTCGGAACGCTATGATTGAGGCTCCGCTGCTCGAGGAGCCTCCAGTGAACCCCAAATCTGTACCCAAGTGTTCAGATGGTCCTTCCTATGTACAGAAGACCACAAGGGCAAGACAAGCAGTATATCACAAACTTGGTGGAGCAGTTATAGAAAGTTTGTGTGGGGTATATTTTACCACTACAGTCAGAAAACCTTCTTTGTCCATGATGGATATACTTGCATGTCATGCACTTCTGCTTCCTGCACTGGATACCAACAAGATTTCAATACAAACTAACCATTGTGGTGGGTATACCATAAGTCAGCCATAGAACAGCTAAACATTCTAGAAAATTGTCAGTCCTTTTTTCTAGTCCAAAAATTAGTTCATGTCTTGAAAAACAAAACACAGATATTTGGGGACAATCTGGTCTAAACAAAAATAGGCTAGGTGAAAAGGGATTTGGAGGATTACAAACAAGGACACAGATTCTCCTGGAAAACATAAAAATAGCTCCAAATATAGTACCTAGAGCCCTCCACCAATCATGAGTCTAAAACAAGTGCCCATTTTCAATATTGGGAATATGTGGAAGTATAAAGTATCTCCCGAGGGAAAAAAATGAGCTATGCAAAGACTTAATTTTGTCCCAAACTACAGACAAACTATAGCATTTACTCTATTTAGAGACATGAATAGGTTTGGTCGTAGTCTCACAGTCAAGAGATTTTACAACATGAAATCTAGTCCCCACACAGAGAAGGGCATCAGACTCCCAAAGTGGAGAATGTCTAATTCAAGTGGTATGACAATGAAAGGAGGGTCTCCTCTTTGACAATGCAATAACCATAAACGATGTTATCCCTGAAGCTAACACTTCCATTAAAGACACAACTTTTAAAATCTGTATTTTAACTCACACAAGCTAAAAGTCCATTCCAGTAAACTTTCTATCATGTCACATATTCATAACTGTTAAATTTGTGCGCCACAGGACATGGCAGCATGACCCAATGCTTTACCCACAAACTTAATGAGGCCAGGACCTTAAAAACATTAACAGGCTATTTGAATATACTTATCAAACAAGCGAATTAGGATGGTATTATCATAGTAAAACATCACACAGATTACGTCCAGGAAGCCTGGCGGTTGTTGTCTGATACCTAAATTTATGTTAAATCTGCCTAAAAATCCACTAAACTCCTATAACTGAAATCTCTCATTTATATTGTTGTTACATAAATGAGTCAGCCTTTTTATGTAGGGATTTTTTCAAAAGTACCCTATTTTTATCATTGATCTAAAATACAGTACATACAGATTCTACCAATCAACTGGGGAAGACCAATCAAAGCATACATGGACAGTTTGACTAATCATTTATCACAACCCCTGGTGATATCACTTTTCTACTATATATGTGATTCTTTACACCTCTCAAATACCTTTAAAAAACCTATGCTTGAAATTCTTCATACATTTGGTTCTCTGTGGATGTAAGCTCCCTATATACATCAAACCCTCTCAATATAGGTTTATGTGCATTAAATGTTTTCCTGTTTAAAAGTTCTGACCTCGATCCAAAACAGGCCCAATTTATTTTAAGCAGTACTTTCTGTCTGGAATATAATTATTTCATATTTGATAATGAATATTTTCTACTAATCAGAGGCACAGCTATGGGCACAAGCTTCACGCCCAGCTATGCCAACCTCACTATGGAGTATTGGGAACATAACTATATATGCAGCAATAATTATTTTGCTTTTCAAATAATATTTTTGGGTTGTTATATAGACAATATTTAATAACACGCAGCGCTTGATAGAAGTCTGTATGACAAAAATTATAGAATATAGAAAAAAGCATTTTGAAGAACCAGCCGGCAGAAAGAGTATCCCAGCACCAGCCTCAGTGTGACAGATGGAACCATATACCACCACAGTGATCAGGCAATTCCCCCTACTGAAAGGAGTAGACCCTCAAATTATAGAGACGTCAAACTTTCTGAGTAGGCTTTAGATGGAACTGTCAATCCAAGGTTGCTGTAACCACTTCACATGGAAAACTCCAGCAGTTTTTATATATAGATCTATATATATATATAATGGTTGGGGGTTCTAAGTAATTTTCTGTATTAGTCATGACTGTGACAGACACATACAATTTCTACATATTTCCCTTTTGGGAACTCTTCAACAAGATGCTGCCTTTTAATGCCTTCACCATTATTTTTGCTGATTTTTTTGTAAATAATCTGTTATACTCTTGTCAGAAGAATCTTTTTTCACTCCAAAAAGTACAAAGGCTGTACCCAGGGCCGGTGCAACCACTAGGCAAACTAGGCAGCCGCCTAGGGCGCACTGCTGCCTAGGGCGCCCGGCCACTGGTGTTCCTACTCTAAGTCTCAGCATCAGCAGGCAGCCGCTGCTCCATTCACACATCGTGTCAGAGGTGCAGCGGCGTACTGTGTCTGTGTCCCGACTCCGAAATGTATAGAAGCAAGCAAACATTCATTGATAGGCACTGGTAGGCTGCATTGATGGGTGCTGGTGAGGCTGCATTTGATGGGCGCTGGTGAGGCTGAATTTGATGGGCGCTGGTGAGGCTGCATTTGATGGGTGCAGGTGAGGCTGCCTTTGATGGGCGCTGGTGAGGCTGCTTTGATGGGGCACTGGTGAGGCTGCCTTTGATGGGCGTTGGTGAGGCTGCATTTGATGGGCGCTGGTGAGGCTGCATTTGATGGGCGCTGGTGAGGCTGCATTTGATGGGCGGTGGTGAGGCTGAATTTGATGGGCGGTGGTGAGGCTGCATTTGATGGGCGGTGTTGAGGCTGCATTTGATGGGTGCTGGTGAGGCTGCATTTGATGGCTGCTGGTGAGGCTGCATTTGATGGACCCTTCATTAAAAAGGTGGCAGGCGGCAAAATTAGGTTTTGCCTAGGGTGTCAAAAATCCTTGCACCTGCCCTGGCTGTACCCCTCCTGTACAGATAAGTAGCACAAATGTGGACTTTGAATTATTCATCTTTTAAGAGGAAATACTTCTAATTTGGCTTCATTTTTATTTCAAAGCTTGGCAAGACATACAGTGGTGTGAAAAAGTGTTTGCCCCCTTCCTCATTTCCTGTTCCTTTGCATGTTTGTCACACTTAAGTGTTTCGGAACATCAAACAACAATTTAAACAATAGAACATCAAAGCTCGTCTCAATTTCTCCACAACACATCTTGATGATCCCCAAGACTTTTGGGACAACATTCTGTGAACCGATGAGACAAAAGTGGAACTCTTTGGAAGGTGTGTGTCCAAGTATATCTGGCGTAGAAGGAACACTGCATTTCAGAAAAAGAACATTATACCAACAGTAAAATATGGTGGTGGTAGTGTGATGGTCTGGGGCTGTTTTGCTGCTTCAGGACCTGGAAGACTTGCCGTGATAAAAGGAACTATGAATTCTGCTGTCTACCAAGAGATCCTGAAGGAGAATGTCCGACCATCTGTTCGTGTACTCAAGCTGAAACGAACTTGGGTTCTGCAGCAGGACAATGATCCTAAACACACCAGCAAGTCCACCACCGAATGGCTGAAGAAAAACAAAATGAAGACTTTGGAGTGGCCTAGCCAAAGTCCTGACCTGAATCCTATTGAGATGTTGTGGTATGACCTTAAAAAGGCCGTTCATGCTCGAAAACCCTCTAATGTAACTGAATTGGGACAATTCTGCAAAGATGAGTGGGCCAAAATTCCTCCAGGACGCTGTAAAAGCCTCATTGCACGTTATCGCAAACGCTTGGTTGCAGTTGTTGCTGCTAAGGGTGGCCCAACCAGTTATTAGGTTTAGGGGGCAATCACTTTTTCACACAGGGCCATGATGGTTTGGATTTTTTTTCACCTTTAATAATAAACACGTTCATTTACAAATTGCATTTTGTGTTTACTTGTGTTGTCCTTGACTATTGTTTAAATTGGTTTGATGTTCCGAAACACTTAAGTGTGACAAACATGCAAAGGAACAGGAAATGAGGAAGGGGGCAAACACTTTTTCACACCACTGTATTCAACAAGGCAGCATCTTGTCGCAGAGTTCCCAAAAGAGAAAGATGTGCTTGAATGGAAATTGTGTGTGTCTGTCACAGTCATCAATGATACAGAATATTACTTAAAACCCCCAAACATTATATATATATATATATATATATATATATATATATATATATAGTATCTCAAAAAAGTGAGTACACCTCTCACATTTTTGTAAATATTTTTTTTTGATATCTTTTCATGTGACAACACTGAAGAAATTACACTTTGCTACAATGTAAAGTAGTGAGTGTACAGCTTGTATAACAGTGTAAATTTGTTGTCCCCTCAAAATAACTCAACACACAGCCATTAATGTCTAAACCGCTGGCAACAAAAGTGAGTACACCCCTAAGTGAAAATGCTCAAATTGGGCCCAATTGAGTCATGTGGCTCGTGTTACAAGGTCTTAGGTGTGAATGGGGAGCAGGTGTGTTACATTTGGTGTTATCACTCTCACTCTCTCATACTGGTCACTGGAAGTTCAACATGGCACCTCGAAGCAAAGAACTCTCTGAGAATTAGAAAAAAAAAATTGTTGCTCTACATAAAGATGACCTAGGCTATAAGAAGATTTCCAAGACCCTAAAACTCAGCTGCAGCATGGTGGCCAAGACCATACAAAGGTTTAACAGGACAGGTTCCACTCAGAACAGGCCTCGCCATGGTCGACAAAAGAAGTTGAGTGCACGTGCCCAGAATCATATCCAGAGGTTGTCTTTGGGAAATAGACTTATGAGTGCTGCCAGTATTGCTGCAGAGGTTGAAGGGGTGGAGGGTCAGTCTGTCAGTGCTCAGACCATACGTCGCACACTGCATCAAATTGGTCTGCATGACTGTCATCCCAAAAGGAAGCCTCTTCTAAAGATAATGCACAAGAAGGTCTGCAAACAGTTTGCTGAAGACATACAGACTAAGGACATGGATTACTGGAAGCAAGTCCTGTGGTCTGATGAGACCAAGATAAACTTATTTGGTTCAGATGGTGTGAAGCGTGTGTGGCAGCAACCAGGTGAGGAGTACAAAGACAAGTGTGTCTTGCCTACAGTCAAGCATGGTGGTGGGAGTGTCAGGGTCTGGGCTGCATGAGTGCTGCTGACACTGGGGAGCTACAGGTCTTCGAGGGAACCATGAATGCCAACATGTACTGTGACATACTGAAGCAGAGCATGATCCCCTCCCTTTCGGAGACTGGGCCACAGGGCAGTATTCCAACATAACGACCCCAAACATACCTCCAAGACAACCACTGCCTTGCTAAAGAAGCTGAGGGTAAAGGTGATGGACTGGCCAAGCATGTATCCAGACCTAAGCCCTATTGAGCATTTGTGGGGCATTCTCAAATGGAAGGTGGAGGAGCGCAAGGTCTCTAACATCCACCAGCTCCGTGATGTCATCATGGAGGAGTGGAAGAGGACTCCAGTGACAACCTGTGAAGCTCTGGTGAACTCCATGCCCAAGAGGGTTAAGGCAGAGCTGGAAAATAATGGTGGCCACACAAAATATTGATACTTTGGGCCTAATTTGGACATTTACACTTAGGGGTGTACTCACTTATGTTGCCAGTGGTTTAGATATTAATGGCTGTGCGTTGAGTTATTTTGAAGGGACAGCAAATTTACGCTGTTATACAAGCTGTACACTCACTACTTTACATTGTAATAAAGTGGCATTTCTTCAGTGTTGTCACATAAAAATATATAATAAAATATTTACAAAAATGGGAGGGGTGTACTCACTTTTTCGTGAGATACTGTATATATATATATATATATATATATATATATATATATATATATATATATATATACACACACAGTATATAAAACCACTGGAGTTTTCCATGTGAAGTGGTTACAGCCCCTTTGGATTGACGGTTTCATCTGATGCCTATACAAGTTTGACCTCTCTATAATTTGAGGGTCTACTCCTTTCGGTAAGGGGAATTGCTTGATCACTGTGGTGATGTGTGGTTTCATCTGTCACACTGAGGCTGGTGCTGGGATATTCTTTCTTCCGGCTGATTCTTCAAAGGACTTTTTTCTATAGTCTATATTTTTGTCATACAGACTTATATCAAGAGCTGCATGTTATTACGGTTTATTTGTATTCAACAAATGTGAAGCTAACTGTTGATTTTTTTATTTATATTTTATTCAAGTATTAGCATGGATAGTTTCCATATTTTAGATTATATAGACAATATTGTTATCATATGGGATGGGAATCTTTCTTCTGTGCTTTGCTTTTTTGAGTATTGTAACAGCAATAACTTGGGACTCACCTCCGCCTATGTTTGTGCCTTTTACTTATTGCTTTTTTTTTAGATTTGGAATTGGGACACAGAGAGGGAAAAGTTATATCCAAAAACCATTTCAAGCCCACATTTGATAATTCATACCTACATACCCAGAGCTCTCACCACCCCAATCAAAAAAACAATATCCCTAGGATCCGATTTTGTAGGCTTGTAAGCTCAGAAAAAAAATGGACACTTAGTGAAGACTGCATCATTAAATGGGATACAATTCTAGAAACAATGAACACTGAGGAAAAATGGGAGAGCTTTAGGAACATATTCAACAATGGCATTAGCTGATGTATTCCAATGGCCAATAAATATATAAGAGTTAAGAATAAACCTTGGTGGCTTAATTTTAATGTAAAAAGGCATATAAAATAAAATAAAAATGGCCTTTAATAGATATAAGACCGAATGATCGTTGGCATGTCAACACTACAAGGAATGCAATAATAAATTTAAGAGTGCAATCAGGGAAGCTAAAATAGCCCACGAGAGACACGTAGCAGAGGAGAGTAAAAAAAAATCCCCATAAATTTTTTAAATATATTAATAGTAAGAAATCGAGGTCAGGGCATATTGGCCCTATAATGGATGATCAAGGGAAGCTGGTTAAAAATGACAAGAAGAAGGCAACTGTACTAAATGCATGCTTCTTTTCAGTTTTTACAAAGGAAAAAAAGGTGTAGAGTAATCAAGACTGGGTCGTTAGTAACACAACACAGAAAATACCCTTGTGACTAACAGAAAACTTAACACAAATAAATCACCAGAACCAGATGGCTTACACCCAAGAGTCATCAAAGAACTTAGCCTCAATATAGCCAGACTGTTATTCCTACTTTTTATGAACAGCTTAGTAACTGGAATGAAACCAGCTGATTGGCCAAAAGACAAGTTGGCAGCCATATTTAAAATGAGCCAAGATATACCTAGTAACTACAGGCCAGTCAGTCTAACGTTGATTGTATGTAAACTATTGGAGGAGTTGATAAGGGACTATATCTAATATCTTGCTCTTGAAAACAGTGTTATTAGTAGTAATCAGCATGGATTTATGAAGGATTATTTTTTCCAGACCAATCTGTTAACATTCTATGAGGAAATGAACTGTCATCTAGATACAGGAAGGCTTGTGGACATGGTGCAATTGAATTTTGTAAAATCAGTCAATACAGTTCTACATAAACACTTAATTTACAAATTGAGGTCTGTTGCCATGGACGAGAGTGTATGTACCTGGATAGAAAACTGGTTACAGGGACACATACAAAGAGTGGTGACAAATAACATGCATGTACTTAGAATGGTCTGGAATTGTAGGCTCTTTCTTAGGACCAATTGTATTTAATTTATTCATAAATGATATAGAGGTTGGTATAAATAGCTCAATCTCGGTGATACAAAGCTAAGTAGGGCAATTATTTCACGGCAGGTTACCAAAACTTTACAGGAAGACCTCAATAAAATAAAGGGATGGACAACTACATTGCAGATGTGGTTTAATATTAAAAATGTGTAGTAATGCTATTGGGTGCTTGGGATCTTTGGGGGAATCCAGGATGGAAAAGGACCTGGGAGTCCTAGTAGATCACAGGCTCAGCAATAGTGTGCAATGCCAAGCTGCAGCAAGCAAAGCCAGCAGAATATTGTCATACATTTAAAAGGGGACCTACTCAAGAGATACAGTGGGACTAGAATTCTATCACTTTACAAAACTCTTTTATGGCCACATCTTGAGTATGCCATCCAGTTCTGGTCACCAATCCTTAGGATGGATGTGCTGGAATTGAAGAGTGTCCATAGTAGGGCAACAAAGCTAATAAGGGGGCTGGAGGACCTCAGTTACAAGGAATGATTACGCTTAAGAGGAGATATGGTAGCGATTGACAGGTCCTGCAGAAGGACTATATTAGGGTAAGTTTTCTCCTTTAACATCACATTCTATGTATTTAATGTATGCTAATGTATTGTATTTCTTTAATTTTAAATACTCCTTAAAATAAATGTTTATACTGATGTTGGCCAAGAATGTTTGTGTCTAATCTGCTTGCAATGTTATGTGGAAAATTACTAATATTTTTTTTTCTTTTTTGACTCCACAGTTTCCTTCAACGCCACAGGAATAGCAGACTGTGGCTTCCCAATTGCTCATCGTTGGGACTTTCCCAACTGTGGAGGGGTAATCGATGGGAAGCACGTCCACATCATCCCACCACCCCACTCAGGGTCATACTATTTTAACTATAAGGGGTTTCATAGTATTGTGTTGATGGCGGTGGTGTGGGTGACATATAAGTTTCTCTATGTGGACGTGGGGAAGAATGGCCGGATGTCGGATGGTGGAGTCTTTGCCCAGACCGAGTTCTACGGATGTCTCCAGAAGGGGGGCTTGGGATTGCCACCTGCGGAAGAGAATGTGGAAGGACTCATTTGTGTTTGTCGCAGATGAAGCATTTGGTCTGGGTGATCACTTGATGAGGCTATTCCCCCAGAGGACCCTCACCCTGTTTTTAATTACTGGCTGGCCAGAGCCCAAAGAGTTGTGGAGAATGTCTTTGGGATAATGGCCAGCCGGTTCCACCTATTTCTTATGGCAATAAATATGGCGGAGTACAAATGGAACCACATAGTTCTAGCATGCTGCATACTTCACAACTTTTTAAAGAGAAATGCTCCTAATTATGTTGCCTCAGTTGGGCCTGAGGCCCGGACTTCCTGAAACTACCCTGATGGCCGTGGAAGCTGGCCGTCTTGGCTTGCCCCCCCCCAAAGCACCCGTGAAGTGCGGCACAAATATGTGGATTATTTTATGGGTAGGGGGCCATTGCTATGCCAGCAAATTTGTAAATAATTTATATTTTATAAAAAAAATGTATCTGATAAAATCTTGATTTTGATTTACTGCTTGTGGTTCTTTTAGCTGTCTCCTAGGTTCTCCCAGTGCACTTGTGGTGCCAAGTGTTTTTTACATTATTAACTGTAAAAGCCAAATTTTGAAGATGCACACAAATTGGGAGTCAAACTGGGTATTTCCCTCCTGATCACATGCCTAATGTCAACATGTGCTATCTCCCAGCATGGGGGATCAATGGACGTGTTTTGAGGGTGCAACCACTTCCTTGCATCTACTAGAGTTGCGAGGAAGGGGTTGCACAAACAAAACGCGTACATTGAAATCCCCTGATGGCAGATAGCACATGTTGACACACTGTGTGCATCTTCAAAATTTGGCTTTTAAAGCGGAAGTAAACCCATCGATTTAACAGTTTAAAAAAAAAAGGCATGCGGGAATGCTAACTGCACATTGGCTGTGCTCTCAACCAAACAGTCAAACCATCCAATGGCTGGTGTCATAACGGATCACATGTGCAGCACTGTGGCAGTTGAAGATTAAACAGAGGCAAAGATGGCAGCTTCCTTGGCTGAAAACGATAGGGGGGTTTACTTCCACTTTAAAATGCGAGAAAAAATTGTGAAAAATTTACCAAAAAAAAAAAATGGTGGCATTTTGTTTTTATTTGGATTCTCCTTAGTACATCAATCATGCTCTTCAGTTTTAGTTCAACCTCATTTGTTTTTTGCTTGATGATGTCTAAATCCCGACTACACCACATTATGTCCTGGATTAGTCTTTGTGCACTGTCCCTGGTGAAATGAGGAGATTGTACTTCCACAACCTGCACATCACCTAAAAGAAAAAATACACACCATGTATTATAAATACGCAGGCATACCTCTATTACCTGAATCTGTGGTGTCTGACCTGTTGTGGTGTCAATTTCAACCACTTCTTCCACCTCTCCTTCCTCCACATCCTGAGGTTGTGGTGTCCTCTGTTCCCCTTTTTTCTGGAGGTGGGGGGTTCCTGGTGTCCTCAGACGTCCCAAGTCTTTTCTCCCCTATGAGAATGAAAAAAAGGTATACTTAGCACACAGATATTTGAGGCCAGAAATAGGAATATGAAACATTGCTTGGAAGTGGGGTACAGTTGTCTGTTTTCGCAGAGTTGCAAGCTGAAGACATGATTTTTTCCGTTGTCAAAGCTGGAATACTTACCTAAGTTTCTCACATGGAGACACCCCAAGTATCCACTGGAGCACCTGTGTGGGTCCCCCTAAAACATTTGTTCTGGTGTCCCACACTAGTGCTCCTGAGTCCAGATGTGTAAACAGCTGCTGAGTGTACCTCTCCTTAACCACCTGAGACCCAGGCCAATTCTGACATTTCTCTCCTACATGTAAAATTCCAAATTTTTTTGCTAGAAAATTACATAGAACCCCCAAACATTATATATGTTTTTTTAGCAAAGACCCTAAAGAATACAATGGCGGTCGTTGCAACTTTTTATCTCGCACGGTATTTGCGCAGCAATTTTTCGAACGCGTTTTTTTCAGAAAAAAAACAGTTTCCTGCTTTAAAAAAAAACAAAACAGTAAAGTTAGCCCAATTTTTTTGCATAATGTGAAAGATGAAGATACGCCGAGTAAATAGATACCCAACATGTCACGCTTCAAAATTGCATGCGCTTGTGGAATGGCGCCAAACTTTGGTATTTAAAAATCCCCATAGTCGACGCTTTAACATTTTTTACTGGTTACATATTTTGAGTTACAGAGGAGGTCTAGGGCTAGAATTATTGCTCTCGCTCTAACGTTCGCGGCGATACCTCACATGTGTGGTTTGAACACCGTTTTCATATGTGGGCGGGACTTACGTATGCATTCGCTTCTGCATACGAGCTCGCGGGGACAGGGCGCTTTAAATTTTTTTTTTTTTTTTCTATTGTTCATTTTACTTTATTTTTTTAGTTCAACAACTTTAAAAAAAAAAAAAAAAAAAAATTTGATTACTTTTATTCCTATTACAAGGAATGTAAACATCCCTTGTAATAGGAATATTACATGATCGGACCTATTTACAGTGAGATATGGGGTCAATAAGACCCCACATCTCACCTCTAGGCTGGGAAGCCTAAAATCAAAAAAAAAAAAAAAACGATCACCGCTTCCCAGCGGAGGCGGCGCCGTTTTTTGAATGTAGAGGCCGGGCGTGACGTCATAACATCGCGCCCGGCCTCCGAACGATCATAGAGACTCCGGCGACCATCTGGTCCGCCGGAAATCTCTATGATCATCATCCGGTGCCGGCGGATCCCGAGTCCGACTCACCGATGGAAGCGGTGAGTCGGTAGAAGCACCGGAGGGGGGGGGGGGGGGGGGGGGGGGGCCCTCCCGCCGCCCGTAAGAACGATCAAGCGGCGGAACAGCCGCTATGATCGTTCTTATGGTGCAGGGAATCACCGGCTGAAACCGGCAATATCTGAATGATGTCTGTAGCTACAGGCATCATTCAGATATACCCCTGAGACCAAAAAGACGTCATATGACGTATACTGGGTCTCAGGTGGTTAAATTACACTGAATCAAGTTTGCAATTCATTCTAGTTTCAAAGACATCTAGACCAGTGTTTCTCAACTCCAGTCCTCAAGGCGCCCCAACAGGTCATGTTTTCAGGCTCTCCATTATTTTGCACAGGTGATGTGATCAGTTTCACTGCCTTAGTAATTACCACAGCTGTTTCATCTGAGGGAAATCCTGAAAACATGACCTGTTGGGGCGCCTTGGGACTGGAGTTGAGAAACACTGATCTAGACAACAATGTCCTAAACTTCTTTTAATACAAATAAGCATGACCAAATGTAGTTAACCCTGTATCTGCCAAAAACATTGTATTTAATTGGCAAACGAACGTTGTTTCCTATGACCGATTACTGTGCCCACGAACATGAAAGTAGCCATTTTAAACTGTACAACAGTAAAGAAACGCACATGGAGCAGCATGCAAGTAATAATCATAATAGGAACACACGACAAGTACTTAATTTTTAGAAGCACTTTCTTGATCCTTCTGTACTGATCCTGCTCCCTCAATTTCAGGTCTGACCAGCGTTTCCTCAATTGCTCCTTGGATCGTCGTACCCCAAAATTCCGGTGCAGACTCTTCACAACTTTAGTCATGATTTTGACCTTTCACACATTTGGGTTTAAGTACGGCCTATGCTTTACATCATAGTCGGCCCTCTTCAATATGTTGACCATCTCCACCATCACACCAAAGGACATTTTGGAGGCCTTAAATCTCCTCCTGGATCGGGATGTTTCTTTCTCCTTGTCGTTACTGCTATTAAGCACCTGCTGTCTCTCCGCCATGTTCCTCTCCCACTGAGACAAAAGAGACAGGCGGGGAATATTGAAGAAAGAACGTCAGGGTCGGGCGACGCGGGCAGAGTTTCACGCATGCGCAGTGTATAAAAAGTTAACACGTGTGTGTCGTACGTACGTTCGGTGTGCTGAGGAAGGAGGACGAACGTTCTAACGAAGGTAACATTTTAACTTTGGTACATCAGTGGCCTATACTGATTCGAGATTGAGGCCTATATTGGGATAAGATTAGAAGAGTTTAGCCTGATATTAGTGTTTTTGTCTTGTGTTTTGTCTTGCAGCAAAAATGAAACAATTCAAAGACCCTAAATTCATGGGCCAGTTCATAGACAGATACAAGGATATGAGAAATTTGTGGGATGTTAAAAACCCTGTATATCAAAATAAACCAGCTAGGAAGGCATCGCTGGAGAAACTGCTGCAAAAGACGAGTTTGTGGATAAGAAAATTGGTAGCTTGGGAAGCACTTATAGTAAGCAGCTTAATAAGGTCCAGGCTTCCATGAGATCATGAGCAGCAGCAGAGGATGTGTATGTACCCAGTCTGTGGTACAACAGGATGCAGTTTCTGGAAGACCAGATTGAAGCCAGGGAATCACTTTCTACACTTCCATCCACCCTTCCCTCAACCCCAGCTGAGGCTTCTGAGGACCAATCTGGGCCTTCCATCCTGGAAGAAGTTGATGAGCCCAGCTGGAGCCAGATATAGTATTTTTGAACATATTTATTGTCCGAAAATTATTGTTCTTAACTAGATGTTATTATTGAAAACAAATGAATGATTGAACAAAAAGTGTTTTACATATCAATAGACAGTAGGGGCCAAAAATGATTGGGACAAGAATGAAAAATGCTGGGCTCAGAATGATAGTCTTTTCTATTTATTAACATTCAATTTGCAACAGTCATGTGCTGAAAATTGTGTGTGATCAAAGAACCAAAAACTAAAACTATGTCCCTTTTTCATACACAGGAAGACTTCATCCAGGACAAGGCTCTGGAATGTGTCAGCCAGGAGGAGGCAGAGGTAAGTGTCAGCCAGGAGGAGGCAGAGGTAAGTGTCAGCCAGGAGGAGGCAGAGGTAAGTGGCAGCCAGGAGGAGGTGGGGGTAAGTGTCAGCCAGGAGGTGGCCAGGCCCAGTAGCCTTACCCAATCCCAAGTGCCTCCCCTCCGCCTTACAACAAAAATGGCCAGGAAGGGGAGTAACATGAAGGAGGCAACACAGGGCCTCATTAAGGATGCTAATGCGCCCCTGAAAACAACCCCGACGCTGAAGAGGCCTATGGCTGCTGTGTAGCTGCAAAATTGCAGCAAATGGAGGAGGGCCAATGCTTCATGTGTGAGAATCTTATTTTTCAGGCCCTTCGGAAGGGGTTGAGGGGCCAAATTAGTGAGAACATGCACTTATGTGCGCTCGTCCATCCTCCTCCTCCTTTCACAAGTCCACCTCCAGAGACACAGCCTCCAAGGAAGGCTGCAGGGAAGCGCGGAGGGAAGGCTGCAGGGAAGACAAGAAAGTGATGGCCTGGGTTCAGTCTGGTCTGACTCAGGGGGGCTGAATACAAATGTACACCACACTTTTCACATATTTATTTGTAAAACATTTTGAAAACCATTTATCATTTTCCTTCCACTTCGCAATTATGTGCCACTTTGTGTTGGTCTATCACATAAAATCCCAATAAAATACATTTACATTTTTGGTTATAACATGAAAAATTTGGAAAATTTCAAGGGGTATGAATACTATTTCAAGGCACTGTAACTCCACAGCCAAAAGGTTCCACAGGTTATGTCACTTTAAAAAATTTGGGATTTTCATGTTAATACATTATCTCCTGTGGGTATCAAAAAGGATGTAGAAATTAGCACTATGCTATACGTAATTGGAGGCAAAGGGGAGTTTTACGAATTGTTGTTAATTTATATAATATTTAATATTTTTACTTATCTCTATTTTAATCAGTTCTTAAAGTGGTTGTAAACCCTCCCTCCAGACTTTTAACTAGGTAATAGTCTAGAATAGTCTAGAATAAGGCTTACCTATAGGTAGTGGAAATATCTCCTACGTGCACCGTTTAGGAGATATTTCACTTGTAGTGTGCCAATGATGTAATCGGCGCATGTGCTGTGAATAAACGGGCCTCCGTTCCGTTTCTTCCCCAGCGTGTGACGTTACTGATGGAGCCGCGTGACGTTACCTGGCTCTGGCCAGTCACAGAGCCGGAGTCCGTGGCCCCCGGAAGGAAGAGGGACGAAGATGCACGCAGCATGCACAGGGGACATTGATGGATTGGTTTGCAGGTAAGTGTCGCATAATGGGCTAGTATGCGATGCATACTAGCCCATTATGCTTTTAATTTGCAGGCTTTGCAGGGAGCAAAAGAAGAAGTAAAACCCCTCACTTTTCCAATTACTGTGGTTACTGTTTTTCTTTGTAATGGGTTCATATTCATAATCTTTATTATTGATTAAGATGAAGGGGGGGCTATACTAAAACTGGAGAGTACAAAATCTGGTAAAGCTGTGCATAGAAACCAATCGGTTTCCATTTTTTTTTTTTGTCAAAGCTTAATTGAACAAGTTGAAGTTAGAAGCTGATTGGCTACCATGCACAGCTGCACCAGATTTTGAGTGTTTCTGTTTTTGTGAATCTCCCCCAAAATGTTTCTTCTTTTTGTTTGATATTATTGCTTTACTGGCATGACACTCCCCCTATTGGCCATAGAATGGATAGGTATGACAGTTTACATATATATCTTATATCCCCTCTTTTTTGTGCATTCTATTCCACTCCATTGGTTTGTTTTTCTTTTTATTCCACCTGTCAGCTCCATCCCTAAGCATACTTTCTAAAATATTGGCCCAGTACAAGTATGTCTATCAGGAGTTTTCATTTCAGCCTGATTTTATTTGCCGCACACCAGTTCCAAGTCAATGACTAAGAAAAAGTGATCAAGCCAGTGAGTCCGCATTATAGCCAGATAAGTTGCATTTTCAGGAGGTTGTCATTATTAGTAACTTCAGATTTCCTTTAACAATTCAAATCAAGTTGCTGATTTTACACAACAGTTACAGTGTTTTCATAAGTCATCTGTTAGTTTAGAAATATAATCTTTTTTATTTTTTAAAATTCTGGACCTTCAAATATATTATAAAGAAAGAGGAAACTGGTTTATTGCCGGAGAATTAATGTCTTGGGGCTTGAATATTCCTGAGTTTTAGCACCAGGTTTGAAACAATACCATTGAATTATAAGGAATAATCAATAGGAATATGCACCAGAGTTTGCTGACCAAAATGTATCATAAGTTTAATCGCTTCCCGGCCGCCTGACGCAGATATACTGCGGCAGAAGGGCACGTACAGGCAGATTAATGTACCTGTACGTTGCCTTTTAAGAGGCGGCTCGCGCCTGCCCGCCGAGAGCTCTGTGATCATTATCGCGGGTCCCACGGACCCTATGTCCGCGGGATTACCCGCGATCGTTTCACGGTGAGGAAGAACGGGGAGATGCTAATGTAAACAAGCATCTCCCCATTCTGCCTAGTGACAGTGTCACTGATCAGCTTTCCCTGTAATTGGGAGCGCTGATCAGTGACGTGTCACACACAGCCCCTCCCCCCCACAGTTAGAATTACTCCCCAGGACACACTTAACTTCTATAGCGCCACCTAGTGATTAACCCCTTCACTGCCAGTCACATTTTCACAGTAATCAATGCAATTTTTTAGCATTGATCACTGTATTAATACCAATGGTTCCAAAAATGTGTCAACATTGTCCGATGTGTCCGCCATAATGTCGCAGGCACGATAAAAATCGCAGATCGCCGACATTACTAGTAAAAAAAGAATTATCAATAAAAATGCCATAAAATTATCCCCTATTTTGTAGACGCTATAACTTTTGTGCAAACCAATCAATCAACACTTATTGCAATTTTTTTTTACCAAAAATATGTAGAAGAATAAGTATCGGCTTAAAAAACTGAGGAAAAAAATTTCTAAATATTTTTTGGGGATATTTATTATAGCAAAAAATAATGCGTTTTTTTCAAAATTGTCGCTATTTTTTTGTTTATAGCGCAAAAAATAAAGACTGCAGGGTTAATCAAATACCACCAAAAGAAAGCTCATTTGTGGGGAAAAAAAGGATGTCAATTTTGTTTGGGAGCCACGTCGCATGACTGCGCAATTGTCAGTTAAAGCGACGCAGTGCCAAATGGCAAAAAGTGCTCTGGTCAGGAAGGGGGTAAATTCTTCCGGGGCTGAAATGGTTAACTCTACCTGTAAATTGTAAAAAAAACAACACATACCTTAAAAACAGTCCAGCAATAATTAAAATAACTTAAAATAAAGAAATAAATCTAAATGTGAAATGCTTTATCATATTTACATGTAAATTTATGAAATCGAAAAGTCTACTTTTTGGTCATCTAAATCATGAAATTAGAAATATAAAATGTAGAAGAGGGCCATCTAGTGGTTACATTTCCAAATTTCACGTAAAACAGCAGCAGCAAGAAAATCAACTTGAAACATGTAAACCTATAAATACAGTGGTGTGAAAAAGTGTTTGCCCCCTTCCTCATTTCCTGTTCCTTTGCATGTTTGTCACACTTAAGTGTTTCGGAACATCAAACCAATTTAAACAATAGTCAAGGACAACACAAGTAAACACAAAATGCAATTTGTAAATGAAGGTGTTTATTATTAAAGGTGAAAAAAAATCCAAACCATCATGGCCCTGTGTGAAAAAGTGATTGCCCCCTTGTTAAAACATACTATAACTGTGGTTGTCCACACCTGAGTTCAATTTCTCTAGCCACACCCAGGCCTGATTATTGCCACACCTGTTCACAATCAAGGCATCACTTAAATAGGAGCTGCTTGACACAGTAAGGTCCACCAGAAGATCCTTAAAAGCTACACATCATGCCGAGACCCAAAGAAATTCAGGAACAATTGAGAAAGAAAGTAATTGAGATCTATCAGTCTGGAAAGGGTTATAAAGCCATTTCCAAAGCTTTGGGAATCCAGCGAACCACAGTGGGAGCCATTATCCACAAATGGCGAAGACATGGAACAGTGGTGAACCTTCCCAGGAGTGGCCGGCCGCCCAAAATGACCCCAAGAGCGCAGCGACGACTCATCCAAGAGGTCACAAAAGACCCCACAACAACGTCCAAGGAACTGCAGGCCTCACTTGCCTCAGTTAAGGTCAGCGTTCATGCCTCCACCATCAGGAAAAGACTGGGCAAAAATGGCCTGCATGGCAGAGTTCCAAGGAGAAAACCACTGCTGAGCAAAAAGAACATCAAAGCTCGTCTCAATTTCTCCACAACACATCTTGATGATCCCCAAGACTTTTGGACAACATTCTGTGGACCGATGAGACAAAAGTGGAACTCTTTGGAAGGTGTGTGTCCAAGTATATCTGGCGTAGAAGGAACACTGCATTTCAGAAAAAGAACATTATACCAACAGTAAAATATGGTGGTGGTAGTGTGATGGTCTGGGGCTGTTTTGCTGCTTCAGGACCTGGAAGACTTGCCGTGATAAAAGGAACTATGAATTCTGCTGTCTACCAAGAGATCCTGAAGGAGAATGTCCGACCATCTGTTCGTGTACTCAAGCTGAAACGAACTTGGGTTCTGCAGCAGGACAATGATCCTAAACACACCAGCAAGTCCACCACCGAATGGCTGAAGAAAAACAAAATGAAGACTTTGGAGTGGCCTAGCCAAAGTCCAGACCTGAATCCTATTGAGATGTTGTGGTATGACCTTAAAAAGGCCGTTCATGCTCGAAAACCCTCTAATGTAACTGAATTAGGACAATTCTGCAAAGATGAGTGGGCCAAAATTCCTCCAGGACGCTGTAAAAGCCTCATTGCACGTTATCCCAAACGCTTGGTTGCAGTTGTTGCTGCTAAGGGTGGCCCAACCAGTTATTAGGTTTAGGGGGCAATCACTTTTTCACACAGGGCCATGATGGTTTGGATTTTTTTTTCACCTTAAATAATAAACACCTTCATTTACAAATTGCATTTTGTGTTTACTTGTGTTGTCCTTGACTATTGTTTAAATTGGTTTGATGTTCCGAAACACTTAAGTGTGACAAACATGCAAAGGAACAGGAAATGAGGAAGGGGGGCAAACACTTTTTCACACCACTGTATAATAGTTACATTTTTTGTATCAATAATGCTTATAACAACTACAAACAGACACAAAGTGAAACTTAAAAGTATCTTTTTAAGCATTTTTATACCATGCAAAAATAAAAACTATTATATATTTAAAAAAATAGTTTATTGTGATAAATTAAAAAATGGAACAAGAGGGCCCTTAGCCTTTATAGAATGCCCTTAGCCTGCATTCACACCTAAGGGTATCGTTTTCAGGCGTTTTTTAGGGTGTTTTTTAGGGTGTTTCTGCAGCGTTTTTGTACAGGCGTTTTGAGGCCCAAAGGTCACCAATGTAAAAAGAATTAAAATGCCTGTAATCTGCCTAAAGAGAAGCTCCTGTACTTTTTTGAGCTTCAGGCGTTTTGCTTTAGGCGACAGAATGCTCAGATGTGAACAGGGGCCATTTAAATAAATGGGATTTTGCTTGTTGGGCGTTTTGGAATTTTTGAGATGACGTTTTACAAACCGAAAATCCTCACGTGTGAATGCAGCCTTATGCTGTGTACACACGATCGGACTTTCTGACAACAAAACCGTGGATTTTTGTTTGAATGTTGGCTCCAACTTGTCTTGCATACACACGGCCACACAAATGTTGGCCAACAATTACGAACGTAGTGACGTACAAGACGTACGTGATATCTGCATTACCAACACTAGTTATATCTCCGGCTCCTACTTGATTCCGAGCATGTATGGACTTTTTTCCGACGGACTTGTGTACACACGATCAGAAAGTCCGACAACAAACATTTGTTGGCGGAAAATTTGAGAACCTGCTAGCCAACATTTGTTGGCGGAAAGTCCAATAACAAATGTTCAATGGAGCGTACACATGGTCGGACTTTCCGCCAACAAGCTCACATCCAACATTTGTTGTCGGAAAATCCGATCGTGTGTACGGGGCATAAGAGTTAGTATTTTCCAAGGATACATTGATATAATCTTTTTGGCCTTCCATTACTCAAAAACAGAATTTGCCTCAAACTGTATTATCATCTTTATTGTAGTTTTGTTTTCTTTTGTTTTGAAAGGGAGTTGATTACTGACTTATCTGTATTTAAATTATTTATTTTATACAGTTTACATTATGTTTTGTTTAAATTAGATTAATATAGAAAATATATATTTTAAAATATCATTGTGATTTTATAGTATTAAAGTAAAAATAAAACCAAATTAAATAACTAAATATATCACCAATAATCATTGCAATGGAATATCCGTATAATGTAGACAACAGAACAAGTTTACAAAGGTAAAAATGAACAAAAAACAATGCTTGATATATACTGTGTATACATTACATACATATGAATTTGTTAAATTATGGACAGCAGATTAGGTTTGTAAGGAAATATGCCGTAATGGCCAGACACTATTTGCTGTAATGTTTTTTTTTTGTTTGTTTGTTTTTTTGCTTTTGTTTATTAAAAAGGGTTTATAAAATATATATTTTCTAAATTGTTCATAATCACCAGACTTGGGTCTGTAATTTTTTTGTTGGTTGTTTTTTTTTTTTTTTGTATTTGTTTAGTAAATGGGGTCTTATTTAATATATCTTTTCAAATTGTTCTAAAGAACAGTTTGTATTTTACTGTTTAAATAATCATTCAGATCCTCGGACAAATGACTATAAAGCAATAGACTCATTTTAACCTAAGAGGTATTAAGTTTTAGTATAAACAAAAACTCACCCAAGCTCTACCGCATATTTATAGGATGATGAGCTGAATAACCGTGCTCAGGCCATTGTGTCCCATACATCAAAATTGCAAAAAGAATTCCAGCAACTCAATTGGTTCTTCTTAAATCTTTATTGAGCACAGACAGCAGTGCGACATCAAAAACGCTAACATGTTTCGGCAAAAGCCTTCCTCATAGCCTCATATGCTATGAGGAAGGCTTTTGTCGAAACATGTTAGCGTTTTGATGTCGCACTGTCTGTGCTCAATAGACATGTGCGATTAGTTTCGTACGAATCGGAAATTCGTACGAATTTTTCGAAATTCGTACGAATCCGAAGTACAAATTTTTACGAATACGAATTCTGTACGAAATACGAAATTTCGTTTATCCGAATCCAAACTACCAAATAACTAATTTCAACTAATATGAAAGAAATTATAGCGGATATAACGGATGATTTGAATGAATTCGAGATTCAGTGTAACGAATATCGACACTACGAATAATAACGAATTATCCGAAAACGTATTAACCTTACATAACACAAGTCTATTGTTCACCAATCACTCAGAGGAAGTCCGAAATGCGAAATTTCGTATTCGTAAACTAAATTTCGTATTTCGTACTTCCTCTGAGTGATTGGTGAACAATAGACAATAGACTTGTGTTATGTAACGTTAATACGTTTTCGGATAATTCGTTATTATTTGTAGAGTGTCGTTATTCGTTATCCAAATTAACGATTCGTAACAATTCGTAAACGAAATTTCGTATTACGGACTTCCTCTGAGTGATTGGTGAACAATAGACAATAGACTTGTGTTATGTAACGTTAATACGTTTTCGGATAATTTGTTATTATTCGTAGAGTGACGTTATTCGTTATCCAAATTAACGATTCGTAACGATTTGTACGAAATTTGTATTTTGTACGAATCCGAATTAAATTTCGTACACGAATTACGATTTTTTTTTTTTTATACGAAACGGAACGGAACGAAACAAAACTAATTTTTTGACGGCTCCCATGTCTAGTGCTCAATAAAGATTTAAGAAGAAGCAAACGAGTTGCCGGAATTCTTTTAGCAATTAAGTTTTAGTAAGCTCAGACTTTTTAGAACAATCAACGTTATTTCTATCTGATACTTTTTATATTCTAAGCAAAGCACAAACAAAATTTTCAATTGATATGCCTTGAAACGTAATACAAATGTATTGAAACTGAAAGGCGCTTTGACAAATTAAGCCAACCAGGATTTAATTAAAGTTTTTAGGCAAATTAATTGTTATTATATAATATTCAACCCTTCGCTTATATTTTTCAAGTAACCATAAAAGATACATATTTCCAGGTAAGTATATTTTGTAAATATTTAGACTTTGGGGCTAAAATAGAAGAAAACCGTGAAGAGAATTTAGATTGTGGGAAAAGCAAATTGGAGGTTGTAAAGCCTCGTACACACCGAGGGGAAATGTGTAATGACAGGCTGTACGCTCCATCGGACAATTGTCGTATTTTCCGCGGACAAATGTTGGATGGCAGGTTTTAAAATTTTCCGCGGACAAATGTCTGTTGTCGGATTTTCCGAGCCTGTGTACACAAGTCCATCGGACAAAAGTCCAAAGTACAAAGACGCATGCTCGGAAGCAAGGACGAGCCAGAAGCGGTCGGTCTTGTAAACTAGCGTTCGTAATGGAGAATTAACATTCGTGACGTGGCAAATTATGAAATCTCGAAATGCAGCGCACAATTCTCTTCTTCTTTAATGGGATAATAATGAAGCTGCTTTGCTGGTGATACTGATGGAGTTATTGCAAACGAATTTTCAAAGGCTTTTTTTTTTCTAGTGAAATCAAGAATAATATTATTATGGTTGTTATTTTATTTTTTTTTGGGCAAGTTTTTTTTTATTTTTTATATTCTTTATTTAATTTTCTATATACAAAACAGTACAAATTATTCACCAGTTATTCCACCCAACCTCCCCCCTCCCTCCCCGTCCATGACACCAGTTTCCGTTCAGATTTTCTATTATTTTCATTTATTTCTATCCTTTTATTACCACATCCTATTGTTGGATCATTACCTCCACGTCTTAACGTCAATTAACACATAATTCCGCATTAGATAGAAGAACGGCTGAGATGAACTATAAGTGCCTGGTAAGGTGGTACGCGACCCCAGGAAAAATTAAGTAAATACCAACCCGATAAATCTTTTTGTGCAAGTTACCACAACACCATTATCCCGTAGTTTTTAAGATCAAAGATACAACTATGTTGGTGTCCCTTGTCAATTTTACATTGAATTTTTTTAAATGTAACTGCCGACTCCCAAACTGTCATTTGAAGTAAAACACATAGGCAAGTATTATTCTACACATTTTTTTTATTGTGCATTAAAAAAAGAAAACAAATAAAAATACACATGCTATCTGCCAACAGAACTTAACCAAAAAGTGCATTCTATGCATCCAAAAATATAGAAAAATATAGAAAATATACCAAATCAAATCATTATTCAACCAATAAATAAAATAAAAGCCTCGTATATGTCCTGCTTCTTAATACAGGGGGTCAACAATGCCAAGAGATAGTGAAAGCAGGGGTCCGTCATCTGGAGATAATTCCGAAAATCATCTGGATTATTCTCCTGGATCTATGTCCCCCGATTCCGCAATCTGTCGTTCAGAAACGAACTGAAAAACGCAAAATGAAAAGCGCAAATCAACACTCACCAAACTTCTACTAACACAAAATTAGCAGAAGGAGCCCAGAGGGTGCCGCTAAAGAGCTGAAAAAACACGTAGTATGTCACTACTTCATGTACCCTTCTGAGGTTTTGTCTGCGGAAAATCCGATCGTGTGTACGAGGCTTAAGAGTACATTGTGTTTTTTTTAACTAATAATTAGATCCACATTATTTGGTACAATTTCAAATACAGAAGAAACAAAGACATTTAGGCAGTTTGGCAACTGGACATCTATTCTATACCCAGACAGGGTCAATGTCCATCCTAAATCACAGCTGAAATGATTTTATGAAGTGTGTTATCTATAGTTTATACGTTTTTTTGTTTTTTTTGGAAATTCTCTAGCCCACAAAATTTATGATCGTTAATGTCATCCTGACATTGCAGTAGTTTAAACATTTTGCAAATGAATTACAGGTCCTCTTGTGAAGTTAAGGTGATCTTGTACCAGTCAATATTTGTTTTCATGTTCTAATCCAATGAACAAATGTTCAGATAATCAGTGTCATTGCAGATTTTATAAAGGTAACATTTTAATTTTACAATAACAAATTACATACAGCAAACAATTATACAACACCAGATTTTTTACTTTAATTTAGCAAAATTTTAATTAATTAATAAAGGAGAGGGAATGGCATTTAAGCTAGGTACACAATTATTTATTTTGTGCAGTATTTGGAATTTCCAATTAGCATATTGATAAAAATGTTGTACCTAGTAATAAATAGCAATGTGCTTGGATTTTTTTTTTTTCATTAGCATTTGTTGACACATACACTATATTACCAAAGTATTGGACAGCAGATTAGGTTTGTAAGGAAATATGTCGTAATGGGCAGACACTATTCTCTGTAATGTTTTTTTTTGTTTGTTTGTTTTTTTGCTTTTGTTTAGTAAAAAGGGTTTATAAAATATATATTTTCTAAATTGTTCATAATCACCAGACTCGGTTCTGTTTTTTTTTTTCGGTTGTTTTTTTTTGTATTTGTTTAGTAAAAGGGGTCTATATAATATATCTTTTCAAATTGTTCTAAAGAACAGTTTGTATTTTACTGTTTAAATAATCATTCAGATCCAGGGACAAATGACTATAAAGCAATAGACTCATTTTAACCTAAGAGGTATTAAGTTTTAGTATAGACAAAAACTCACCCAAGCTCTACCGCATATTTATAGGATGATGAGCTGAATAACGGTGCTCAGGCCATTGTGTCCCATACATCAAAATTGCAAAAAGAATTCCGGCAACTCAATTGCTTCTTCTTAAATCTTTATTGAGCACAGACAGCAGTGCGACATCAAAAACGCTAACATGTTTCGGCAAAAGCCTTCCTCATAGCCTCATATGCTATGAGGAAGGCTTTTGCCGAAACATGTTAGCGTTTTGATGTCGCACTGTCTGTGCTCAATAGACATGTGCGATTAGTTTCGTACGAATCGGAAATTCGTACGAATTTTTCGTAATTCGTACGAATCCGAAGTACAAATTTTTACGAATACGAATTCTGTACGAAATACGAAATTTTGTTTACGAATTTCGGATCCAAATTATCTGAATCCAAACTACCAAATAACTAATTTCAACTAATATGAAAGAAATTATAGCGGATATAACGAATGATTCGAATGAATTCGAGATTCAGTATAACGAATATCGACACTCTACGAATAATAACGAATTATCCGAAAACGTATTAACATTACATAACACAAGTCTATTGTTCACCAATCACTCAGAGGAAGTACGAAATGCGAAATTTCGTATTCTTAAACTAAATTTCGTGATTCGTACTTCCTCTGAGTGATTGGTGAACAATAGACAATAGACTTGTGTTATGTAACGTTAATACGTTTTCGGATAATTTGTTATTATTCGTAGAGTGTCGTTATTCGTTATCCAAATTAACGATTCGTAACGATTTGTACGAAATTTGTATTTTGTACGAATCCGAATTAAATTTCGTACACGAATTACGATTTTTTTTTTATACGAAACGGAACGGAACGAAACAAAACTAATTTTTTGACGGCTCCCATGTCTAGTGCTCAATAAAGATTTAAGAAGAAGCAAACGAGTTGCCGGCATTCTTTTAGCAATTAAGTTTTAGTAAGCTCAGACTTTTTAGAACAATCAACGTTATTTCTATCTGATACTTTTTATATTCTAAGCAAAGCACAAACAAAATTTTCAATTGATATGCCTTGAAACGTAATACAAATGTATTGAAACTGAAAGGCGCTTTGACAAATTAAGCCAACCAGGATTTAATTAAAGTTTTTAGGCAAATTAATTGTTATTATATAATATTCAACCCTTCGCTTATATTTTTCAAGTAACCATAAAAGATACATATTTCCAGGTAAGTATATTTTGTAAATATTTAGACTTTGGGGCTAAAATAGAAGAAAACCGTGAAGAGAATTTAGATTGTGGGAAAAGCAAATTGGAGGGTGTAAAGCCTCGTACACACCGAGGGGAAATGTGTAATGACAGGCTGTACGCTCCATCGGACAATTGTCGTATTTTCCGCGGACAAATGTTGGATGGCAGGTTTTAAAATTTTCCACGGACAAATGTCTGTTGTCGGATTTTCGGAGCCTGTGTACACAAGTCCATCGGACAAAAGTACAAAGTACAAAGACGCATGCTCGGAAGCAAGGACGAGCCAGAAGCGGTCGGTCTTGTAAACTAGCGTTCGTAATGGAGAATTAACATTCGTGACGTGGCAAATTATGAAATCTCGAAATGCCGCGCACAATTCTCTTCTTCTTTAATGGGATAATAATGAAGCTGCTTTGCTGGTGATACTGATGGAGTTATTGCAAACGAATTTTCAAAGGCTTTTTTTTTCTAGTGAAATCAAGAATAATATTATTATGGTTGTTATTTTTATTTTTTTTTGGGCAAGTTTTTTTTTATTTTTTATATTCTTTATTTAATTTTCTATATACAAAACAGTACAAATTATTCACCAGTTATTCCACCCAACCTCCCCCCTCCCTCCCCGTCCATGACACCAGTTTCCGTTCAGATTTTCTATTATTTTCATTTATTTCTATCCTTTTATTACCACATCCTATTGTTGGATCATTACCTCCACGTCTTAACGTCAATTAACACATAATTCCGCATTAGATAGAAGAACGGCTGAGATGAACTATAAGTGCCTGGTAAGGTGGTACGCGACCCCAGGAAAAATTAAGTAAATACCAACCCGATAAATCTTTTTGTGCAAGTTACCACAACACCATTATCCCGTAGTTTTTAAGATCAAAGATACAACTATGTTGGTGTCCCTTGTTAATTTTACATTGTATTTTTTTAAATGTAACTGCCGACTCCCAAACTGTCATTTGAAGTAAAACACATGGCCAAGTATTATTCTCCACATTTTTTTTATTGTGCATTAAAAAAAGAAAACAAATAAAAATACACATGCTATCTGCCAACAGAACTTAACCAAAAAGTGCATTCTATGCATCCAAAAATATAGAAAAATATAGAAAATATACCAAATCAAATCATTATTCAACCAATAAATAAAATAAAAGCCTCGTATATGTCCTGCTTCTTAATATAGGGGGTCAACAATGCCAAGAGATAGTGAAAGCAGGGGTCCGTCATCTGGAGATAATTCCGAAAATCATCCGGATTATTCTCCTGGTGCTCCGGCAGCAAAGGCATATGACATAATTGGTCACGATTAATAAAGCAATCGATTTTTGGTCCAAGAAATCCTCCTCCTGTTCCTGGACTGGACTTGGGTCAAAGCAATAACTCCAAGGCCAATAATAAATAACACGTTATGTCCCCCGATTCCGCAATCTGTCTGGTTGACGAACTGCCGTTCAGAAACGAACTGAAAAACGCAAAATGAAAAGCGCAAATCAACACTCACCATACTTCTACTAACACAAAATTAGCAGAAGGAGCCCAGAGGGTGCCGCTAAAGAGCTGAAAAACCATGTAGTATGTCACTACTTCGTGTACCCTTCTGAGGTTTTGTCTGCGGAAAATCCGATCGTGTGTACGAGGCTTAAGAGTACATTGTTTTTTTTTTTTTGTTTTTTTTAACTAATAATTAGATCCACATTATTTGGTACAATTTCAAATACAGAAAAACCAAAAACATTTAGGCAGTTTGGCAACTGGACATCTATTCTATACCCAGACAGGGTCAATGTCCATCCTAAATCACAGCTGCAATGATTTTATGAAGTGTGTTATCTATAGTTTATAAGTTTTTTTTTTTTTTTGGAAATTCTCTAGCCCACAAAATTTATGATTGTTAATGTCATCCTGACATTGCAGTAGTTTAAACATTTTGCAAATGAATTACAGGTCCTCTTGTGAAGTTAAGGTGATCTTGTACCAGTCAATATTTGTTTTCATGTTCTAATCCAATGAACAAATGTTCAGATAATCAGTGTCATTGCAGATTTTATAAAAGGTAACATTTTAATTTTACAATAACAAATTACATACAGCAAACAATTATACAACACCAGATTTTTTACTTTAATTTAGCAAAATTTTAATTAATTAATAAAGGAGAGGGAATGGCATTTAAGCTAGGTACACAATTATTTATTTTGTGCAGTATTTGGAATTTCCAATTAGCATATTGATAAAAAGGTTGTACCTAGTAATAAATAGCAATGTGCTTGGATTTTTTTTTTTTTCATTAGCATTTGTTGACACATACACTATATTACCAAAAGTATTGGGACACCTCCCATTACACGCACATGAACTTTAATGGAATCCCAGTCCTAGTCCGTAGGGTTCAATATTGAGTTGGCCCACCCTTTTCAACTATAACAGCTTCAACTCTTCTGGGAAGGCTGTCCACAAGGTTTAGGAGTGTGTCTATGGGAATGGTTGACCACAGCATTTGTGAGGTCAGGCAATGATGTTGGCAGAGAAGGCCTGGCTTGCGGTCTCTGCTCTAATTCATAGGTTCTAAGGTGTTCTATTGGGTTGAGATCAGGACTCTGTGCATGCCAGTCAAGTCCCTCGACCCAAAACCTGCTCATCCATGTCTTTATGGACCTTACTTTGTTCACTGGTCTAAATCATTTGGTGG
The DNA here is from genome assembly GCA_028564925.1 of Lithobates sylvaticus. Classification (NCBI taxonomy): domain Eukaryota; kingdom Metazoa; phylum Chordata; class Amphibia; order Anura; family Ranidae; genus Lithobates; species Lithobates sylvaticus. The sequence goes on from CM053032.1 coordinate 238,785,611, forward strand.
GGGGGGGGGGTTATGGGGTGGGGTTGTTTTTCAGGGGTTGGGCTTGCTCCAGTGAAGGGAACGCGTAAGGCAACAGCATACCAACACATTTTGGACAATTTCATGCTCCCAACTTTGTGAGAACAGTTTGGGGATGGCCCCTTCCTGTTCCAACATGACTGCGCACCAGTGCACAAAGCAAGGTCCATAAAGACATGGATGAGTGAGTTTGGGGTGGAGGAACTTGACTGGCCTGGACAGAGTCCTGACCTCAACACGATAGAACACCTTTGGGATAAATTAGAGTGGAGACTGTGAGCCAGGCTTTCTCGTCTAACATCAGTGCCTGACCTCAAAAATGCACTTCTGGAAGAATGGTCAAACACTCCTAAACACTCCTAAACCTTGTGGACAGCCTTCCCAGAAGATTTGAAGCTGTTATAGCTGCAAAGGGTGGGCCAACTCAATATTGAACTCTGAAGACTAAGGCCTGATTCACACCTGTGCATTTTTAGTGCTTTTTGCATTTCGCTCCAAAGTAACTTACGCTCAATGGCTACACCAGCAACCAATTCCTCACGAAAAAGACTATGTTATGGTGGTGGTACTCCACCAGCTAACCTTAAGAAAAATAAAAAAGGCCCCAAAATTCCCAAACCTACACGTACACTCCCTGCACAAATACCAGTAGATACCACTACCCAAATGGAAGGAGCTGTGGGTCATTCCACCTTACATAGTACCACCCCCAAAGTCCTCAATTCTGCAATGATGGCAAATAAATATACCAAGGTCAATGAAGACCTGATTTTTTTAGACCTCAAGAAACAGCAGGGGAATCTAGATACCTACGTACTAAAACCCACACAACTCCCACCCAACACCCCCAGCATGACACAAACTTTAATATCATAAACCTCACCCCTTACCAGTTGACTGAGGAAGAATTCTCTGTACTCCAACTAGGTTTAGGCTTTTATCCCTTAGATGCTCTCAAAGTTAATGAGACCATCAAAGACCTATATCTCTTTGCACGAAATCTCACTTTCAAATTCATATTTGATAAAGACCGCGCCAATTTAAACCTTGAGCGCAAACTTGTTGAGCGCACCAAACAGTTTAGCATGGAGGAATTCCGGGCACTCCGGGACCTTATGCTCTTATACGATGAAGGAGCTGTTGAAAATTCTCAACCTTCACAAACTGATTCACGCACTGTACCTCCTCACACCTCTTCTGGAGACTGTGGTCCACGACCAAAATCGTTTTGATTGCGGTCACGCCGATTCCCAGATCTAATGACCTGCCCTGCGATTTGGGCATTTTTACAGGCCACTATTAGGGACTTAAAACTACAACACTGGCATGACATCTTTCCCAACCTTGACTTCAGACAAACTAGGGCGCTTAAATCCTTACAAAAGCGCTCCGATGGTGTTGCCATGGGGACGTCATGTGCTCCAGCCTATGCAAATCTCTATCTAGGGGGCTGGGAGAGGTATGTCCATTCTGACGAAAGATATGCAGCTTTCCTGGAAAATGTGCTTTTATGGTATCGTTTCATAGACGATCTGTTCTTGGTTTGGACCGGGACCAAGGATAGACTCTTGGACTTTATCCACAAACTGGATGACAATGAATTTAACTAAGTTCACCTTCAAGTTTGATACTGGCCAGATCCCATTCTTGGATCTGTCCATTATCAAACAACAAGATGGCAGCCTGGGCACTGATCTCTACCGAAAGCCTACCGCTGGCAATACGTTGCTATATGCCACCAGTGCCCATCCTAAATCACTGGTACGCAGTATACCTTTTGCGCAATACTTGCGTCTGCTCAGAAACTGCACACTGGAAAGTGACTTCAGGACTCAGGCCAATGCCCTTCGGGAGCGGCTTTTACTAAGAGGATAATCCCCCACCAATCTGAGAAAGGCTTTTGACAAAGCCTTTGCAAGATCCAGGAGCTCCCTGCTATACAATCGTCCCAAACCATTACCCCCCTTTAACAATTCTGTAAGATTCATCACCACATATTCTGCCCATCACAATACACTTAGAAATATTTTATCCAATAACTGGCATCTGCTGACTGAACATCATATCCTGAACAAACATGTGCGACCTGTCCCTGATCTGGTGTTCCGTAGGGCTTGTTTCCTACGGGATCAACTAGCCCGTAGCCACTATGTATCTGTTAACCCCTCAAGAACCGGACCCTATGGGACCTTTAGATGCGGAGGTTGTCCACGGATCTGTGAGGGGAAACAGTTTACTCTACCTAATGGCGAGACTTTCATCCCACGCACATTTGCAGACTGTGGCACTAGGGGTGTCATATACTTGATGACTTGTAGTTGTAAGGCCTTTTTATGTCGGAAAGACCATCCGTGAACTCAGGCAAAGGATTGGTGACCACCTCTACTACTCTGGGAATGGAAAATTAACCACCATTGGCAAACATATCGGATTTCACCACCGATATGACACTTCTGTTGTCCAGTTCCGTGTTCTGGAGGTGGTACACCCGAACCCTAGGGGGGGGGGGGGGGGGGGTGATTGGAACCAAACAATCCTACAGAGGGAAACCCTGTGGATTGAGTGGCTTAATGCGACCCTACCCCCGGGTCTCAACAAAATGATTTCGTATAAACCCTTTCTATAAATATTTTGAGTTCCCCTTAAATGACTTCCCTTTCATCCCCCCGCCCTCCCTGTCCATCAATAGTGCCCGAACCAAATAGCCATTTTATTCAGGTTAAAAGATAATTCCAGTCCCTTGTGTTTATAGCAGTGGTAAATTGGGGGATATATCCCCATTATGTTATGTGATTTGTATACCAATTATTGTATTTTATACCCGCTCGACCCCATTCTTGGCGGTAAGGTAGGTCTCACATGGGCCCCTTTTAGATTTTCCCCATTGGCGGATGCGTGCTCGCCCTGGTAAGACCTCCCTATGAGTGTCCTTACTTGCGCTGGACAGATTCGTGTGCCCGCGCTGTGTGGACGAGCTGACCCTATGACATCAGACGCCGCCGCTCGACGGCGTGCCTTGACGCCAGAAGGGTTGAGGAGCTCATATAGTGGTCTCTCACAGACCACTTGTGAGCAGTATCAGGACTCCTCATGCTGGGCTGCTATTACGGCTGCAAACACAGGTTAGTGTCTCTCCTATCAAGCTTTTAAGGACCAGGACCTTTCAGTGCCCTGTGTCCCTTGCTTGTGTCCCCTTTCCCTCTCTTGGTTTATTGACAGTATTATATTTATCATATTCTTATAGATCCTAAGGCTCTCCAGGTTCTCCTGTGTACCTTGGCTATTGAGTGGCCCCTGTATTTTCCAGGATAGCTATGCCTACAATGTTACTATTGTACTTGCACTGTCCATCTGTATAATCAGCCCATGCACATGCGCTGGCCAGTCCAATAACCTGGTGAGTGTGTTGTACTCATACTAGGTTTTATATCTTGGTGGACAAGTTGGTGATTTTGGATCTAGTTCCCTCCCTCACTTTTTTCACAAGGTTGTTTTCCCTTTCCCCCCTCCCCCCACCATCACCTTTCATCCTGGCTTGCCACAGTACACTTAGTTCTCACACACCTCCTCACTTCACCCCCCTATTCCCCCTTTCTCCCCCCCTTCCCCCCTCTCCCACTCATCAATTTTCCCCCATCCCTCCTCTCCTTCACCCCCTTTCCTACCCCCCCTCTCCTCCACTTTCATTGGCAAACCCCCCTCCCCCTCCTCCCCCCCTTTCCCCTCTTCTCTCTCTTTCCTTCCCCTCCTCACCACGGTTTTCCCTCCTTCCCTCTTCCTCAATCACTTTCTCATACACACATCCTATACACACAGTCCCTTTTCCCCTCATTTTCACCAGTCCCCTCCCTCCTCACCTCCTAGGCCCTCCCTTCCCGTTTTCAACCCCCACTTTTTCCCTTCTCCCCTCCCCCTCTCCCCTATTCCTTCCCTCCCCCCCCTCCCTTTTCTTCCCCTGCTCCCTTCACTTACAATTCTTTCTCCCCCTCTTTTTTCTTTCCCCCTTCCCATCCTTTCTCTTCCCCCCCTCTCCCCCCCCCCTCCTTCCCCCCCCTCTTCCTTTCCCCTCCCTGTTCCCCTTATCCCTCTCGCCCCATTATTCACTTGTTATCAGCCACTATTCCTGTGTTCTTTTCCCTGTCTACCTTATGGTAATTCCCCTCTGTCCCTTTACATCCACGTCACTTTTCGGGTTCCCCATCACCCTGCCACACCTATGTGTTCACTCAATCAAAGTATCTCAATCTTAATCTGAGTATTATTTTCCAAACCAGAGTTTGTCCTTTATAATCCCCCGCATCCGCCGTGGGGGGAATTGATGGGTCCTGTGATCTGCTGCTTCCTTCCGTGTGGGTGAGCTGGTCTTCTCATTTATGAGCGATTGTAAATTTTCTGTTATAATATTATATTTCTTGCTTTGTTTATTGTATTATATTTAAATATACCATCTACTTTAAAAGGGGCCATATCTCTTATCCCTGAGGAAGTGTATGCATCTCTAACGCATTGGACAGTTAGACCCACCTCATTATACATAGACATTGTACTTAACCCTCTGGTTCATTTATAACAGGAGGGTTGCAAAATCCAAGTCTGGGATCAAAAGTAACATTTCTGTCTTTGCAGATGACACCTATGCAGTGGAATAACGTCCTTACAGGAGGTCTCCAATTTACAAGCCAACCTCAATGCTCTGTCTAATTGGGCGACTATGTGGCAGATGAGGTTTAATGTTGATAAATGTAAGTTATGCACTTGGGGGCTAAGAATATGCATCCATACTAGGGGGAGTACAACTGGGGGGATCCGTAGTGGAGAAGGATCTGGGGGTTCCGGTAGATCATAAGCTCAATATTAACATGCAATGCCAAGCTGCAGTTTCCAAAGCGAGCAAAATCCTTTCTTGGAGAGGTATGGACTCAAGAGAGAGAGATATCATTTTGCCCCCCTGTACAAATCATTAGTAAGATCTCATCTGGAATATGCAGTTCAGTTTGGGCACCAGTTCTCAAAAAGGATATCGGGGACTGGAGAAAGTGCAGAGAAGGGCAACCAAACTGATAAGAGGCATGGAACTCAGCTATGAGGAAAGATTAGAGGAACTGAATTTATTCACTCTTGAGAAGAGGAGAATAAGAGGGGATATGATCAACATGTACAAATATGTAAGGGGTCCATATAGTGAACTTGGTTTGAGTTATTCACTTTACAGTCAACACAGAGGACAAGGGGGCACTCTCTCCAAATCTCCAAATACGGAAAGGTTTCTTCACAGTAAGAGCTGTGCAAGTATGGAATAAACTCCCTCCGGAGGTGGTTCTGGCCAGCTCAGTAGATTGCTTTAAGAAAGACCTGGATACTTTCCTAAATGTACATAATATAACTGTGTACTGACATTTATAGGTAAAGTTGATCCAGGGAAAATCTGATTGCCTCTAGGGCAGGGGTCTCAAACTGGCGGCCCTCCAGCTGTTGCGAAACTAAAGTCCCATCATGCCTCTGCCTGCAGGAGTCATGCCTTGCAATGCCTCATGGGACTTGTGGTTTCCCAACAGCTGGAGGGCCGCTAGTTTGAGACCCCTGCTCTAGGGGGATCAGGAAGTGATTTTTTTCCCCTGCTGTAGCAGATTGGAGCATGCTCTTTGGGTTTTTTTTTTTTTGCCTTCCTCTGGAACTGTGGGTATAGAATGGGGTTTATTGGATTGTACGATATATTTTATTTTTAGTTATTATTTCTTTTTTTTATGGTTGAACTGGATGGACTTGTGTCTTTTTTCGGCCTAGCTAACTATGTAATTATGTAACAGGAGGGTTTATAAAATATGGATGTATGTACAGATATCATGTGTGGTTTGATGTTATTTTTATGAATCAGAGGAGATTGAAAATTAGGAACAAAGGCTACAACATTTGTCAATAGAGTTGTTATTTTTTTTTTATATAACTGTTGATTTTTGTACACGGAAAAATCCCTGCCACCCAATACACATACACGATCGGACTTTCCGAAGGGAAATGTTCAATGACAGGCTGTTGTCGGTAAATCCGACCGTGTGTATGCTCCATCGGACAATTTTTGTCGGACTTTCAGCCAACAACTGGCTAGCAGGTTCTCAGGTTTTCCGCGGACAAAGTACAACTTTGTAAACTAGCGATCGTAATGGAGAATTAACATTTGTGACGCGGCAAATTATGAAATCTCCAAATGCAGCGCACAATTCTCTTCTTCCTTAATGGGATAATAATGAAGCTGCTTTGCTGGTGATACTGATGGAGTTATTGCAAACAAATTTTGGGCTTTTTTTTCTAGTGATATCAAGAATAATATTATTATGCTTTTTTTTTTTTTTATTTGGGCAAGTTACCACAACACCATTATCCCGTAGTATGTTGGTGTCCCTTGTCAATTTTACATTGTATTTTTTTTTAAATGTAACTGCCGACTCCCAAACTGTCATTTGAAGTAAAACACATATCCAAGTATTATTCTCCACAATTATTTTATTGTGCATTAAAAAAATAAAACAAATAAAATTAGACATGCTATCTGCCAATAGAATTTAACCAAAACTTTTGTTCTATGCATCCAAAAATATACCAAATCAAATCATTATTCAACCAAAAAAATTATGTCAAAGCAATGGGGGTTATTTACGAAAAGGCAAATCCACTTTGCACTACAAGTGCAAAGTGCACTTAAAAATTGCACTTGGAAGTGCAGTCACTGCAGATCCGAGGGGGACATGCAAGGAAGATAAAAAAAAACAGCATTTTAGCTTGCACATGATTGGATGATAAAACCAGCAGAGCTTCCCTTCATTTCAGATCTACCAGCGACTGCACTTCTAAGTGCACTTTCAGTGCAATTTCAAGTGAACTTGTAGTGCAAAGTGGATTTTCCTTCTGTAAATAACCCTCAATAACTCCAAGGCCAATAACAAATAACACGTTATCTCCCCACGATTCTGCAACATGTCTGGTTAATGAACGGCCATTCAGAAATTAACTGAAAAGCGCGAACTGAAAAGCGCCAAATGAAAAACGCAAAAAGAAAAGCATGAATCAACACTCACCAAAACTTCTACTAACACAAAATTAGCAGAAGGAGCCCAAAGGGTGGCGTTAAAGAGCTGAAAAAACATGTAGTACGTCTAGTACATCACTACGTTCGTAATTGTTGGCCAACAATTGTGTGACTGTGTGTATGCAAGACAAGTTTGAGCCAACACCCTTCAGACAAAATTCCACAGTTTTGTTGGCCAACAATATGATCGTGTGTACGAGGCATAAGAGATATAGGGCATGTACTCCGGTTGTCCGGCACTAGCAACGCCAATGGTTTCTGTGTTGCAGTCACCTGTATCCCTTCCTTCTATTCTCTCTAGTCCCTTTACTCCGCCTCTCCTTTGTACTTCCCCCTTTTTCTTCTCCTCCTCCTAATTGTATGTGTTTATGACACAAGAAGAAGCTTTGGGGAGTTCTTAACCATTCCAGTGGCTTATCACCATTTTGGCCGCTTTTGAAGAGGCAACTAAAATGAATGGTTAGCTTAGCAGCAAAGAAGCAGGGAGAACAATCCCTCTTATGTTCCTCCTAGAACACACACTGCGTGGCCTAATACTAATTAGTTCAAAACTAATCTTAGAAAGTATTATTTTACTGAAAGGATAGTTGATGCTAGGAATAAACTTTCAGCAGAGGTAGTGAGCCAGTAAACATGCTTGGGGCAAACAGATCTATACTCCGAAACATAAAAAAACAAATAAAAAAAAAACACGGGCATACTCGCTGGTCCACTCGGTCTTTTTTTGCCGTCACTTTTCTATGTTTCTAATACTGTAGACAGGATAGTAAAAAAAAAAAAAAAAGTAAAAAATTACTGCAACTCCTTCATTATTAGGAAAAACGGTCCTGGCCTGAGCAGTCCACATTCACAAATTTCCACTCATTTGACTCTCTTCTGGCTTGCATCTCTACATTTGGGCCTGTGCTTTTTGTCTTGGAAATCTGGTGCAAGTTTTAAATTTTCCCCAGACCTCTGGTGCAGAGTCCATGGAGCTGCTGGGTATTTACCAGCCTACCCCTGCAGAATGGATTCCAGGCTGTAGTCCTGGGTTACAATGAGATTGCCAACTTTTGGTGCTTAAAACACTGAAATTGCTGACCAGAATTAAACTGCCTTGTATTCACTCATTTTGGCCTATTCGAGCCACTCAATGTCCTGCCTCTGCTTGTTGTTTTTTCAAGTGTATTGAGGTACATATTGATGTCATTTTTATTGTAGAAAAACACACTGCCCTTGTTTGTGTCTGCACAGTTTAGACCAGGGGGTCTCAAACTGGCGGCCCTCCAGCTGTTGCAAAACTACAAGTCCTATGAGGCATTGCAAGGCTGACAGTTACAAGCATGACTCTCATAGGCAGCGGTATGATGGGACTTGCAGTTTTGCAACTGGAGGGCCCCCAGTTTGAGACCCCTGGTTTAGACTATTCTACCTTTATATGTGAAAATACCTCCTTGTTGCTGGTCTCTTGTTTCTGGGACAATGTGCTTTTATTTTTAGTGTAACAAAACAGCAATCTTGTGTCTGAGCCTTTACCTCTTTAGTCTGCTCACAAAACTGCCCTTCTGCTGGTCCATTTTTCCTAAGAGTCTCTGAGATGATACTTACATTTCTACTGTATCAACACAGCTGCCTTATTTACATTTCCACATTTTAGTTTATTCTACCTGATCACGTTCCATGTACTGTCCTGGTCAATTTTTACCAAATCATGCCTTAATGCCCTGTACACACGATCGGAAATTCCGATGGAAAAGGTCCGATTGGATTAGGTTGTCGGTCCGATCGTTTGTAGAGAATTCTGACGGACAAAGTGCCACACATGCTCAGATCAAATTACGAGACCAAAGCTATTGGCTACTAGCCTCTACGTAGTTCCATTGTACACAACGAACGTTACCACTTTCCGAACGATCGGATTTTCCGACAACTTTGTCCGACCGTGTGTATGCAACACCAGTTTCGGACAAGATTTTTTTCAGACAGATTTTGTGGTTGGACCGTGTACAGGGCATAAGACTATTGCTCTGATATTTTTGAAAAATCGGGTATATGGATCTATGGCAGGGCGCTGCGTTGCACCAGGGTATTCAGTGTTTTGGGTATATGCCCTTTCCTCCCCACCTTTTAATCCTCCAAGATGCACAGCATTTTATCACCATTGATTCATAAAGAATTATCTATTAAAATACACAATAAAAGCTGCATCAATCAGCAGAAAAATATACAGGCTTTGAATTATGGTGTATTGATGCATTTCGTCCAAAGAAAGATGGAAAACTGGAACCGAAGGACGCGCTCTTTGAGGGAAACGCATTAAACCACCATAATTCAAGACCTGTATATGTTTCTGCTGATTGATTGTAACTGATATAGGTTTTTTTTTTTTTTTAAATACATTCATTAAATTGTATTTTTATTCATATTTTTGTCACTATTTTGGCACATTAAAATCCCAAGTCTCCAGGGTTTTCCCTTTTGGGCAAACATTGGGAACATATTATGTTACACGGACTTATTCAAAAGCCCACTTGTTGGCCCTTCTAAGCCAGCTGACCTAAGTTCAAGGTCAGGCAATGCATTATGGTTGCAAATAATTCAGTCTGAAGAATTTCTGCATTCATTTGCTGGGACCATGAACGTGCAGTGTTCACCTTAAACCCATAGTGACGGTGAACCTGAACCCGCAATTGGAAATCCAGTTCATCCCAAAAGGTGCTTAATAGGTCGGCGGTCAGGGACATTTGAGTTTGTCAAATCATGTCCTTATGGGGGGGGGGGAGAAAAAAAAAAGCTCTTTCCCTCATTTCCTGTAAGTCCATGTAACTACTAAGTGTTGAAGTCCACCTGTGTAATAACATTCACTAGCAACCGGCAAAAGGTAGGAGGCGGCAGAGTATTCAAAGCTGCAGGCCTGGTAAAGTTTGTCAACCATCTTATGCAATTGATAAATCCACAACTGGGGTGGGGGTATTACAAGAATGTTACATCAGAGCTCTGTAAAGGTAAACAGTACCTAATTTTTGTATGCATGTATATTTAAAGTGTGTGTGAACCCCATCACTAATATCTTGAAACCCAACTTTAAAACTCACTTTCAATATTTTAAGTTCTGCATATATTTTGTTAAAATCTACAGTGATCCCACTCTAACCAGCCTTGTTTAAACACTTCCTGTTATGAAAGTAAAGCCTCGTACACACACAATAAAATTTTCGGACCATTCTTCCTTTTTTGTGGCATGCTAGTCTCATTTCGCTAGTGAAGAGGTTACTCACCATACGAAAATTTTTGTATGACAGAATACAACTTCAGAAGTGACGTAATCTGTTGAATTGTATTAATGCTACTGATAGTAAAAGTATTAGTAATGTACCGTCGTCCTATAAATTTAAAGAAAAACAAAAGGCAGAGGATCGAAGGCAACTGTGGACTTTCATACACATTTTTCTAATACATTTATATTTTTTTATACAAAACACAGAGTTAAAAGGTCCTAGAAAAGAGAAAGTATATACACACACACATATATATATACATATATACATACATACATACACACTCTGTGCAAGAACTGAACAATGGAGCGTGCATTCATCCAGGATTAGGAATGACTGTCAAAATCAGTTCGAAACTCAACATGTTTCGTGGGATGACTGCTTCTTCAGGAGTATATTTCCAGAGACATTATATGCAGTTCTCCTGGCTGGACCGACCTGTCCTGGCTCCCACACTCGCCCAGGAATTTTCCCTTAGAGGCCTTTAGATGCCCTTCGTTTTGGTCAGTCCAGCCAGGAGATAACTGCATATCATCCCACGAAACATGTTGAGTTTCGAACTGATTTTGACAGTCATTCCTAATCCTGGATGAATGCACGCTCCATTGTTCAGTTCTTGCACAGAGTGTGTATGTATGTGTGTATGTATGTATGTATGTATGTGTGTATGTATGTATGTATGTATGTATGTATGTATGTATGTATGTATGTATGTATGTGTGTGTGTGTATATATATATATATACACACTTTCTCTTTTCTAGGACCTTTAATGCATGCTCCATTATTCAGTTCTTGCACAGAGAATATAATTTATATGTACTGTATACGTTCTCTTTTGGGGACCTTTTAACTCTGTTTTTTCTAATAAATTTATACAAATGTGTATGCAAGTCCTTACCATACCATGAAAGTCCACAGTTACCTTATATCTGCCTTTTGTATTCTTTTAATCTGTTGAATTGTTTTGGGTGTGTTCTTTCGTTTGAGCATGTGTAGTCTTGCTCTTATGATTTATTTATGTTTGACATGGAGTGCATGTACGATTTTTTTTTTATAGTCTGCACATCCAGCTTTTGTCGTACGAAAATACGTAATCTGCTGTCAAAAGCACCATACCAACGATCTGAAAATCAGCAGATCGTTCATTGGACAATTTTACTTCAGATATTCGGATTGTGTGTACGGGGCTTAACTGTCCCAAATGTGCTCCTGCCTTGTCACCCTCTTACACATTAGGCAGGCACAATCCACTGTTGTCACCATGAGAAAAACTTGCCCTGAGAAATTCTAAAAGAGGATTTAGGATACCTGCAGCACTTAGGTGGAACAAAGAATGAAAAAGAATTGTGATTTTTTTTTTTAAATAGCAATTATAATACACAGTGGTTTTGCAAACTATTCAGTAAAGCTGGCCATACAATAGTAGAATTGGGCGTGAAAATTTTTGTTTTAAGAATGTTTAAAAAAAAAAAAAAAAAAAAAAACACGAAGTTTCTTTTGACAGCAGAGATGAGAAAACTTAAAGCAGCAAGCTAGAAAAAATGTGGGATTTTTAATAGTGTACAGGGGGTCCCCGGGTTACAAACAAGATAGGGACTGTAGGTTTGTTCTTAAGTTGAATCTGTTTGTAAGTCGGAACAGGTAAATTTTTTAAGTGTAGCTCCAGCCAAAAAATCTATTTTTAATTTTTTTAGATAACATAGAGAAGGCTTATCACCCCTGTAACATTTGTTTTGCTGTCTGTGCCCCTTTTCAGAAGATTTCACCTCACCTTCTGTCCCAATGACAATTGGATTTTGAAAATTTTGGGTTGTTAGGGAAATATGGACTGGTGATAAAGCATCAGTGGGAGACACCTTTTCCCATATTTACTCTTACAGAAGTGAATTTCCCTTCCTAGGGTTGGATTTCCTCTCACTTCCTGTTGTCTCCCTCCGTTTGTAAGTCGGAGTCATTTGTAAGTCGGATGTTTGTAAGTAGGGGACCCCCTGTATGGTTTTTGGTCAGGAAATTCCATTCATTTCAAAATCAAAAAAGGTTAAAAGCAAAAACAAGATTATTTTTTTTTGTTAACGTATGTCATCTGTAAAGTCATTGAATGTACTGAGAATTTTCTTGCAAAATGTTTGTACAAATATTTTTTGGAAATTTTGTTTGAAAATCTACTAATGTGTGGCCAGCTTTAGAGTTTACATTTACTTTATTCCGTATACATTTACGTTATTCCGACAAGCAAAATTTGGTCCGCTATTTTTATTCATCTGTCCCAAGTATTATCCCAGAAATAGAAAATTATATAAAAATTATAAACAAGATGACACAGATTAAAAATCAAAATGTTTTTATTATAAATCTAAGAGCAAAAAACAATGGGATAGCAAAAACAAAATGCAAAAACAACTAAAAACGTGTCTAAGTGCCACGGATTCTGTGACCAGTGACCACAGAATAGAAAAAAAACAAGTATTGTTCTAGTGACCAGAGCCTATAGGATAGAAAGAGAATTCTAGTTTACATAAAACTTCATAAGACAGAGCAACACAGACAAATGCTCTGCACAATAGATCACACAATTGGTATCCAGCAGATAGATCTATAGTCATTTTACAAGCCAACCATTGAGAAACCACTTTTAAAGAGTACCCATTGAGTATGTGGAAATAAAAATGCCATATTGTCCTGGAAAACATTCAGAGAATACGGCTTTTCAGACAAGAAGCAAATAATTTAACCCAGCTGCATTGGCAGCTTATAAGTGGCAGAATTATTGGTCACAGACTAGGAATTCATACGGATTACACAATGAATATGCGCAAGCAGAGGTTATATTCAGATGACTGCATGTCAAAACCACCAATAGATCAAAAAATATAGGCAGCTGAAGCTATGTGCCAATCTGAACTTTTCCTTTACAGGTGAATCTTGGTGCTCCTCTTAGGCCCCTTTCACACTTGTGCGGCTTCAAAGTGGCGCAATTTTGCCGCGATTCGCGGCCACGATTTTTGCAGCCATTTCAAGGAATGCCTGTGTAAGTGGCATCAAAATCGGACCAAAGTAGTGCAGGACTACTTTGAAGTCGGAAAACAACTTGAAGTCGTACTAATATGAATGACTGTCATTGGAAATCATGGGGAACGACTTGTCATGCTACTTTGCAGTCCCAAATCGTGGGACAAGTCGTATAAGTGTGAAAGGGGCCTTAATCCCACTTCCTTAACAATCAGCACAGATCTATAGAGGAGCTCAGAAAGTAGGATATTGTGGGGCCAAGCTAGAGTCTTGCATGCAATTTAAGCTGTCCATCCATCATGGAGCTACTGGTCATTCTGACATGTGAACACACAACCAGTGCTTATGCATTTTCTTTACTGTATGCCCAGTATGTATTGCCCAGGCTGTGAAAGGGTTCCGTTAAGGCATTGGTCAGTGTCAGATTGGGCGGATGGGTTTAATTGCAGAATTGTGGAAATGTTTTCCAAATGGCAAAATGTATTTTGTTTTAAAAAATGGAGTATAACAGACGCAAGCTGTGTGAATAATTTTACTTTTTTCTGCAGCCACAATATCACCCAACAGAGTGAAGTTCTGGCATTAAAACGTCTCCCCCCCCCACCCTCACTGTTATAGGTCAGCTTGGGAACAATTTCATTTTGCTGGGCTGTTATGAAGATGTCAACCGCGACATCCACACAGGTTGCAGTTTGAACCAAAAACAGTTTCCATCACCCTCAAAAAATATTAGGACTGCAAAAACCTAAGGACCAGCTTAAAATAACTTAAAAAAATAAAAATAAAAAGCTGAGGAAACCAATGATGTTAAAGCTTTAGTAATGCACAAGTTCTGCCATGGTCATTGTGCTGCTTTCCGCAGAGTGCGCCCTTATGGGTCAACAAAACACCTTCCATCTTAGTGCAGATTTACAGGCTTATCTCATACAGCAAAGTGAAATGTCCAAAGTGCTGCAACCCACAGAAGCCAATCAAAATTCAATCCTGATCACATGACTGCAGGAAACTGAAATCTACAGGGCTGTTATTGGTTACTAAAATCTTTGGACATCATCAATGCTCCTTGCAGTAATAAGAAAAGCAGTGGAGCAAAGATTTCATAAAAAGATTAGAACATTGAAGAAAGTGCAAGTTTTACTCGTGCTTAAAGTGGAAGTAAATCCTCCAATCGTTTTCAGCCAAGGAAGCTGCCATCTTGGCCTCTGTTTAATCAACTGCCATAATGCTGCACATGTGATCAGTTCTGAAACCAGCCATTGGATGGTTTGACAGTTTGGTTGAGAGTGCAACCAATGTGACAAATAGCATTCCCGGCATGCTGGGAATGTAACTGTTTGATCAATGGGTTTACTTCCATTTTAAAATGCCAATTCCACGTGGAATACTTAAGAATTGTATGTCGTTTTTGCATCTCCCAGGAAATCGAACGGTGAGATATTCTTCCCAGAATTCCCAGTTTCAGCCAACTATCACAGCCATTGCATAGATGGCATCACACGGCCTCCTGGATAACTGAATATTCAACTGCAAAAATCACATTATCATGACCTTGTAGGAGAGGAACAGACACAGGAAAATATCACCACTGATGTCTCATTGAAACCAGCAGGTGATTATTCCCACTGATGCCATACTAAAATGGAGATTTCACTTTCAGGTGGAGTGATCAATTAAGCATATAGTGTCACAATACAAACAATTCTATGCAAGACTGCACTTTGTACCCGTTTTGTGCTAAATAATATTTCTGTGTCAGAAATTGATCTGTCTATTCTAAACAGGTTACTGGCAGAAATATTGTATAAAGCAAAGTCAGTTCTGCAAATAGACAATTTGATTGGACCTACAGAGGTACAGAAGTCATTGAGGGTTATTTACGAAAGGCAAATCCACTTTGCACTAAAAGTGCACTTGAAGTTGCACTGAAAGTGCAGTCGCTGTAAATCTGAAATGAGGGGAAGCTCTGCTGATTTTATTGTCCAATCATGCGCAAGCTAAAATGCAGTTTTTTTTATTTTCCTTGCATGTCCCCCTCAGATCTACAGCAACTGCACTTCCAAGTGCACTTTCAGTGCAATTTCAAGTGAACTTTTGTGCAAAGTGGATTTGCCTTTATTAAATAACCCCCATAGTGTGGGCTAAACTGCACTGAAATTATTCAGCACCCTGTGAAAACACAGGTTCACTTCTGTTCCAGTACAAAGGGTAGTTCTCAGTGCTGTCACATCACAGTAAACAAGGCTCAACTTATAAAATGACCTTCTTTAATGTGTGTAGGTACAGAATACATATTTCATAATCAAAGCTGCACATAAGAAAATTCAGCAGATTAAATCATTGTTTTAAATGCTTTGAGGTCTTTTGGGCTAACGGAGCTGAATAAGAGGTGGGCTAATGAGAAACACTGCAGGGGTGTTAAAAAAAAAAAAAAAAAAAAACCGCACATCCCTTAATATACTGGTGCAATCTCAGAACATCAGAGTCCAACCACAAGTAAAGTTCAAGATTGGGCTTGACCCTTCTTTACATGGGTTATTTAGCCATGGCATAGAGAGATATAGAGATATATATATATTCAACAGTTGGACATACTAATGGGCCTGCCAGTGGTTCAGCAACTATCTACAGTCAGCAGATGAAAACCCTATGATTGTATCCTTGCTTGCTCTACAGAGATCCAAGTTACCTACTTGCTGCTGGATATTTAAGTTTGCACTTTGTGAGCATCATTTGTGAAGACTTTGGTCACCTCCAATCTTAAAATGTAGTTTATTTTTGCCAGTCTGTAGCCTACCAGCAGGCCACCCCGGCTAAATCTCTGCACGTCAATATTTTCTAAACTGAACTCTGTTCAGAGGCCTTGTAAAGTATCCGCATTCATTAACGGAGCAGGCATTAAATGCATTATGCCGATTTAAGGCCATGATATATTCCTTTAAACTTTATTCCCTGAGAGAAAAACATTCACAATATAGAATGTCAGACATACTACATACAAGAGACACAAAGAAGAACAAGCCAACAAGCTCACGGCTTTGGTGCCAAGGACAGACAGGCAACCCATGTAATGTATGCAGGGCAGTGAACGCTGTAGCAATAGAAAGACCCAGACATCGGGGAACGTTGTAATAAATTAAACACTGAACAAATAAGGCCACGGGCCAGCGCATGCACACGCTATGGATGATGTAGTAGCCAGCTCCACTTTTCAATCACAGATCACTGCTGTTTGAATCCGTCCTTGAAGTGCTAAAATAAAATACAGAAATAAAAAACAGTATTAGTACGCAGCATCAAAAAAGCAATACATCAAGACACAGATGCATAAAAAACAAAAACCGCCAATAAGATTGGTTACCTTTACTGTAAAAATTCTGTTTTAAAGCAACGTGGCCCCCCAATCTTCTACCTATGGGTCTATATAACCTGCTTGTCTGATTAAACTGCAACCCTATCCACCACTAGAGGGTGCCATCTGAACAGCCCCTTTACAGGGAACACGGAGTAAACAGAGCCAGGCAGCTGCAGGCCATGCTGCTTAAAGTGGTATTTAACCCAAAAGCAAACATTTTCTATATTGTAGATTACATTTTCTTAGATGTGATGGCTGCATTAGTTTTCTAATGCCGCGTACACCCGATCGGAATTCTCGTCGGAAAAAGCTCTGATGGTTTTCCCGTCGGAATTACGCTCAAACTGTCTTACCTACACGCGGTCAATAACACCGCAACAACACGTTCGACGGCACTATAAAAAGGGAAGTTTAATGCTGCCGAGCATGCGTCGAATTGTTTCTGAGCATGCGTCGAAATTTTGCGTGTCAAAATTACATACACACGATCGGAATTTTCGATAGAAAGTTTTTCCAGTCGGAAAAATTAAGAACAAGCTCTCAATCTAAAGTCCGTCGGAAATGCCGACAGTAAAAGACCGATGGGCATACACATGGTAGGAAAATCCGATGAAAACCTCCCATTGGACTGTTTCCATCGGAAATTCCGGCCATGTGTACGCGGCATTAGGCTTTCTTTCTTCTATTTTCACCTGGTGATCCAGCCAGTAAGTGTTGATTTTCAAAAGAACGACCATTACCTCTCTCATATATATATATATATATATATATATATATATATATATATATATATATATATATATATATATATATATATATATATATATACATACACATACACATATACATATACACACACATACACACTTGCAGTGATTGGAAAGAGTAGAAATCCATCAAGTCAGATGTGGTGAAACAGCCCCATCTGGTGGACAAACCAGCTAGAGGCCTTACCTGTGGAAAACTGTGAATTACCATTATTTATCAGTTACTGTACTGTGTGAAAATGTTTAACGTATAAAACAAATGAAGTTAGAGAATCCTGGGCAGAAAAAAAAGGAGACCCCCAAATCCAAACAAAAATATTTAATTATTGAATAGCAACTTCTGTTAGAAGGCAGTTTATAGATAACCTTTCTAAAAAATAAATAAATAAAATTAAATTTTTTTTATACATTAAAATTTAGGAATAACTAGTAACACCAAACATAACTCATTACTCTATGTCTGAAGGCCAAAACCATCAAATGTCAATATTCCTTTATTTATATCACACCGGTAGGTAGTCCATACTGTATTGTGCTGAATTGTAGGTTTGCAGACCAGGACTAAAAAAACAGCAAGGAGGAAATCTGCTCCACATACCAGTTTAGTTGCAATGTAAGGGGCTATAAATTATTTCTAAACAGTGTTTTGGAACAAAATGCAGATCTAGAGGATCCGATACGGTTCTTATTGTTCCCGGATCTTGTCTAAACCAGGCTTCCCTCTACACTGTGTAGTGTAGACTTCAGACAGGCTACATAAAAACATTTTATGTCTGGGCTTGTGAAAACAGATGCGCAGTACCAATAGAACCAATTAATTCAACGAATATCCTGGATGTCAAAATTAGTCTAATGAGATCAAGGAGAGTAAGGGCTCTAAGGCAGGGGTGCCCAACCTTTTGAAGAGTGAGGGCCACTTAAGCGACTTGGTAACCGGTCGCGGGCCACAATGAAAGAGCAGGCGGATGACGGGTCAGTGCAGAGCGGACACAGCCCACTCTTCTCACTCACACTGGGTTCTCCGATCTGATCCGCCCAGATGGAAGGGGATTGATCCCCTTCTGTTTTTTTTAGCGCATCAGATTGGAGGTAGGCGGGTATAAATGGACACAAATCTGTTTATATCTGCCGTTTCATAGAGGTGAATGGAGGGTCCGATTGGGTCAGACCGATTATGTGAAAGGGGCCTAAGACTGTTAGACTGTTTTCAAACTAATGCAGCGCAGTGCACCTGTGTCTTTCCTGCGGGTTAGCTACACTTTGCCATAGACTTCTATTATATCCTGCAGGTGTGGTGCAGTTTCTGAAAGCACACCAAACCCGCAGGTAATAAGAGAAGTCTATGGCTCAGTGCAGGTAACCTGAAGGTGCACCTGCGGATCAGTTTGAAAGCAGCCCAGTAACCAATGTGCAGATATGCCCATACATACACTGCGATTTTAGTAATAAACTGACCTTTAATAAGTCTTCCATTCAGGTATCGCCTGCTATTGCTGTCCCCGGCAGAGTGCATTTGGTATCACTCCGCCTGTGGCAGGAGACGGCGCTATACAGGAAGCATCAGCTTATACAGCTCTGCTCCACAGCCGCTTGATTTGCCGGCTTCATTAACAACAATGCTCTGGGTCTGCAACCCATGATCTGGGCTTGCCAAACCGCCATCCCACAGAAGGGGGTCACGGGCCACATCAGAGGGCTCCGTGGGCCACATGTGGCCCCCAGGCCACTGGTTGGGCACCCCTGCTCTAAGGGATCTGCACTGATCCGCCCCGTGGATATCCGCTTGCTCAGCGGGGATCGCCCGAGCGATCTCCGCTGAGCAGGAAGATGACAGGTCCGTCTCTGCACACTGTACAATACAAACAGCCCCTGCACAATACAAACAGCCCCCTTTCAGTATAAAGCCCCCCCCCCCGCACTCCGAGCGCTGGGACAGGGACAGCGCTGCGGGCATGCTGTAGAGTTGAACTTCACACTGTCAGCCCCTTCTCATGTGTCACTCACATACCTCCATTAATGCAGCTGAGCCGCTCTATCTCTCGTGGACCCGGTCATGTGACTGCTCTCCTCTCCTTCATTGACGGTCACATGACCGCTCTCCTCCTCCAATCAAAAGCTACACACGAGGAGGCGGAGCGGGAGGAGGAGAGCAGTCACAGCGAGGGGATTCAGAAGGTTAGCTTTGAATGGGGTTACGTAGGGGGACCGCTGTGTCACAGGGGGCTGACGCTGCAGTGGAATCTTTAATGGCAGCGCTGTTCCACGGCCAGGAGAGGCGGGGCGGTCGGCCTGAAACCCTCCCAATAGGTGGCACCCGGGAAGGACCACCCGATCCCCGCCCCCTGTTGTAAAAATACAGATATCGGCGTATAACACGCAGGCGCGATTTACCCTCTATTTTCAGGCTAAAAATGTGCGTGTTATACCCCGATAAATACGGTACATTTAAGCGTCATTTGCAGCCTGCCCAGCGTCATTTGCAGCCTTGCCGACATTTAAATTTCCCGCCGCCGAGACAGACTGCGCATGCGACGCCGAAAAAGACCGAACCGCCGCCGAAAAAGACCGAGCCGACTGTTCGGCTCTGCTCGGAGTCCCGCCTCCCTGCTGTTTCGGCAGCGAGCGCAGGGAGGCGGGACTACGAGCGGAGCTGAACAGTCGGCTCGGTCTTTTTCAGCGGCGGTTCAGTCTTTTTGTCATTTTTTTGGGGGGTATCGGCGTATAACATGCACCCACGACTTTCCCCCGATTTTAAGGGGGAAAAAGTGTGTGTTATACGCCGATAAATGCGGTACATTAAGAAACAATAAGGCTAAATAACCCTGTTAAATTCATTTCAAAATTGACATACCGTATATACTCGAGTATAAGCAGAGTTTTTTTGTGCTGAAAATGCCCCTCTCGGATTATACTCGAGTCAGTGTCCATCTGCAGCCTCGTGCGCCTGATCTCCCAGCGCTGTGACGTCAGTCTAGTCGACGGCCGTGCAGTGTAACAAAGCGCCGCCTCCTCCTCATCCGCGATAGGCGGAACACTGACTCACTTCTGGGAAACCGAGTCAGTGTTCTGTCACGGACGAGGAGGCGCTTTGGTACACTGCATGCATGTCACAGCGCCGGGCGATCGAAAGGCTGCAGATGGACACATCGCCGGAGATCAGGTTGGGAGAAAGGGCACAGTGAGGCACAGAGATGGACGCCTTAGGCTTATACTCGAGTTTATACGTTTTCCCAGTTTTTTGTGGTAAAATTAGGTGCCTCAGCTTATACTTCGGGTCGGCTTATACTCGAGTATATACGGCAATTGCACTGGATCATCTGAGAGACCACTCTTACCTCGAAAGAATCTTCAGGTCCGTATGCATTTACACCAGGGCCACAGGACCACCATTAGTGTGTCATAGGAGGACCACAATACCGTTGTCATTGCCAATGTGGTCCTCCTATGACACACTGATATCCTATTTGATGGTGGTCCTGTGGCCCTGGTGTAAATGCATACTGACCTGAAGATTCTTTCAGGGTAAGAGTGGTCTCTCAGATGATTCAATGCAATTATGTCATTTTTGAAATGAGTTTAACAGGATTATTTATAGCCTTATTGTTTCTAAATGTGTATTTTTCTGTTTGCAGTGACTACCCTGTACAAGCAGGACGGTAAAAAAAGTCCTGCTAGCAGCATCTTTGGAGCGGTGAAGGAGCGGTGTATCAATCAATAGGGCAGCACGGCTATACCGCTGGCAAAGCGCTGCTGCAGCGGCGCTTTGCGGGCGGTTTTAACCCAAATTTGAGTGCTCACCAGAACAGGAATAGAACTGGAACCTTCCACTGTGGAAACTAGTTCCAGTGATCCTACTGCCATGGATTTCCCTCACTTTAAAAAACTGACAGGAGTTCTAACCCTCCCCTACTCTATCCAAAATGAAAAAACTTTAGCTTTTAGTTGCAATTTAATATATATATATATATATATATATATATATATATATATATATATATATATATATTTTTTTTTTAATACAATTCACATCTACAGTACCTTCACCCATCTACCCTTAAACAGTTTGTTCTGCTTTGGATATTGTTGACCTTTTCCTGCTTTGAATACTACACTATAAAATTGGGGGACTATAACATTGCTGTTATAAAGTTGTTGTTATCTATCTATCTATATATATATATATATATATATATATATATATATATATATATATATATATATATATATATATATATATATATATATATATATATATATATATATATATATATACGCACACACATGGTTTGCAACTTTTATGACAAGTTCCCCATGAAGGGTCTGTGGGGTGCTCAATCCCCCCTATGTACTGTGTATTGTTATAATTCCTATTATTTCAGGAAACCCTTGTGTAGCAGTTCATATCACTCTGAGTGGCCTAATTTAAAACCACTCCTCTGCACTTCTAGGTGCTATGTACAGTTAGTTTTTCCAACAACAAGGAGGAACAATGACAATGGATCACTAAATAGCAGGCTGACTTTTTTAATTTTTTTTTTTATTAAAGTGGAAGTAAAGGCAAAACCTATCTAACTCTAAACCTTTTCATTTAAAATGATAGTATGATAGCTTTTTTTCTTTTATTTTATTTTTTTAATTAGGTTATACATACCTGCCCTGTATGACGATATTGCCTTTACCTCCTCTTCTGGAGTCCCTCGCCAGCACTCTCTGCTCCACTCTCCTCAGGGTGCCCCCCCCAGAAAGCCACATGCTAAGGGGCACACGTGCAGGCGAGCTCCTAGCCAGGCTGTGTGCATCCCTAGACACACACAACGACGGTAAGCCACGCCACCTGCTCCCTCCTCACAGGAGTTTGACTGAGGACTGGAGCAGCAGGAGCCAATGTCAAAGAGGGAATACCATCGAAACGCGTTACTGCCTCCTTGACAGGCATAGAGTGTGGCTACAATGGGTAATGGTAGTGGCAGACATTGCTCTGGCTTTTAACACAGCCTATTATCCAGAGTGGGGCACTCCTGAGCTGGTTTTAGGATTGTCCAATGCAGGTCCATATTGACCATCTATGCTGAATTAGAGCATCTTTAGTGTAATGCCGCGTACACAGGATCGGACATTCGGCCAGCCAAAGACTGATAAGAGCTTTTGGTCGGAAAATGCGACCGTGTGTATGCGCCATCAGACTTTTGCTGGCGGAATTCCCGGCCAGCAAAAGATTGAGAGCAGGTTCTCTATTTTTCGGTCGGAAAAAGTTCCGACCGGAAATTCCGATCGTCTGTACCAATTCCGACGTGCAAAATTCCTACGCATACTCAGAAACAATTCGACACATGCTCGGAAGCATTGGACTTAATTTTCTCGGCTCGTTGTACGTCACCGCGTTCTTGACATTTGACAGTTCAGAGAACTTTTGTGCGACCGTGTGTATGCAAGCCAAGCTTGAGCGGAATTCCGTTGGAAAAAACATCCAAGATTTTTCGGACAGAAATTCCGCTCGTGTGTATGGGGCATAAGTGTGCCAATGGCTACTTCTATTGTGTCTCAGCCAATGAGGATTTGAACGACCCAGATAACTGCTACTACCATGCACATCGGTGGATCAAGATGGGGCTCAGGTAAGTATTAGGGGGGGCTGGAGATGATGCTGCACACACAACGTTTTTTACATTCATGCAAAGAATGCATGAAGGTAAAAAATACCTTTAACCTTTACGACCACTTTGATTCTTCGCGCCGACCGTACACATATATGCGGCCGCATGGAAATGGGCTTTTTTTCCGTGGGGCCGCATATATGCGTACCTCCCTTTGTGCTGGGAGCGTGCCACACAGCACTCCCAGCACAGAGACTGGGGTCTCACCGAGAGCCCCGGGTCTCCTACTAACGATCAGGACCCGGGATTGACGGTTCCGGGTCACCTGTTCGCTGTGATAGCCTCTGATCGGCTATTACAGTGATCAGTCACTGTGAGCCCGCCCCTGGGTTTCCTTCCCCTTCTGAATGAAGAGAAAGATACATTGTACATGTTTTTTGCAAGAGAGGAATTGTAAACAATCTAAGTGTGTAGGAAAAAAAAATATATAATAAAAATAAAGAATAAACAGAAATTAAAAAACAACAAGATCATGGTTGCCAGTGTTATTGTTAGGGTCAAGGTCGGGGTCAAAGGTCACGGTTAATATATTTAGGGTAGAATAAAAAATAAATACATTGAATTGGTATCGGTGTCAGTACTGCCGCGTACACACGGTTGAAATTTCCGATGGGAGCTTTTTATCGTATTTTCCGACCGTGTGTATGCCATCGGTCTTTTTCTGTCGGAATTTCCGACGGACTTTGGATTGAGAACCTGTTCTTAATTTTTCAGACGGAAAACCTTTATATTGGATTTTGCGTGTCGGAATTGCATACACACGATCGACAAATCCGATAGAAAGGTTTTCCGTCGGAAAAATTAAGAACAGGTTCTCAGTCCAAAGCCCGTCGGAAATGCCTACAGAAAAAGACCGATGGGCATACACACGGTTGGAAAATCCAATGAAAAGCTCCCATCGGACTGTTTCCATCAAAAATTCCAACTGTGTGTCTGCGGCATTAGAATGCCTGCCAGGTTTGTATTGCTTTCTCTGTTGGGGAGATTCCCTCTCTTTATTTTACTTTCATCAAGAGTGTAAGTACAGAGTCACCAGAACAGGAATAAAGGATAAATCTTTCAGTGGGGACACCAGTTTCGGTGACGCTGTACCAACAAGAAGTCCCCTTACTTTGGAGGGATTTTAATCCACAATGTGACACAGATAGAAAAAATAAAAATAAACAAAACAAAAAAAAAAAACTGGAAGGGGGTTGTATTCTCTAAAATCAAAAATGAAAAAAAAGTTTTGCCTTTAGATCTACTTTAACCCTAAGCTCAAATTGGGCTTTCTTTTGGTAGTAAATGGTAAATGTAGTTGTATATTTATTGATTTTATCATAATTTACCACCAAAGAACAACCCAAATAATTCTCCTGCTCCTGAAAATTGCCACATATGTGTATGTTAATTACATAGTTAGACCCCATACACACTATTAGATTTTCTGCAGATTTTTGTCTTAAGATTTACCAAAACCATGTAGTGCAAGGGCCTGCCTGATTGCATACACATTAAAACTCTTAACCTCCCTGGCGGTAAACCCGAGTCTGGCTCGGGGTGGAATTTCAGTACCATTAGCGGTAACCCCGGGATCGCATTGCAGGATACAGGGAGACTTACTTGCCTTGTCCCCTGGATACTGCGATGTCTCCCCGCTGTTTGTGCGAGCTCCTCCGCTCGATTCACACAGTGCCGAGTTCCGCCGAGCTCCGTCCCCTGCGACGTTGCGATGCACGGGAGCGGAGATTGGCGCCAAATTCAAAAAAGTAAAAACACAAAACATATACAGTACACTGTAATCTTACAGATTACAGTACTGTATACAAAAATCACACATCCCCTTTGTCCCTAGTGGTCTGTCCAGTGCCCTGCATGTAGTTTTATATTATAAATAAAAAAAATTCTGCCTGGAATTTGGAGATTGTTCATAGCAACCAAAAAGTGTTCCTTTATGTCAAAAGTGGTTTTAGACCAGCTAGAAAACAGCCATAATAAATTAGAATCACTTGCAGAATCCGAAAATCCAAAATTCAGAATTCGGAAATTCGAAAATTCGGAAAATCTGCAGAAAGTCTAAAGCCCCATACACACGGTCGGATTTTCCGATGGATTCTGTCCTATCAGACAATGTTGTCAGAAATTCCGACCGTGTGTAGGCACCATCGGACAGTTTCCATCGGATTGTCCGATGGACAAAGTCCTATTTCCTGCTGGATAGATTTTTTGACAACAAAGTCCGATCACACCAAATCCGATCGTGTGTAGCGAATTCCGACGGACAAAGTGCTACGCATGCTCAGATCACATTACAAGACCAAAGCTATTGGCTACTAGCCTCTAGGTAGTCCCGTCGTAGGCAACAAACGTCACCACGTTCAGAATGATCGGATTTTCCGACAACTTTGTCCGACCGTGTGTACGCAAAACCAACATCGGACAAAGTACGACGGACATGATCCGACGGACCTGGTCCTCAGATAATCCGAGCATGTGTATGGGGCTTTATAGTGTGTATGGGGATTTAGTTAGGTTGAAAAAAAGACACAAGTCCATCTAGTTCAACCATAAAAATAAATAAATAATAATATCATACAATCTCAAAAAATCCTTCCTGATCTCCCGGCAATCGTATATTCCCTGGATCAACTTTACCTATAATGTTAGTACCAATTATATTATGTACATTTAGGAAAGTATCCAGGCCTTTCTTAAAGAAATCTACTGAGCTGGCCAGAACCACCTCTGCAGGGAGTCTATTCCAAATTTTCACAGCTCTTACTGTGAAGAAACCTTTCCGTATTTGGAGATTAAATCTCTTTTCCTCTAGACGTAAAGAGTGCCCCCTTGTCCTCTGTGTTGACCGTAAAGTGAGTAACTCAACACCAAGTTCACTATATGGACCAGTTATATATTTGTACATGGTGATCATATCCCCTTAGTTGTTGTTTGTACCCCGTAGTAGGGCCCAGAAAGAATGGTGCGGATTTTGTATTTTTTTATCCTGCCTAAAACACACTGACACTGACTCTAATGCCACGTACACACGATTGGAATTCTCGTCGGAAAAAGCTCTGATGGTTTTCCCGTCGGAATGCATGCCGTGAACGTAACTTTTTTTTGAAGCCATTAAAGCGATGGGTTTACTTCCGCTTTAAGTGTGTTATTGCTAAGAATTACAGGCCTACAACATAAAACGCCAAATTTCCATGCAAAACAATTGTACCGCTTTGAGCATCAACAATCTGAAATAATCATACCGCCAGGGAGGTTAAACCGGTGTCAGCCTCCTTTTAGTCCCTGTACAGAAAAGCTTGAACTGGGGGAGGGAGAAGCAGCACAAGGAGCCAATCAGTTGCTACAGTACAAGGAGCAGCATGCTTATCACTCTGCTGCTTCCCGTCTCACAGAGGACAGAACTGCGTATATATCTCAGAACTGAATGGTCAGAAACAGAAATCCTTGGCAGGTAAAACCGTTCCTATACATGCAGTTCATGATTTAGCTATTTTCCTTGAATACAGCTTTAATTCTCAATTCGATGTTGTGCCTGGCTGTTAGAGGTACACGGACTCCTAAAGTAATTTTCCTTCACAAAAGGGATCACAGGCACATGGAGACAATAGTCTTCAATGATGGCTCAATATTACTAAACAATCTCCTTATTTACTTACCATCCACAAAGTACTTGGATTTAGCAAAATTCAAAAATAATTCTCCTTCCGCTGATCTCAGCACAGCAATCCTTGTTTCATCTACCCAAGGAAACCGCTTGCCGTGACATATGGTACACAGACCCCATAGATCTTCTTGGTACAGGTCGGGGATGGAGCAGTTGTAAACATTTGGGTTGTAGTACAGAAGTTGGGTAGCTGTTCAGTGATCCAGTGAAAAACCCAGGAAAAAGAAATCATGTTCATTAGTATTAATTTTATACATTTATTAAAATTTTGTTTTTGGTTGGCTTGTATAGAATAGCTTTAAAGAACCTCCAGTATTTGCTTTGATATTTGGGTTAACACAACTGAAACTAGAGAGTGCAAAATCCGGTGCAGCTTAGTATAGAAACCAAATAGCTTCCAGGTTTTATTGTTTGTCAAAGCTCAACACTTAAAGTGGTGTTGCCACCAAAAAAAAAAGAATTTGCTTAAAAATCATAAAAAAAAATGAAAAAAAATAATTGGAAAAAAATAATTTTTTTACTCACCTCTAAATGCCTGTTGCTAGGGGGTCCCTCGTAGTCTGCCTCCTTCAGTGCCCGGGCTGGTGACATCACTTCCCCTCGGCGCCGCAGTCATCTGGGACCTGTCACGTGTCCCAGATGACTGAGCATCGTATCATGGCGCACGGCACCGCTCGCGCATGCGCAGTGGGTGCCCGGCTGTGAAGCCACAGTAAGAATTCCGGCACCGCGAGCGGAGCGGGGAACGAGGGGGGGCTTCGTTCCCCCACATCGCTGGGCCCTGGGACAGGTAAGTGTCCGATTTATTAAAAGTCAGCAGCTGCAGTATTTGTAGCTGCTGACTTTTACATTTTTTTTTTTTTAGTGGGCACTCCTCTTTAAGGACTGGAAGATTTTCCCCCTTAATGACCAGGCCATTTTTTGCGGAACGGCGCTGCGTCGATTTAACTGACAACTGCGCAGTCGTGCAACGCTGTACCCAAACAAAACTAACGTCCTTTTTTTTTCCCACAAATAAAGCTTTCATTTGGTGATATTTGATCACCTCTGCAGTTTTTTTTTTTGCGCTAAAAACAAAGAGCGGAAATTTTGAAAAAAAAAAAAAAACAATTTTTTACTTTTTGCTATAATAAATATTCCCCCCAAAAAATTTCAGTTTAGGCCAATATGTATTCTTCTAAATATTTTTGGTAAAAAAAAACGCAACAAGCGTATATTGATTGCTTTGCGCAAAAGTTATAGCATTTACAAAATAGGGGATAGATTTATAGCATTTTTATTATTTTTTTTTTTATACTAGTGATTATTGATTTTTAGCGGGACTGTGTCATTGCAGCGGACACTTTTGACACCTTTTTGGGACCAGTGACATGTATACAGCGATCAATGCTATAAAAATGCACTGATTACTGTATAAATTACACTGGCAGGGAAAGGGTTAACACTAGTGGTGATCAAGGGGTTAAACGTGTTCCCTGGGATGTGTTTCTTACTGCGGGGGGAGGGGACTGACTGGGATTACAGAGAGATCGCTGTTCCTAACCACTAAGAAAGGACGATCAATCTCTACTCCCCTGTCAGAACAGGGGATCTGTTTGTTTACATTGACAGATCCCCATTCTGGCCCTCTGTGGAGCGATCGCGGGTGCCCGGCAGACATCGCGGCCGCTGGCCACGCGCATCAGCTCTTCCACTGTGCAGTGCCCGCCTGCTATAGCTGTAAAACGGATCGACGTACAACTACGGAGATTTGCAGGGATGAGCCGACCTGCTGAAGTATGACGGTGGCTGGTCGGCAAGTGTTTAAAGCCAATAAAAAATAATAATATATAGTATACAATTGCGACACAAGTCATATTGTAATTGAATGTTATTAAAAATTACCTTTCCGGAAAAAAACGTGCCCGCCGCCGTCCATATTGCTAGGGAAAACACATGTCAATAAAGTACTACCACTCTATAAGGAAACCTACCAAAATAGAGGATGCCCCAAAAAATACGATAGAGTGTGGGCCAAATGGCTAGCGGAGGCCTCCACGTTAACCGCAGACTGACTGAGCATGTACATAATACCACTCTATGGGTGGATGTGATTTTGATACATGGGGCAACTTTTTTGTGTTGTAATCTCTGATACGGGTTCATTTGATATCTATTATGGTCCCTTGGGTCTCGACTGAAAGATCTGATCCTTAGATATTTCAATTGAGCAAGAGCCAATACAGCACTAGGTTGTTTTTATGTTCTTTTCTTGTAGATGTGCTACAGCTGTATGTCACTAATGTTGGAGGCAGCCCTATTGCCGGCTGGCACTGACTCCTGCGTGGGTCTAGTCCCAATGCTGTGGCAGGTTTACTGTTGTTTGTCTATTTGTATGTTTTATACTCAATAAAAAGATTTAAAAAAAAAAAATGACCTTTCCTTTACAATCTGCAGCTCTGTAATTTTCTGTTAAATGCAATATGGCTACCTGGAGGAGTTCTGTACAAAGAATGTGTACAGAACGCCCCCCCCCCCCCACATATGGAATTTCCTGCTTGTGTGATTGGCTTACTGATTTTCCTAGAGGTCTGCACTAAGATATAAGTCAGATATCAGGCATCCCCTGCAACAAAAATTTCATTTTGGTGAGATATGCCCAATAAGAAATCACATCTAAAAGGGATGCAGGTCCTGCAATTTTCCTCATTAGAGCTTTGCCAAAAGTGGAACTTCCGCTTTAAGTACCCCTCGCCCCCTTACATGCCACATTTGGCATGTCATTTTTTTTTGGGAGGGACTGGGTGCCTTCTTTTTAGTGGAACTTCCTGTCCCACTCCCTTCTTCCTCTTCACGGCCGACTAGGCGACTCCTCCTCTCGCCCTAGGTGCCCCCCTCCCTGCCAGCGATCTTCTGGGACACGTCACTCCCAGAAGATTGCCTGGCCAATAGCAGAGCGCAGTGCGACTCGCGCATGCACAGTCCACGCCCGAACGTGGAGCCGTAAGCTTTCACAACTAGGAGAGGAGCGAGGCTCCGGGGGCCCTCATCGCTGGACCGTGGGACAGGTAAGTGTCTGTTTATTAAAAGTCAGCAGCTACACTGTTTGTAGCTGCTGACTTTTGATAAACTAAAAAATGAGTGGAACTCTGCTTTAAGAAACAACTCCCATTGGAATCACTTTTACACATGGATACAGACAAACACACAGAGATTTCTTCAGAATAACAAAAGGTAGGAATCTGCAACAAAATTTGTCAAAATCCTTGAAATGTACATGGATCACCCAGAGGGAAGTGGAATAACACTTTAATTGAACAATCTGAAGTTAGAAGCTGACAGGCTTCCATGCACAGCTGCACTAGATTTTGCACACCTTTCACACAGGCGTTCCGTTGGTCCATTTTTCATCCCATCCATTAACGGATGAAAATAGGACATCAATGCATTGATATCAAAAACAGATGTAAACAGATGACCATCCATTTACAAAAACAATGGACGAAAAACTGATGTAAATGGACAATCGGTCTGTTTTGCATTGGTAGTTAATGTAAACAAAAATTATATAAAACTGATAGGAATCTGATGAGAAACTGATAAGAAACTTATGAGAAACGTATAAGAAACTGATGTAAACTGATCCAATAGCACCTGGGGGAATTCACACAGGTTGTATTCCTATACTAGGAACATATAGTTTTCGAAATAAATAAGTTTAAACCTTAAATAAGTGTAGCTTGGTCTTATCAGACCACAGGATATGGTTCCAGTAATCCATATCCTTAGTCTGCTTGTCTTCAGCAAACTGTTTGCGGGCTTTCTTGTACATCATCTTTAGAAGAGGCTTCCTTCTGGGACAACAGCCATGCAGACCAATTTGATGCAGTGTGCGGCGTATGGTCTGAGCACTGACAGGCTGACCCCCCACCCCTTCAACCTCTGCAGCAATGCTGGCAGCACTCATACGTCGATTTCCCAAAGATAACCTCTGAATATGACGCTGAGCACGTGCACTCAACTTCTTTGGTCGACCATGGCGGGCCTGTTCTGGGTGGAACCTGTCCTATTAAACCGATGTATGGTCTTGGCCGCCGTGCTGTAGCTCAGTTTCAGGGTCTTGGCAATCTTCTTATAGCCTAGGCCTTCTTTATGTAGAGCAACTATTATTTTTTCAGATCCTCAGAGAGTTC
Source organism: Lithobates sylvaticus (assembly GCA_028564925.1). NCBI lineage: Eukaryota > Metazoa > Chordata > Amphibia > Anura > Ranidae > Lithobates > Lithobates sylvaticus. Next base: position 238,816,587 of record CM053032.1, read on the forward strand.
TTTGCCATGATGGGCCATGTTGAACTTCCAGTGACCAGTATGAGAGCGATAACACCAAATTTAACACACCTGCACACTTAACACTAACGAGTCACAAGACACTGGGGAGGGAAAATGGCTAACTGGGCCCAATTTGGACATTTTCGCTTAGGGGGTGTACTCACTTTTGTTGCTAGCAGTTTAGACATTAATGGCTGTGTGTTGAGTTATTTTGAAGGGACAGAATATTTACACTGTTATACAAGCTGTACACTCACTACTTTTTTTTTATTTTTTTATAATTTAAATTTTTATTCACCTTTTTTACAATTTACAGTTATCACACTTTTTAGTACAAAAACATACAGTAGGACATTCTCTTATTACTAGTTAAAAACAAGAAGACAATTATCATTAACACAGAGTCATATTTTACCCAGAGATTACTGCGAATTAACTTCATACAGTCAATTTCCTACCGCTTGTCTATACTGCATCCAACTGGTTTCCTTTATGTGTTATCAATTTGTTGCTCCCCCCCCCCCTCTTCCCCACCCAGCCCCTCCCCATCCCATTATATTGATACATTTGTGTTTAACTACTCCCTATCACCTGTTTTCTATATAGGGGAGAGGGGAAAGGAATAGAGGAAGAGAGAGAGAGAGAAGGAAAAAAGATAAAGAAAAAAAAAATATTTCCCCTCTCTCTCTCCCCCCCCCCCCCCCCCCCCCCCCGGCATCCACATGCATTTCAGTGATCTATTCACCTTTCCCCAACCGTGGCGTGCAACTAGCGTTTTTCTTCCTTATTGGCTACCCTATCCAGTGAAGCTTCTTAATTATTGTCCTGATTACACTCACTACTTTACATCGTAGCAAAGTGTAATTTCTTCAGTGTTGTCACATGAAAAGATATAATAAAATATTTACAAAAATGTGAGGGGTGTACTCACTTTTGTGAGATACTGTATTTATTCTGTGAGTCCTGTGTTCTACCACATCCCAAAGGTGTTCTATTATTTTTAGATTCGGTTATTGGCCTACCATCTATGTGGCCAGGCTACAGGCTTTTCCTGTTTTGGTGAGCCTGGTCCTATGCAACTTCAGCTTTATATTTTTGACTGACAAGAGTAGAACCTGCATGGACTTCTGCTGTTGTAGGCCATTTGTGCATTCTGAGATGTTTTTCTGCTCACCACAGTTGTAAAGAGTAGTTTGGAAACTTGTGTGTGAAAATCCAAGACCAGCAGTTACAAACAGGTTCAAATCAGTCAGTCTGGCACAACAATCATGCTATGGTTAAAATAATTGAGATCACATTTTTTCCCATGCTGGTGTTCGATGGAAACATTACGCAGTACACCAGGTATTGCACACTTACATTGGTCAAGCTTGGTCCAATGTAAGTTTGCATATCTCGTACATGAGGGAACCCTGTGAAAGCTGACAATTACTTTAGTAATTGGATGAGGTAGAGATTGTGACAGCATCACCCCTCCTTTCCACCTCATCCAATCAGAGAACGCCTTATAATAATAAAAAAAAAACAAGGTGTTTTCTGAATGGCAGCCACACAGGACCCGGAAGATCGCAGCAATCACTGTAGTAGCACCAACTACTTACATTGTGCCAAGCTGGACCATTGTAAGTATATAAAAAGGGGGGATCCAAATGCGCAAACCAAAACAAGGATAAAAGGATAAAAACCAGTAAACAACTAATAATAAAATTCACAACCGCCGCAGCCACCATCAAGGTGCTCACACACCGTAGTACAGTAAAGGGAATATAAAGAAAATGTAAGTATGCAATTAAAATCATACCTGGAGTTCGGTTTTAACTGAAGTTCCTGACCTGTACCTGAATTAGTCTGTATTGTGTATTGTGCTGCAGCTGCTACATGATTGGCTGGTTAGATAATTCAGTGTATAACCAGCGTTGCTAAAAAAAGTGATGGTGAGTGCAGTTTTCAACGAAAAGCAATCCTTTCAAAGCATACTTACCGATTTGTTTAAACTGAAAATATTTGTAGGTCACACAGATGGCTGTCTGGCCAAATAATTTACCAGTATCAGGATAGCCAAAGCCATCCTCTGGGAATGGGGGGAAGTGAGGTATGCTGTGGATTAGCCAGAATCCCTGGTGCTGGTCAAAAAATAAAGTTCCTGGAAAGATACAAAGGCATATTTTTAGAGGGAGTACAATAAGAGCAGAACTCATAAAGCAAGTAAAACAAATCTACTAAGCAGGGGCGGACTGACCATTCGACCACTCGGGCTCTGCCCGAGGGCCCCGGGCCACTAGGGGGCCCCATCAGGGTTACCAGCCTAAGTAAAACCAGGGACAGTATGTAAAAAATCTGTGTTTTTTTTACATCTGTTTCTGAAAGGTCCCTTACCGACATCCTTTTGGTTTAAAAATCCAGAGATTATAGCTGCCTATTGCCCGGGGGCCCCATGAGTTGTCAGTCCGCCCCTGCTACTAAGCTTTTTTTTTTTTTTGCCTACCTATAAGCAATGACTTATCAGTGTAATTCGGCAGATGCCGACTAACCATTGATAGTACTGACGTGTTTTAAGTTGCACAGTTCTGCCAGACCTGACAAGCGAAACAAATATTACCAAAAATACAAGGGCTCCAACACAGACCATATAACTTCTGCTATCTCATGTGACCTTCTTGTTCCTTCCTAGGTTCAATCGTATTCTTACCAGTTCAGAATTGCATGGAACTAAGGCCTGATTCACACCTATGGCATTTTTAGTGCTTATTGCAGATTTGCACTACAGAAAGTGTTCCATAGGAAACCATGTTAGATGGACTGTAGTGCAAATCTGCAAAAAGCATAAGTGTGAATCAGGCCTTAAACCGTATCCAAACACAAAAAATGCAATATATTGCAGTTTACCAATCCTTTAGGCTGGATTCACACCTATGCAGTTTTAGTGCTTTTTGCATTTTGTAGATTTGCACTACAGTCCATTTACCATGGTTTCCTATGGAACACTTTCTGTAGTGCAAATCTGCAAAAATGCAAAAAGCACAAAAAATGCCATAGGTGTGAAACCAGCCTTAGGCGTGATACACATCTATGCATGTTGCCTTTGAGCGTTTTTGCAGTGCTTTTAGCGATTTTGTAACCACGATTTTACAGTGATTTTGCAGCGAGTTGCGTTTTTTTTTTTTTTTTTTTACACTGTATATAGCTGGTTGCTAAGGATGGGGCCACCAAGATGTGGGGTCCCCCCAAAATCCATACCAGACCCGTATCCCAGCATGCAGCCTGGCAGGTCAGGAAAGGGAGGGGACGAGCGAGCCCCCCCCTTCCTAAACCATACCAGACCGCATGCCCTCAACATGGGGGGGGGGGTTGAATGCTTTGGGGCAGGGGGCACCCATGACATCATGCAGAGACCCTGCCCCCTTGTGATGTCATGGACCCATAATGCCACACCCCATAGTTATCTAAGAAATGCTTAACATCGACGCGGGCAGATCAGAAGGGGGCAGCATGGGAGGAGGGTCGTCGGCAGGAGCGGCAGCGGAGGAAGAACACTGGACAAAGAAGACCGGAGAAAGAAGCCCGGAGGAAGAAGAAGCGGGGAAAAAGAAGACATTTTTATTAAAGGACTTGTCAAAAACTGTCTATTGTTTTCTTTCATACTACACTACTTTTTTTTGGTGAATGGGTAGGGGTACAATGTACCTCATATTCATTCACATAGGGGGGAGGCCAGGATCCGGGGGCCCCCTTGTTCCCCCCTTGAACCCAGGGGGCTTCTGGATTCTTATAAGCCCCCCCGCCCGCAGGCCCCGACAACCACCAGCTGGGTTGATGGGAAGAGGCCCTTGTCCCCATCAACATGGGGGCAAGGTGCTTTGGGGTGGGGAGCACACATGGGGGCAAGGTGCTGTGGGGTGGGGGGCGCAGAGCCCACCTCCCCATGTAGAGGGCATGCGGTCTGCTATGGTTAAGGAGGGGGGGCACTTACTCATCCCCTCTCTTTCCTCACCTGCCGGCTGCATGGTCGGATAAGGGTCTGGTTTATCCCCTCTGAATCCATACTAGACCCAAGGGAATGGTAAGGACCTGGGGGGGACGCTGTTTTTTCCCCCGAGTTTTTTATTTATTTTTTTCTTTTTAGCCGGCAATTTATTTATTTTTTTTACATTCAGCTGTCAGTGGGGAAGTCTGCTGACAGCTGATGACTCATTGGTTGTTAAGGACGCATCGATTGGCTTCCCTGGCCCTCCCCTTAGCAACCAGCTATATACAGTGTAAAAAAAAAGTGCAGGGGTCATGAATGCGTAAAACGCAAAATGCAAGGGTCAGAAATGTGTAACATAGAGTGTATGGGTCAGGAGTACTAACTGCATAGAGTGCAGGAGTCAGGAGTAAGTAGCTCACAGAGTGCCTCCCTAGCAAAAATGACTCACTATTTCTAATACAATCCCCCACTCACCATGACAAAGCCACCTCCAGCACAAATTACCCCCTCCCTCCCTGAATTGTACTCACAAGACCTTGCCATTTTGCATTGCATCTACTCTTCAGCAGATGAATGCCCCTGGTCCCAAAACCTGCATAATTCACATATTGAAGGAAAAAAAAATAGGTTCTTGTAGTGTGGGGACCTGGGGCACTCGCTGTCTTGAAAAAGAGGCATCTGCTTCAAAACATGGTTTCACCCCCCTGACATCACTTCCTGTTTCATCATTTCCTGTCCTTGCATGTGCTCCATCAATCTACATGTGCTGCTTCCTGTCCTGAGACTACCTGGTCACCCCGGATACCACATTCCACTCCTTGCAGCAGCAGCTCCATCTTGGGATCCAGGATGCTGCCTCCTCCTCCCAGCTGCAGACGCACCAATGACTGTTAGACATGGGCGCCGTCAAAAAATTTAGTTTAGTTTCGTTCCGTTTTCGTACGGAAAAAAATCGTATTTCTTAATTCGTGTACGTACGAAATACGAATTTTCGTTAGATTCGTAAACTTTTCGTTAAAATAACAAAAGTTCGTTATGATGAATTTATCATTATGAGGGACTCCCACCATCCCTGTGCTGTGCTAACTTCCTGGGTTTTTGACCTTTAGTTTCGTAAATTTTTTGTAAAAAAAAAAACGAAAGTTCGTTATGATGAATTTATCATTATGAGGGGTTCCCACCATCCCTGTGCTAACTTCCTGGGTTTTTAACTTTTAGGTTTGTTAACTTTTCGTAACAACTACGAATGTTTGTTAAGATGAATTTATCATTATGAGGGGTCCCCACCATCCCTGTGCCGAGTTCCCAGGTCTGAGTGTACACCCGCTGTGCCCATTATGAGGGGTTCCCACCATCCCTGTGCTGTGCTGACTTCCTCTGATTGGTGAACAAAACACCAGTCACAATTCTGTTCATTTGGATCCGAAATTCGTTTTGTATAAAATTTGTACGCATAGAAATTCTCATAGGGTTCCCACCATCCCTGTGCTGACTTCCTGGGTTTTTAACTTTTTGGTTCATTTACTTTTCGTTATAAATTTGGATCCGAAATTCGTAAACGAAATTTCGTATTTTGTACGGAATTCGTATGCATAAAAAATTTGTATTTCGGATTCGTACAAATTTTTGTTTCGTACTAAACTAATCGCACTGTAACTGTAATGACTGTAACGCATGAGATCGTCCACAAACTGTCAGTTGCCAATTATTGTGTGCTGTATCCACCTCTGCACCTTGCTGCAGTTAGATTGGTGCTGCCCCCTTGCTGCCTCTCTTAGCTATTGCAGGTGCCATTCAGACCATATCCAGTGTATCCATTGTGACAGTCCCCTTGGTGTCCTCCCCAGCTTGGAATCCTTTTGAGAACCATGATAAGTATAATTTGTCACCCTTATCTGGGAAAGAAATACGTATCATCACAGGAAATCGCCCAAAAAAAATTCTGGTATATGGCAAAGTTGGCTGAACTCGCCTGATGTGGCACCTCCACAACTGGCATTAGATAGACTGCTATTGGGATAGTAGCTTTGGCACAGGAGCTCCTGAGACACATATAATAAAACGGGTGGCCTATCGGAGGAGGTACTCCAGTAACCTAATGTTATTATTACCATTACACAGATTGCCAGTGAGGCGGAAGAGAGTTCTTTTATCTTATTTTAAGATTTTTTCTTTTTGGCTTTCTTTTTTCCTATGTATTTTATCTTTTTACTGTTTGCTGCACCCCCCCCCCCCCCCCCTTGGTTGAGGGTGCCGAATGCACTCTGGGCATTATACGATAATCTCTATGCTATGGAAATGACAAGATGGGTATACATCTTCAAATGTCTATAAATTGATTAGTATATACAAAATACTGTTGTGCATTGATTGTATACCTATACAATGATACCTTGTAGTGCCTTGGGTTCTCATCAAACAAAAACCTTTTTGTTGATTAAAAAAGGAATAATTGGTCTTACTTTATGTGTGTTGCTAATTGTCTTCCTTTAATAAATGTTTACACACCCACTACACCTAGTCTGAGCACTTTGATATTTTTGTCTGTCTGCCGCTTAGAGATCTCTTCAGTCTCTCAGAAATGCTGCATTAGGTGTGCTGGATTGGATTCTTCAGTGGTTCCAAAAGCCAAAGGATTTATCCTGAGGATCTGGACCACACTGTACTTTCTATCAATGTAGTTTGTCCCAGCCCAGGCTGCACCCATCGTGCCATATTGACATTTTTTAACCTTGCACTCACTGGGGATGTTTGTGTCCCGGGGATATACCATTCAAAACAGAGACTGTCCCTTTCACGAACAAATGGCAACCTTAACGTGAAATGTATTCAGCTAATGTAAACTGAGGTCCAGTTGGCTTTTATGGACTGACTTTAATGCACGTGTGTTTTTTTTTTAATAAGGCAATTTCAGTTTACTAGCCTATTAAAGCTAATAATATTTTTGCATGGTAAGCACTGTGTTCAAAGTACAGTTGGAGATGTTTGCCAATACCAGTTCGTTAACTATTGCAGAAAATCTCTACTTTCCTCTTTAAATACAACATATACAGTAGTGGTTTTAGGTTTAGGTCGTATAACAGTACTGAAAGTTGAATGAAAAAAAGCTAATTTTTAACGGACTAATTGATATTGATCCACAGAAGCTATGTGTGAGGTTAGAAACTTCTGGCCATGATCTTGCTTTGACCTTCTGAAGGAACCAGTGTAAAAACATCAAAAGTTTTCATTAACTGGGGAAGGTGCAGATAGAAGCTTCCTGACAAATACCACGTAGTCAGTCTTGACAAAAAAAACAAACAAAAACAGATGGCTGTGCCAAGAAGGTAAGAGCTTGGAATGAATACACCCCTCTAAGCCATATTACACTGTCCCATTGAGCACATTTTTCTGTGGCTGCATTGTCACATATGTCTAGTACAGTGGTCTCCAAACTGAGGCCTGCGGGCCTGGGCGAACCCCTTTGCTAGCCTTTATCTGGCCCTTGGAGCGCTATTCCTCTCACTAACACCAGGGGAATATTTCCTGTCACTGACACCAATGATTGGGAACTATTCCTCCTACTGACACCAATGATGGGGCACTATTTCTCCTCCTACCGACCCCAAATGATGTCAATTTTTTTATCCCAATGACCACCAAGCCTGAGGCATTGTTTACTCCCCCTGATGCCGGGACATTTTCTACTACCACTGGCCACAGTCCACCCCTTCTAAACCCTGAGGGACAGTACACTGCCCCCTTGTTTAGAAAGTTTAGAGACCCCGTGATCCGTAAAAATGACAAAGTCAAAACCCAATGATGGTCAACTTACTGAATAATTGTAGAGAGTAACTGTGACCAGGTGCTCCATCCCTATATATAACATACACACAACCAATATTTGCCCATGGGACTTTAAGAGGCATTATACAAAAGTCATGAAATAGCAATATATTGTACAAGGATGTGACACAAAAATGTATGAAGTACACATAAAAAATGTTTGGCATATCAAGCCAATAGGTTTCACGTAACAATATATAATATACATCAAGCTGATATATTTTACATAACCAAGATGATTGCAATATAGGAGAGGAATGCATCTTGTAACTCAATGCTTTTTGTGAATACCTTAGATAGATAGTTAATGCCTCCAACAACCAGCTTGGAACTTGATAAAACATAGCGCCTGCAAATGGTGACCGCTGCTCAGTGTCTGATACGGGAGTAGTGGAACAGGGCCAAGACACCCAATGGCAAAACCAGTGAGGTGGCACAAGAGAGTTCATGGCTGTGGTAAAAAAATATCAAAGTACCAAAAGCCAACCTAGTGTTTGCAAAGGTGAGTGACGGTTCTCCAACCAAATAGATCATGATCTCAAAGGAAAAGATTTTTTTCATAATCTGTTTGGTTGGAAAATCATCGCTGAAGAAGTGAAAGTATTCACAAAAAGTGTTGAGTTACAAGATGCATTCTTCTCCCATATTGTAATCATCTTGGTTAGGTAAAGCATGTACAGGCATACCCCACTTTTTAAAGTGGAACTTCCGCTTAAAGGACTCCTAACCCCCTGACATGTCACATTTGGCATGTCATTTTTTTGGAGGGGAGGAGTGGGTACCTAGTTTTGACAGTTACCCAGCTCCCGCTTCCACTTGCGCCGCCTAGGTGACTCCTCCTCTCCGCCTCCCTCCCTGCAATCTTCTGGGACATGTCACCGGTCCCAGAAGATTGCTCGGCCATTCAGGACTCGCAGCGCAACTCGCGCAGTGTGCACCTGGCCGTGAAGCCGCAAGCTGTCACAGCCAGGTGCCCACACTAGTGATGTGGGGAGAGGTGGAGGAGAGAAGCGAGGCTTTGGGCTGGAACGTGGGACAGGTGAGTGGCTGTTTATTAAAAGTCAGCAGCTACACTTTTTGTTGCTGCTGACTTTTAATAAACAGAAATATGAGTGGAACTCCGCTTTAAGTACACAATGCGACCAGAGCATGTATGAAAAATGAAAATGTACTTAAAGTGAAGCAATACATTTTTTCACTTCTCAATGCATGTAAATTGACATGGTACTGCAAACTTGGGGAGCACGTTAAGGGGACCCAGGACTATGATATGGTAGATGAATAGAAAAACGCATATCGGAGAGTTTGAAACACACTCGGAGAGTTTCTGCACACTCCCGAAAGTTGCAAAGTGGGATGATTCCCCCCCAAGGTTTTTTTTTAGCAGCTAAATATTTCAATCAAGATGTTTTAGTTTTTAATAAAATCTTTATTAGAAAAAATTGAATTCAAAAAATGGAAATGGAGTTAAAATATGAGTTCTGACTCCAGATGTATACACACATATACCATTACATCTGTCAATTATCACACAATACAACTGTCAGGTGATGATACATTGCAATAGTGGTATCCACATGAACACCCCCATTTTATGACATCGTAGATTACCTAGGCAAGCTGGCCAACCCCAAAATCAGATATGTTGTAGTCCTGGATCCCCCTCTCTGTGCTCCCTAGGTTTGGTGTCCCTGTCACTTATGGTTCGGGAGCAGTGCCATGTCAAGCTGACCAAGATTTCCCATAGACGTCAATGTGTCCGAACTTGCTAGGCACTTTACGTACACTCGCGGGTATGTCCGTACTCGTGAGTGTACATAAAGTGAGGGTACATAAAACGGGGTATGCCTGTACAGTACTTGAAAATATACCAGATTGATGTACATTATATACTGTTATGTGTAACCCACTGGCTTGATATGCCAACATTTTTTATATGTACTTTATATATTTATGTGCCAAATCCTTGTACATAAAATTTATATTTTATGACTTTTGTATTATGCCTCATTTAGAGTCCCACGGCGAATATTGGTTGTGTGTAACTTACTGAATAAGATAGGCCCTTTAGTGTGGCCCGTGACATCACCAAAGGGCCACATGTTATATTCAGGATTTGTAGGGAAAATAATCAGAGACAATCAGAAGCTGCATAAGGCACTTACATAGCAGGCATGTTGCAGGAGACAGTCAGCGGTTATAGACATCCTGAAGGAAACAGACTGCGAGCATACTACAAGAGACAACTAGAGATTGCAGACATGCAGAAGACAGTCAGAGATTTTGAGCATGCTAAAGGAGGCATTCAGAGACTGTGTACATGCTAGAAGAGACAGTCAAAAATTGCATACTGCAGGAGACAATCAGAGAATACAGCCAAACTCCCAACAGATGGTGGGAGACTTTAAATGTGCTGGAGAACATGATGGGGGACTGTACATACTGCAGGAGACATACAGAGACTGTGGGCATGCCACAATAGACAGTCAAAGATTAGAAATACTACTAGAGATAAAGACTGCATACATGCTACTGGAGATAGGGATTGCATGGATACTGCAGAATAGAGAGAACGCAGACATGAGAAACTATGGACATGCCAAAGGACATAAGGAGAGTCTACAGACATGCCAAAAGATTCAGTGAGAGGCTGTAGGCATATAGTAGATGACACTGCTATAAAGACTGAGATCACATCAAACCCACATTTGTGCTCCCAACAGTCCCCTTAATTAATCTTCTCACATTCGATGTACCTTACAACAGGGTCCATAATAAAAGGTCAGAGAAAAGAAATCATGCACTTTTGTCAATCTTTTTTTCATTATGAATCTTGCTATGTGGAAGATCAAATGTGCAGAACATTATTTTTAAGGAGGCTGTAAAAAGTACAAATGTGAGTGCCTCCGTCTATAAATGGCTATAGTGGCAATGATCTCTAGCAGTCTCCTGTAGGATGTCCCTAATCTTTGACAGCTTCTTATAGTATATCTCCTGTCTGAAGATTCCAACCGGTTCCTGTATCATGCCTGCAGTGTTTTGTAGCATACATGCTGTCTCAGACAATACAATGCGGTTTGTCTCTGAATGGCTACTGTGGTATGTCTGAAGTCTCTGAATGGCACCTGTAGCTCTACCTTACTATCTAACCGGCTTCTACAACAAGACAATATCCTATAGCATTTCTGCAGTCTATGCCCTATAGCAGTGATGGCGAACCTTTGCACCCCAGATGTTTTGGAACTACATTTCCCATGATGCTCATGCACTCTGCAGTGTAGTTGAGCAACATGGGAAATGTAGTTCCAAAACATCTGAGGTGCCAAGGTTCGCCATCACTGCCCTATAGCATGTGCACAGTCTCTGGCCATCTCCTATAGCAGCGGTTGCCAGCCAGTGGTCTGTGGACCACTGATTGTCCACGAGAAAATTTTGGCGGTCCCCAGGGGTTCTGCCGCAAATCAACATTGTGGTGGATGTATACCACCCAATGTTGTTTCCAGTGCTGTTCTCAATACATGCTGACAGTCAGTACTGTCAGCGTGCATTGATACCGATGCTTCCTCTGTAGTTCCGACTCCTGTGAACTCAGAGGGAGGCGTCAGGGGGTAGTGCAGAGAGCGGGAGGGGAAGAAAGAGGGGACTTCTATTGGCAGTGCTGATCACAGACTGTGGGAGGAAGCATGGAGCTCGAGCACATGGCTGAGGTGAGATCCACTGATGAGTCTGTGTAAGGCAGCAGTGTGATGCAGAGTGCAGGGAGGCAGAGAGCTGGAGCATTGTATGTATAAGGCATGTAAAATTCATGTTAGTGGTCCACGGGATTCAAAATTGTGAGATTAGTGGTCCATGAGGTCCGAAAGTTTGGCGACCACTGTCCTATAGCATGTCCACAGTCTCTGACCATCTTCTATAGCATGTCCACAGACTCTGACTATCTCTTATAGCATGCCCACTGTGTTCAACCATCTCCTATAGCATGCCCATGGTGTCTAAACCATCTCCTAGCATGCCCACAGTCTCTGACCATCTCCTATAGCATGGCCACAGTGTCTGACCATCTCCTATTGCATGCTCACAGTCTCTGACCATCTCCTATAGCATGTCCACAGTCCCTGACCATCTCCTATAGCATGTCCACAGTCTCTGACCATCTCCTATAGCATGTCCACAGTCTCTGACCATCTTCTATAGCATGCCCACAGTCTCTGACTATCTCTTATAGCATGCCCACTGTGTTCAACCATCTCCTATAGCATGCCTATGGTGTCTAAACCATCTCCTAGCATGCCCACAGTCTCTGACCATCTCCTATAGCATGGCCACAGTGTCTGACCATCTCCTATTGCATGCTCACAGTCTATGACCATCTCCTATAGCATACTCACAGTCTTTGACCATCTCCTATAGCATACTCACAGTCTTTGACCATCTCCTATAGCATGCCCACTGTGTTCAACCATCTCCTATAGCATATCAGCAGTCTCTGACCATCTGCTATATCATGCCCACAGTGTCTGACCATCTCCTATAGCATATCAGCAGTCTCTGACCATCTGCTATATCATGCCCACAGTGTCTGACTGTCTCCTATACTGTGTCCACAGTCTCTGACCATCTTCTACAGCATGTCCACAGTGTGTAACTATCTGTAGATTCTTTATGTAGACAATGAGATTGAACTCACCCTTAGAGTGACCATAGTGTGTAGAAAAGTTGCTTGTTCTTGGAGGGGCATCATTGTATATCATGTAGGCTGTGCTGTCATTCTAGGAAATTAAAGATATCATGTCAGTAGAAAAAAAACATGATGCTGAATGTGATGCACTCATTAGAAAATTATCAAAATAAGGGATCTGGAAGGTCCTTTCAACTACTCTGCACCTGTGCCAAAAACAGCTCTATATAAAGCTGCATTTTTATTTATTTTTCTTACAGGAAAAAGAAAAAGACAATGAAGACATAAAAAACTCTATGCACAACAGTACACTGGGAACGCGCTACAGTGTATTGCATGCATTTTTGTTCATTGCACTAAAAAAATGCACACTAACACACCTGTATGATGTAAAAAGGGCTCGTAGAGAATAATTGCTTTTTGTGTGTCCTTGCATTGAGCCTGCGTTAATCAGTGCTGTTCAACCCACCTGGTGTAAGAGTCCAGGGGGGCACCTCTGTCTCTAACTATAGGTAATCACTTAATTTTCCATTATACAGTGCCTTGCAAAATTATTGATATCCCATTACATTTTACACATTTTGTAATGTTACAACCAAAAACTTAAATGTATTTTATTGGGATTTTATGTGATAGACCAACACAAAGTGGCAGATAAATCTGAGTGCTTCAGTTTTAGTAAGTTCTCTTTAACCACTTCCCGCATGCCGTATGCAGAATGACGGCCGGGAAGTGGTTCTGTTATCCTGACTGGGTGTCATATGATGTCCAGCAGGATAACATGCCAGCGCACGTCCGTGGGGGCACGCAGCGTGGCGATCGTGAGTGCGGCGTGTCAGTCTGACACCCGCATCTCTGATCGTCATAAGATGCCTCTGTCAGAGGCTTCTTACCACGTGATCAGCTGTGACCAATCACAGCTGATCATTGCATGAACCAGGAAGTCCCGGTAAACAGCATTTCTCGGTTCCCGCTGACAGGGAGAGCCGATCGGCGGCTCTCCCTGTCAGAGGGGGGTCTGTGCTGATAATCAACACATTGATTATCAGCACAGCCCCCTCAGATGTGCCACAACACCTTTTTAAATGTGCCCATAAGCTGTCAGTCAGTGCCCCATAAAAACACAGCTCACAGTGCACATTAAAGTGCCAATCATTGCCCATATCAGTGCCCACCACAGTGCCAGTCAGTGCCCAGCAGTAAAACCTGTCAGTATCTCAACATCAGTGATGCCCATCAGTGCCACCTCTCAGTGCCAATCAGTACCGCCTATCTGCCAATCAGTGTCGCCTGTCAGTGCCCATCACAGCCGCCTGTCAGTGCCCATCACAGCCGCCTGTCAGTGCCCATCAGTGCTGCATATAAGTGCTGCCTACCAGTGCCCATCAATTCTACATATCAGTGCATCCTCATCAGTGCCACCTTATCAGTGCCGCCTCATCAGTGCCCGTCAGTGAAGAAGAAAACAAAATTTTATAACCAAAACTAAGAATTTTTTTTATTTTTTTTAATTTGTTCTTTTTTAGTTTGTTCAGCAAAAAATACACAGGTGGTCAAATACCACCAAAAGAAAGCTCTATTTGTGGGAACAAAGTGATAAAAATGCAGAAAATTGTCCTGGACAGGAAGGGGCAAAAGTGCCTGGTATTGAAGTGGTTAAACAGCCACTCATGGCTATCATTTTGACAGTCGGGAATTGCTGGCAAGTGTGAGGAGGTTGTGACAGAAGGGCAGAAGGACAGGATGTACTACACACCTCCTGCATACTTTGATGACGTTTTTTGGACATATGCTGTGACTGGGATGCTTTGCTTTGTGGCCACAGTAAATTTAACTTAGCATGCAGAGTTTGACAGACAGCACCACCAGTTGAACTTGCCCTTTGATTTCAATAGGATCTTGCGAGCCATATGCTTGTTTGACAGTTGCAGCATGGTATTTCATTGCAAATCCTACCTTCAGCTAAAAAAAAAAAAAAAAAAAAATCAGCCAGAAATCTACTTCTGAATGCCTGAAAGCTTCTGGTCTACTACCCCACCGACCCACCATTGATCAGGGCAGGGCCGGTGCTACCACTAGGCAAACTAGGCAGCCGCCTAGGGCGCTCTGCTGCCTAGGGCGCCCGGCCACTGGTTTTCCTACTCTCTTCTCTCTGCAACAAGCAACTAAGTTTCAGTATCAGCAGGCAGCCGCCGCTCTGTTTGCACATAGTGTCAGAGGCGCAGCGGTGGCGGAGGACTGTGTCTGTGTCCTGACTCCCGAATAAATGGAAGCAAGCAAACATTCATTGATGGGCACTGGTAGGCTGCATTTGATGGGCGCTGGTGAGGCAGGCTGCATTTGATGGGCGCTGGTGAGACAGGCTGCATTTGATGGGCACTGGTGAGGCTGCATTTGATGGGCGCTGGTGAGGCTGCATTGATAGGAGCTGGTAAGGCTGCATTTGATGGGCGCTATTGAGGCTGCAAATGTTCCTCTAGATACACAAATGGCTCTGGAATTGGCTGGAAATTTCTGGTTGGAGCGGATGGTGTGGTGATTCCCCTTTTTCCCTTTGAGTGATCTCTCCCGGGTGGATTAGTCCTATCAGCCATCGCCTATCTAGATAACTACAGGCTTTATTTACAGTGCCCTATGTATATAGCCATCTGGTAAGCCTTCAACTTAACAGGTGGTCGGGATCGAACTATCTTTCTGCATGTCACAGTGTGATAATATAGAACAGTCACTGAGGTGCTTTTCTTTGAACATTGCAAACCTGCTGGCTACACGTAACCAGATTTTATTCTTTTAAGAAGATCTCAAAACTGGACTACTACAGTTATTACTGGACTTTAATATTCAAATCAATCTGTGTGCTCCTCCATGGCCACGTTGATGTGTCATATTATGTTTCTGTCCATTAACCTACATTAATTAATTTTTGTTATTTGTTGGCGCAGCTTTATCCATTTTCCCTTGCTATTGAGGCTGCATTTGATGGGCATTGGTGAGGTTGCATTGATGGGCGCTGGTAGGCTGCATTTGATGGGTGCTGGTGAGGCTGCATTGATGTGTGTTGGTGAGGCTGCATTAATGGGTGCTGGTAGGCTGCATTGATGGGCGCTGATGGGCTGCATTTGATGGATGCTGGTAGGCCGCAGTAAATGGGCGCTGGTAGGCTGCATTTGATGGGCACTGGTGAGGCTGCATTTGATGGATGCTGGTAGGCTGCATTGATGGGCGCAGGTAGGCTACATTTGATGGGCACTGGTGAGGCTGCATTTGATGGGCGCTGGTAAGACTGCATTAATGGGCGCTGGTGAGGCTGCATTTGATGGGCACTCGTGAGGCTGCATTTTAAGGGGCGCTGGTGAGGCTGCATTGATGGGCGCTGGTAGGTTGCATTGATGGGCGCTGGTGAGGCTAAATTTGATGGGCGCTGGTGAGGCTGCATTTGATGGGCGCTGGTGAGGCTGCATTTGATGGGCGCTGATGAGGCTGCATTTGATGGGCGCTGGTAGGTTGCATTGATGGGCGCTGATGAGGCTAAATTTGATGGGCACTGGTGAGGCTGCATTTGATGGGCGCTGGTGGGCTGCATTTGATGGGCGCTTCATTAAAAAGTTGGGGTGGGGCAGGGAAAAATGGGTGGAGTCAGAGGTGGAGCCGGGGGGGGGTGGTAAAATTTGGTTTTGCCTAGGGTGTCAAAAATCCTTGCACCAGCCCTGGATCGGGTACTGCTCCAGGTATAAATGAGGCTTACAGGATTCAGGAATCTACCTGAACCTTGCTGAAAACTTTGCAAAAGCTTTGTAGACACTACGGGGTTGATTTACTAAAGGCAAATAGACTGTTCTCTTTGCAAAATGCAGTTGCTCCAGAGCTTAGTAAATGAGCAAAAGCTATGCTGACTTCCATCATCCAATCATCTACAAGCAAAAATGCTTTTACTTTTTAATGTTCCTTGCATGTGATTGGGTAAATCAAAGTGAAGATTTACCTAATTTACAAAGCTCTTGAGCAACTGCACTTGCAAAGTGCACAGTTTGTTTGCCTTTAGTAAATCAACCCCTATGTGAACAAGGGCAGAATGTTAAGCCGGCCATACACTGTAAGAATTTTATTGAAAAACTTCAATTTCAGGAATGTTTTTATTTGGAAAGTCCTTATGTTCCAAAGTCAAATGTTAAAAGCAAACACAATTTTGCAGTAATTTGGAACAACAAGTCATTGAATGTACTGATCTGGATTTTCATACAAATGTTCGTACAAACGCTCATTCGTAAATCTACTGATGTATGGCCAGCTTAAGATCGCCTTGTGACTCAATGGCACAGATAACCACAGTGACAGGTGATTGTGGTGGGGATTCAACCTGGGAACTTCTATGTGAAGTTGTTATAACAGATTTCTGCAGCTGACCAATCACAGTAAATAAAACGGGTGCTCACTTTATAAGATGTATACAGCTGCTGTAGCACTTGCCCCAGAGCACTCTGAGTCATGTTAATGAGGAATTTGCTGACTTGCCATCCTTGTGACCTGGAGTCCAGATACAGATATTCCAGTCCTGTTCCCTTCGTCTCATTGATTCTATACTTTGGTAATTTGTAAACCACAAACCTGTAAAACATAACATGTAACTGATGGAACTATATACAGTGTCTACAATACTACAGGTTCAATGCACACCCAGATTAAAGTAAATAAAAAAGTCACCACCTTCATGGGGAAAGCCATAGGGAATTCCCCATGACGTCCCTGTGCGTCAGAGGGGACGGGGTCACCAGGTGGCCCCTCCCTACGTTATAAAAGACCTGTCAGACGCAGCAAAGCCTCACACAGCGGGAGCCTCCCATTGTGTGGAGCAGCCCAGAAGAGACATCGACGCCGTGGAAGAAGATGCCGGATGAGAAGACCAGAGCAAGAAGAAGCGGATCGGAGGAAGAAGAAGATGATGGAAGAAGAAGATGGAAGAAGATGCCGGAAGGAGAAGATGAAGAAACCGAAGGATGAAGAAAGGAAGAAGGAAGAAGACCAGAAGAAAGAAGATGAAAGAAGGAATTGTCAAAGACCGTCTCCTGTCATTTTTACCATTTTTGACACTTTTTTGGTGAAATGGTAGGGGTACTTTTGTACCCCCTTACCATTTCACACAGGGGGGGGCCGGGATCTGGGGGTCCCCTTGTTAAAGGGGGCTTCCAGATTCCGATAAGCCCCCCGCCCGCAGACCCCCACAACCAATGGCCAGGGTTGTGGGGAAGAGGCCCTTGTCCTCATCAACATGGGGACAAGGTGCTTTGGGGGGACCCCAAAGCACCCTCCCAATGTTGAGGGCATGTGGCCTGGTACGGTTCAGGAGGGAGGGGGGGTGCTCTCGTCCCCCCCTCTTTTCCTGCGGCCTGCCAGGTTGCGTGCTCGGATAAGGGTCTGGTATGAATTTGAGGGGGACCCCACGCCATTTTTTTTTTGGCCGGTGTTCCCCTCAATATCCATAGCAGACCTGAAGGGCCTGGTAATTGAATTTGGGGGGACCCCACACTTTTTTTTTTTTTTTTTATCAATGATTTTTTTTTTATCAACGACTTTCAATGAATGACTGTTCTCTGTGTTACGGGAACCGGCAATTCATTAGCCACAGATGGCTGCCTTAGATGACACAACAGGATGAAGAAAGGAAGGAAGGCGTTTTAAATGTGATAATGCAATGCTGTACTAACAGCACGCACACACTAATCCCCAGAATCACAGCACAGATAATGTCAGCACTGCAGTCAGCAGCACTGCAGAATGGATCACAGCACAGATAATTTCACTGTCTGACACGCCGGAACACAATATAGGAGGCCGCCGGCGCGGCGGCCTTTTATAATGTGGGGCGTGTACTAAACCCCCTGAGCTATAATTGGCCACAGGAATCCTGTCACGGATTGCTGCATTCAGCTTAACCACTTAACCACTGGGCACTTAAACCCCCTTCCTAACCAGACCAATTTTCAGCTTTTGGTGCTCTCACACTTTGAATGACAATTACTCAGTCATGCAACACTGTACCCATATGAAATTTTTGTCCTTTTTTTTCACACAAATAGAGCTTTCTTTTGGTGGTATTTAATCACTGCTGGGTTTTTTATTTTTTGCGCTATAAATCAAAAAAGACTGAAAATTCTGAAAAAAAAAAAAATTCTTTGTTTCTATAAAAATGTATTGCAGAGGATTGGCAGAGTATTGGCGAGTATTGCACAGTGTTGGCAGAGTATTGTCCCTGAGCAGCGCTGTGGGCACTACACATCCAGCCCACAGCGCTGCTGCAATCTCTCCCCCTCTCTGCTTCTCCCCTCTCACTGTACCCATTGGTACAGAGAGGGGAGGAAGGAACTGGCGTCATGACGTGATGCCGGTTTGTTTACAAGTGATCGCTCCGTCATTTGATATCAGCGGCCATTTACCGCGAACCGCTGGGTCCTCCGGACCCGGCGGTCACGGATGTTCCCAAGTGCGTGCCCCAGGGGGCGCGCGGGAGCAAGATTCACCCAGAATAAGCCAACCGCGCTGCAGCCATCTTTCGGGTATGGCCCGGTCGGCATGTGGTTAAAGGCCCTTTTCTGTATTGCTGTCTGCCTTGTTCTATTTTTGTCCAAGGAGTCTGCCAAGTTGCTATTGTATTTGCCCAAGGGTGTCCTGTACCCTATCCCTCTCTTCCCCTGTTCCTGTTAAGAGAAATAAAACTCTCTTTGTTCATTTTTAAAAGTGACTGGGGCCCATCTTCCACTACACCCACCATGCCTAGTAACCTGCACCCTGAGGAGGAATGTCAGCCCTCCCTTACGCTGGGGGTCACCACCAGGCCTCTGGAGGTTGTGGAGAGCGATATATATATATATATATATATATATATATATATATATATATATATATATATATATATATATATATATATATATATATATATATATATATATATATATATATATATATATATATATATTGCAGAGCCCTGTCATTTTGTATTATCTGAAAAACAACAAAGCTGGAAGTCTCCTTGAAATGTTCCTTCTTACCTGCAATGGTTGGTTACGTTTCACTTTCTCCTATTTAAGATAGCATTGCGTCTACTTGATACATACCAGTCAACAGGTTCCCCAGCTTCATTGCGGCAGGAGATCTCACATGTGACGAGACAGAAGGTAGACCAGCTTAACAGTAAAATCAGATACACTTGTGACATGTTCTCTCCACTGTGGATTCAGAAGCTGTCAAAAAGGAGAAGTTTCATAGTTCTTAATACAACAAGGCTACAGGAAGTGCAGTCATGTGACCAGTGCGGGACCCATGTTTAAAGCTGAACTCCAGGCAAGCAGCTAAATACGCAGTTGAAATACTTACATATAAATTGCTTTGTCATACTGTTAAGCTTATTTCATAGCTCCCAACTGTCCCTGATTTTGAGGGACTGTCCCTGATTTGGAGCAATGTCCCTCTGTCCCTCATTCCTCCTCATTTGTCCCTCATTTTGGTCTGATCTATATAGATGTATATAAAATGCACTTTTTATCTATCAAAAAGTGTTTTCCAGCGCTAAACCTTTCATCTGATTTCTAAATTTCCTGACAGACTCCATGGCAGCCTACGTGTGGGTTAACCCCGCCTCCTCTCCAATGCTATAGGACCCCATTCCCATAAAAGAACACTCACCACTCCATACTGTGTTCCTTTTTTGTCCTCCTCCTATGGACCTTCACATTCCGTTCGCGTCCGGTAGGATTTCGGATTTCTTTCCTGAAGAAGCATACCTGTGCGGTGCAAAGCTCTGTGCTCAGCCATGGGCGGGCGAGTAAGCTTTTTGAGGCTGGATGTCTTTCTCCCCCAGAATGGGGTGGTTTTGCCTCTGTATGCTCGATGGATGCCCAAGGACGTTGGACGGATGGCATCGGCGGCTGGCAAGGTCTGCACCTTTATTAGTGACTCCATGGCAGTTATATTTGTTATATTTGTGTCCCTGGCGTCTAGTGTACTTCCCCCCTGGATGGCGGCTGGAGCGCTTCTGCGTTCCAGCTCGCCGTATGATTTCCGGGTTCTCAGCCGCTTCGGCGGTCTGCGCATGCGCACCAGCCTCTGGCAAAATCGAGGCCTGGTTCGCGCGTGCGCGGTCCGACGGTCGCGCATGCGCAGTATGGCATTCTCCGCGGCGCAGGTGCGTGGTGGAGGGGCGGTGACGTCACGGGCGGGGAATTTAAATTCAGGGCTGCTGCTTCAGTTCTCTCTGGGTTTCCAGGGTATTGGAAGCAGCAAGCCCGTTCCCCAGCCCACGGCAGGCTATTTTTGCTACAAGGTCAGTGCGTGTATTGCATCTAATTGTGTTGGAAAAAAAAAAAAAAATTACTTTGAAGTGTATGTATATATTTAAATATGTGGAGGAATTATTGATGTTGTTCTTTAGAATTTAATGGAAGTGCCTTTTTTATGCTCTCATGGATATATATATATATATGGGTGAATATTAAAAAAAAAAAAAAAAAAAAAGTGGGATAGGGACCTTGCCAGGCCACAACAAAAGCAATCATCCAGATCCAGGCAAGGATCTTCGCATGGGTCTCATCATCAGAGGAGAAGTTCTCATTCCTCCTCCAGACACCGCTCCCACCGCCATGATGAACGCTCGAATTATAGAGCATGCTGGGGTTGCAAGACGCGAGTCCCGGATGGCAAGTCATTATGTGACAGATGTTTTGCCAAGGCGGTCGGGGAAAAAGACGCGGAAAACCAGCGCATGGAGTCCCTGGTAAAACGTGTTGTACAGCAGTCGCTTAAGGACATGGAGGGACAGAGTTCCTTTCGCAAGTCCGTCAAGAACCAGTCGTCTGGTGGACGTGAGCCACCCAAGTCCTTCTGAGATTGTGCCCGCCCAGGCGGGTAGGGTGGGGGCCCGTCTATCCCTCTTCCGGCACGTCTGGGTGGCCTCGATCTCGGATTATTGGGTCATCAAGACGGTCTCGTCGGGGCACAGATGGACCTTCTCCAGCGTTCCTCCTCCCAGGTTCATGTCTACCCAGCTTCCTCGTTCGGAAGATCAGAGACAAGTTCTATTGTCATACGTGGAGCTGTTAAAAGCTCAGGGTGCAGTGGTCCGGGTGCCAGAAGAAGAGCGTTTTCAAGGGGTCTACTCTCCCCTCTTCTTGGTACAGAAGAAAAGTGGATCATGGCGCCCAGTGATAGATCTGACATACTTAAATCGGTTTATACAATACGGAAAATTCAAAATGGAAACCCTTCTAACTATACAACAAGCCATCCAACCAGGAGATTGGATGGTCTCGATCGACTTAAAGGACGCTTATTTTCATGTCCCAATAGAGGAAGGCTGCCAAAGGTTTCTAAAGATTCCATGTCGATCAAGACCATCTACAGTTTATCTGCCTCCCCTTCGGGTTGACGACCTCCCCTCGAGTCTTTTCAAAAGTGCTCCTGGCAGTGGTGGCCCTGATCAGGCTGAAAGGGATAAGACTGTACCATTATCTAGACGACCTTCTGGTTCTGTCACAAGACAAAGAGCAGCTGTTGGTTCATCGCGAGCAGGTAATGTCCACATTGACCAGCTTCGGGTGGCTTCTAAACATGGAAAAAAGCCAGCTAGTGCCAACACAACGGCTAATTTATCTGGGTGCCCAGTTCGACACCTTGCGAAGTACAATCTCGCTACCGGTGGAAAAGATCCCGATCATACGGAAAAGGGTCTCTCAAGCCCTTCATACGCAGTACCTGAAGGCCTCGCAGTGTCTCAAGATCATAGGGACAATGGTCTCTACGACGCCTATGGTCAAGTGGGCCTTGTGGAGACTACGCCCGTTCCAGTCAGGGTTTCTGAGACAATGGAAGTCGGGAAGCAAAAGCCAAGAGATACGGATAATGTCAACAATGAGGAACAGTCTCTTCTGGTGGCTCCAACACAGGAATCTCCTGAAGTGTCACTCGATAGCTCCCATCTCTTGGGTAACGGTCACGACCGATGCCAGCGGGACCGGCTGGGGGGCCCTTTGCGGGTCGGACCTTGCACAAGGCAAGTGGGACACAAGTCTTCCTGTCCCAGGATCGAATATTCTGGAACTCCGAGCAGCCTGGTGCGCTCTCCAGCACTTCTCCCAGATCTTGAAGGGGAAGTCGGTATTGTTGCGAATGGACAACACCACAGCGGTCTCCTATATGAAGAGACAAGGGGGCACCAGGAGTTCTACTCTTCTCCAGGAAGTGGAACCCATTCTATCATGGGCACAGAAGAACCTGGTGAATATTTCTGCGGTTTTTCTCCCAGGGGTTCAGAACATGCAAGCGGACTTCTTATCACGCACCCAGTTGGACAACAACGAGTGGTCCATCCACATTCAGTCCTTCAAGTGGATCCTGTCGCTGGGGGTCGATCCAGAGGTAGACCTTTTTGCCTCCCCTTGCAACTTCAAAATAGAGAAGTTCTACACGCGGAACCGCTGCAGCCAGGCCTTGGGGACAGATGCACTAACAGACCAATGGAGATTCAGGAGGGCCTATGCCTTTCCTCCACTTCCACTGATTCTCAGGTTCCTTCAGAGGCTCCAGACGGAAACGGTAGAGGTAGTGATGATCGCTCCTTACTGGCCCAACAGGCCTTGGTTCCCTCTGCTAGTTCAACTGAGTGTACGGGAGCCGGTGTCTCTCCCTCTCAGGACGGACCTTCTGTCTCAGGGGGCGGTACTGCACCCATGTCCAGCAATACTGAAACTGATGGTCTGGTTCTTGAAAGGAAGAGGCTAGAGTCCATCGGATGTGCTTCTAGTGTGATTTCTACCTTATTGAGTTCCAGGAGATCGAGTACGAACAAGGTCTATGGTAGAATCTGGTCCAAATTCGTGAACTTTTGTTCATCTACAGAGAGATCCTTCGAACATCCAGGAGTCCAAGATATCCTCGGATTCCTACAGACTGGCCTTGACCTTCCCTTATCCATAGGCTCTCTTAGGGTGCAAGTTTCAGCCTTATCAGCCTTCTCTGGTACCTCCTGGGCAGTCCATCCGTTAGTTCGTCAATTTTTTCGGGGGGCCTCAAGACTCAAGCCCCAAAGGAAGTCGAGATTCCCTAAGTGGGATCTTCCCCTTGTCCTGGACTCTATTTCTGGACTGAGTATGACGGGGCCATCTCCGCTTTCCATTAAAGACTTTTCGGAAAAAGTTGCCTTTCTAGTGGCAGTCACTTCGGCCAAGAGGGTATCAGAAATTGGGTCACTAGGCTTCGAAGAACCCTTCTTGACTTTCTTTCCGGACCGAGTGGTCCTCATTCCTATGTTGGGATCCAATCCCAAGGTAACCTCGGTATTCCATCAGAACCAGGAGATTGTTCTACCTACCTTCAGATCTCCAGGATCCGATGATATTCATCCTTTGGATGTCGGGGAAGCGCTGAGAGAATACCTTCGCATTACTTCCGCCTTTAGGCGTTCGGATCATCTTTTCATACTGCACTCCGGCAGCAACAAGGGGAACAAAGCTTCAACCAGGACTCTGGCAGCTTGGATTGTGAGAACGATACAACAGGCTTATAGGGCTAAGGGCTTGGCTCCTCCTGAGGCGGTGACGGCGCATTCGACTAGAGGAATGGCTACTTCATGGGCAGCAGCCCGGCACGTGGCTCCTGATACAATCTGCAAGGCAGCTTCTTGGGCCTCTATTAATACTTTTATGTCACACTATTGCGTTGAACCTGCTTCTTTATCCTCTGTTAACTTTGGTTTGAAAATCCTATCGGCTGATAGATCAAATTAAATATTTTCTGTTTAAAGCATACCCACCCGTGTGGTCGGCTAGTTATTTCCCACACGTAGGCTGCCATGGAGTCTGTCAGGAAAAAGGAAAATTTATTATCAAATACTTACCGTAATTTTCCTTTCCTGATGGACTCCATGGCAGACGGAGTTCCCACCCATGAGTCATATGAGTAGGCTAGTTACGGAACACAGTATGGAGTGGTGAGTGTTCTTTTATGGGAATGGGGTCCTATAGCATTGGAGAGGAGGCGGGGTTAACCCACACGTAGGCTGCCATGGAGTCCATCAGGAAAGGAAAATTACGGTAAGTATTTGATAATAAATTTTCCTTTTACTGCATTTGTAAATTCCAAAAGCCAATATAAAGGAATAGTAGTGGTAAAATAAGCACTTGTGGGTTTACCAATCTTGTATTTTTTTGTACAATTCTCCTTTAAGGGGGCGTGACAAGGGGCGTGTCCTATGCCTGCATACTTTTGCTGATAGGTGTCCCTCATTCCTATCTCAGAAAGTTGGGAGGTATGTTATTTTGTAATGCAGAAATACCTGCCAGACAGCAATCTAGGTCCTAGTTCTCCCTATAGCAGACTCTCTCACCCAGTGTTCTGTTTAACCCTTGGGCTCCTTCAGAAATGGCTAGGAGTTCCTTGAGCAACTTTTTTTCGCTATCTGTTAGGGGGGATTCTTACCAATGACCACAAATGTAAGGAGCATTCCTCCCAGTAACCATTATAATAATATACTGTGACCTGTAGATATAATAACTATTAGCATGTGTTCCCTGGGCTCAGGTAGTTATTTCAAGGGTTCCTTTATGTTAAAAAAGGCTGAGAAAAGCGGCCTTATAGGGTACACTACAATTGAGCAATAAACCCTGATCCAAGACCTGCTCCAGCTTGCAAATGGTCAGTGAATGAGTAAAAACATCCTGATGAGGTCATCCATGTCTGCACTAGGGTCGAGGTTCAGAATTGCCGTGACTATAGGTTCAATGCAAACACTGGGTTTTCAAGGTAAATGGTCCCAACAAATTTATGGTGAATTTCGCCGGGCCAAATTCTTTGTAACCATAATCGATTACATGGCCTTAGAACTTAAGGTGACTTTGAAGGACCATTAATGGGGGCATTGTAATGTTCCAGCCTCTCACTTTAAGGGCTAAAGCACACGGATGGTTTGCAGCGCAAATCTGATCTAGCATACAAAATAATGAACTTTGCCCAAGCCTGGGGCATGGTAGGTCATCAACAACTGTAGCTGACTAGCTAATACTTTTTTGCATTTTGGTGGGTTTATTTGGGGGGGGATGGGGTGCCAGGAGAATATATTTTATTTTACTTTGCTGTGGCTTTTTTACATTTTTTATTTCAAGATACACAACGTACACTTGCTGCTGACACAGGCAAACCTGCCAATTGTTTGTAGCAATTTGAGTGTAATAGGTCAAAGAGAGCAACAAATGAAAAATCCTTAGAGCCCTCTCACACTGGGGCATTGGCAGTAAAGCGCCACTATTTTTAGCCGCGCTTAATCACCTTTTTAGCGGCACTTTTCGGCCGCTAGCGGGCTGCTTTTAACCCCCGCTATCGGCCGCGGATTGCTCTGAAGCTGGTACCTGGGCTGACAGCCTCTGGAAAGGTAAGGGAGACCTGGGCTAATTCCAGCGCCCCCCCCCCCCCCCCCCCCAGGGGTAAGTGCTACACTTTACAGGAACACAGAGGTAACAATATTTACATGAAATACATGGAAGTGCACAGGGGTCTCAAAGAATGAAGATGCACAGGAATACAAATAAGGGTAGACAAGAAGTCTAGGGCAGGAAGGATACCTAGCAGTACTGTATGGGAAAAACCCAGCCTGCCTGCACTTACAACGAAGGTGAGGTCCCTTAGAAGGGCAGAGGCACAGGATCTACGGAACTGCCTGGTCTTCTCCAGAGCTCCTGAGGGTGGAGATGGGTAGAACTGCAGACCATTTACAGGTTGTGGTTCGCTGACTCACCCGAGCAGGCAGCTACTGGGAACTAAGGACTAATAAACAGGTGAGAATCCCTTGCAGCACTGAGACACAGGACAGTAGGGAGTACAGCCAAAGCTTGAGGGTGTGCATGAAAACACATAGACACTTGGAAAAGGTGCATGTAGGCCCACAAGGCAACTAGGAGTGAGTAGCAAGTCTCGACTATGCAAACTCCCTGTACATAGGATTACCGGATTACCAGATTGCGCGCCTTCAAATTGTCCAAAACACAGCAGCAAGATTAGTCACCGGAAAGAAACCCTGGGAATCCATCTCCCCATCCCTAAGGATCCTCCATTGGCTCAAGGTAAAAGACAGGATCACATTCAAGACCCTCTGCCTCACCCACAAATGTACACAAGGAAATGCGCCTCAATACCTTTGTGAGAAAATAGAAAAATACATACCAAATCGCAGCCTTCGATCAACAAACCAAAATCTCCTTCTCATCCCCAAAGCCCGATACAAATCGAAGGGAGAACGAAGATTCGCAGTACAAGGACCCCGGCTATGGAATGCTCTACCGAACAACATCCGCTTGGAAGAAAACCATCAGGCCTTCAGGAAAAAACTCAAGACCCACCTCTTCTAAACATGGCATCACAACAAGAGCAGACAAGCGCCTCGAGGCAATTCAGTTCGCAGTTGTAGCGCTATACAAATCATTCATTCATTCATTCATTCAGAAACACCAATCAGGAAACCGACAATAAATACACTGGGAGAGTTTGAAGCAAACTGCTGGGAGCAAGTAGTGGTGCAGAGGGACACTGAGCAGGAAACTAGAGATAAACTGAGGAAGTGATGCTAACAAATAGTAGAGAAAGGAAGTGGCAGGGAATCAAAGATGACTGGAAGGCTGAAAGCTGCAAAGGAATGTAGCTCCCAGTCCCAAACAGGGGCTATTACCCTAATGCCCAGACTGATTGTAAAGTTTTTCTCTGGGCCTTTGCCTAAGCTCAATGGGGTTGTGATTTCTCACTGCTGCCAGTAGGTGTCACCTAGTTATGAGATTTAATAACAAAACTGAGTTATGAATATTTATATTTCCTTCAGCCAACCCAGCAGAAGGTTCAATCCACTGGTGCGTGCTGGGAAAGGATATAAATATTTGGGGCAGGAAATGTAATCACTGTCTTCCCCCAGGCTGAAACATGGCGAGGTGGTGCTGGTTTGAGCTCTGCTATGGGACCTAAGATGTGCTGAATGTGGAGATAGGCCTGAAGTGGTCCAGGAGATGACCTGCCTGTTGATAGGGGAAGGAGGAGGACCAGGGGAGGACCTTTGCTGGAGAAAGCCAAGAAGAAGGCTGGTGCCTCATTTGGAGGTGGATGCACATAGCCTAGGAAATGGAGAGAGCTTCAGTGAAACAGCTTAGATACTGCCTACAGTGTCAGGTTGGCTTAACCCCATGTGGCCTAATCTAAACATTGGTGATCTTGCGAGCTACCATACACAAATTGTCAGTTCTAATATATTCAGCTGCAAGCACTGATCACGTCCCATAAGTATTAAACACGCAGAGACTTTTTAGCGCAGCACTTTTTTTTTATTACTATATTTCTTTGCAAACCTGTGGCCTCTTGGCGGCTGATCCTTAGCGCAGAGGGGCCGCATATTTTCTTGACTTGCTTCCAATATACTTGTGGCGAGAGCGCCCGCGCTGCACACTCCCGGCACAGGACTGATGCCCAATGTTCTTTCTCTGATCTCCCATTTTAGCCATGGACTTAACCCTGGTGTGAAATGCTGGTCCACCCCTGTCTCTGGAGGTGCCACCATGCCTCTAGGGGTGTCAGGGGGTTGCTACAGGTACACAAGGAAAACGGAGGCACAAGGACACTGGAATGCTCAAAGCACACAACAGTTTCAAGGAAACAAGTTGCAGGCAGGAATACACTGAAAGTCACTGTGGACGGGCTGGAAGACATTGGGAACACTGGGGATACCGAGATCACACTAGAAGGCACTGGGAGATGCTTGCAAACACACAGTAGGAACAAGGGGAAATACAGCTACAGGATCACTAGGAATATCAGAGTTACTAGGAGTCATTCCAAAAGTATAACACTAGGAGTATAAGCCTAGGTTTACACTTGCGATGTGGGAACCAGCGCGATTTCAGAGCTAGTTCCCGCATCACATCTCTCCCGCAGGCAGTTCACACTGCCCTCTGTGAACCACTGCGGGTGTCAATACAATATTAATGACACCCCCAAATCAGTTTGCAGTTCGCAGTGCGAACTGTGGATTCGGACAGGAATCAGATCACCCATGCGATCCGATTCCAGTGCGGGAAAAAAAAAATCCCTGTGCCTTTTTTTATACGAATCCAATGCGAGTTGTATGGCTGAACTCACACTGCACAGACATTGCTTGTGATCGGCACCAGTGCTGGGACAAGGTCATCCAGCGCCCAGGGCACAGATGGCAAAGTGCTCCACCCCTGGTTCCACCCCTGATCCCTCCTTCAGCCCCACCCCTGGCCCAGACCCCGCCTTGAAACTGTCTCTGCAGCACATTACGGCATTGGCGGCATGGGTGGCACTGTCTCTGCAGGCAGAACATGCGTTATGGGCCATTACACATGTGCTACCTGCAGACAGTGCCACCCATGCTGCCAATGCCATATTGTGCTGCAGACAGTGCCACCCATGCCGCCAATGCCGTAATGTGCCGCAGACAGTGCCACCCATGACGCTAATGCCATAACGCATGTGCTACCTGCAGACAGTGACACCCATGCCGCCAATGCCATAACGCAGCTATGTAGGTGTCGACGATGTTCAGTCAGGGCTATGGAAGTTTTTTTTTTTACATTAGTTAGTTCTCTGTGCAGGTTGCCCAGGCCCCCCTGCTGGCCGGGCCCGGTACAACAGGGCCAGTTGTACTGGCCTATCAGTGGCCCTGTGTGTGGGGGTGCCTTTAACTGTCAATGGCACCGCTGTGCATCTACTAAAGGACAGTGTGCTTCTGCGTTTGTCAAGAAAACCACAATTTTGATAAAAATATGCAAAGATAAAAATATTACCAGCATTACCAGCGCTTCCAGAATATCCAAACTTATTCAGTGCAATTAATGACATTCGATGAACTATAAAATTAAACAGAATATATAGAATATATATTCTATATATATATATAATATACATATATATATATATATATATATATATAAAATATATATATATATATATATATATATATATATATATATGTATAATATATTTTTTTTTCCTGGGGGGGGGGGGCTTTAGGTCTTTCAAACTCAAAGACACCATTTAGACTTTTATGTTGGGGGAGGTACGGTAAAAACATGTGACAGCAGAGTGGGGCCATGAGGCTTTGCAATGCAGTGCAGCAAAAATGATCCCCATTCAACTGCATAGAACGCAATGCACGTAGTTGTGGTGCGGTAGTGTACTCATTAGTACAGCAAGCTCCCTAGTTTTTTTCGTTCAGCCTGCTGGGTTGAACTAAAAAAAAAAACTTACTGTGTTAACCAGGCTTTAGATCTCATTCATATGTTCTAAATGACCATGGAATGGCAAATATACCATGAATACCTACAGCCAGGGCAGGACTTAGGGTGGTGGGGGCCCCTGGGCTTGAGTCATTTTCGGGCCCTACCATCTATACATTACCACCGTATTTATCGGCGTATAACACACGCCGGCATATAACACACATCCCAAGTTTAGGAGGGAATTTTAAGGAAAAAAAAAATTTAAATGCCCATCAATGCAGCATTATCAGTGTCCATCTGCAGCCTTTTCAGTGTAGCCTTGTCATTTTGCAGCCTTGCCCCAGTGTCATTTGCAGCCTTGAAGTTTAAAAATGGCGCCGCAGTCCCGAGCGGAGCCGAGTGTACTCGGCTCGACTCACAGACATCCCAACCAGCAAAAACTAATTTCAGGGAGGTGACGCAACGCGACAAGACCCCTCCCCCCCACATGACACGTTAGTATATGTGTGAACATTTTCTGTATCTGTGTGTGTATAATGTCACTCATATGCGGCCTATGTCACACATATACACCTCATATCACTCACATACAGCCTATGTAGGCTGTGTGTGTGAGTGATGTGAGTTGTATATATGTAAGACACACTACAGGAGATGGTCAGAGACTGCAGACATGATACGAGAGATGGTCAGAGACTGCAGGCATGATACGAGAGATGGTCAGAGACTGCAGGCATGATACGAGAGATGGTCAGAGACTGCAGGCATGATACGAGAGATGGTCAGAGACTGCAGGCATGATACGAGAGATGGTCAGAGACTGCAGGCATGATACGAGAGATGGTCAGAGACTGCAGGCATGATACGAGAGATGATCAGAGACTGCAGACATGATACAAGAGATGATCAGAGACTGCATTTATGGTTGAACTCAGTGTACAAGTATATAGTATTGCAGGGCTGTGCCACTCTGCAAGATAAAGTAAGTAATCCTATAATAAAGTACAACAAGTGACAAGGCAGCAGCACATTTAATTTCCAAAATAATTTTTTTCTTACAAACAGTGATCTGGTCAGGATTAGTGGAGGACAGTAAACAGTTAATGGGTCTGTGAAAATTCTAGCCTGAATCAGAAGTAAATCCTTCACAAAAACATCAAACTATGCAGCACACACAGAGCTCTGGCTAAATAGCTGAGCTGAAATGGTTAACAGCCAGCCATGTGTGACCCTCACTGGACACAATGCAGGTGGGCTGCAGGGTCTTCCAGAGATCTTATCAGTGCAGTGTGCAGCTATAAAAAAAAAAGGATTACAGAGTGAGGGGGAGGCTGATCAGTAACATTGCACTGCCTGAAGACATACATTTCTGGAAGACGCTGTCCAGCCAGCATTACTGTGCAGTGCTCCCCACCATCTTCTTTCCATTCAGCCAGAATGATGTATGTGCTCAGTGCTGCAGGAATTTGTTGTGATCATACCTTCCTCTGTCCTCCTCGGGCTTCAGGTACTGTCTATCTCCCTCCTGGTGCCCCCATTCAGCACCTGTGTAGTTAAATGTGGCGGGCTGGAGAGGAGGAGGGTTAAACTCTGCACACTTGCTCCTCCAGCCCTTGCTGTTAGACATTCCTCAGCCCCGCCTCCTGTTCACAGCACAGCCCCTGCCACTGCTTCTCTCTCTCTCAGCAGCTGACAGGGGCCCTCTGAGTGACAGGCTCATCTAATCTATGTATCTCGGTGGGGCTGGTGGGGCTGGCGGGGCCCCCTATTGGGCGGGGCCCATGGGCTTGAGCCCAGTCAAGCCCAATGGTAAGTCCGGCCCTGCCTACAGCCAGGATCCCCAATTTTTTTCAGCTGCTCAGCCTGTTCACCTGAGTGATGGCCTGAAAAGAGCCACTGCTGTTAACATGTATCTGCCCATCCAGTGGTCCTCATGTTTAAGCTCGGGGGGACAAAGCAAAACACATTGGGGTGTGGCCTGGCGGGAACCCGGGCTGAGGTCTCTCCCATAACTACTACATTACCATAGGACTCCGTGGATGTGCGGCACCAGGGATGTTTTTTTCTCTCTTACCTTCAGTGGCTGCAGGAGCTGGGATGAGCTCCATCCCTTGCCGGCACTCCTGCAGCATATTCGGTATCATCTACATTACTCCCCACATCGATTAAGCCTGAGCGACACACTAGCAAAACGTGGGTCACAGTGGTTACCTGCTGTTAGGGACAAATTTCTGACCCTCGATGCAGAGAGATTTTATCCAAGGGCAAAAATGTATCCCTACCTGCAAGTAACCACTGCATGTGCAGATACATGTGGATACATGTTTACAGCAGCAGACAGCCTTGGCTCTTTTCAGCCCATCACTCAGGTGTACAGGCTGAGCAGAGATTGGAACATCTGAGATCCCGGGTGCAGGTATTTGCAGTATACTTGCTGCACCATGGTCATGTAGGATGTATGAATGAGACCCAAGACTGGATTTTAGCTAACCTTACTGTGCAAGTTGTGCAGGCGCAAGGGGCAACATATTGTGGTGGGCCGTAAATTCAGTAATTTATTTAAACCTTAAAAAACTGTGTCCTAAGAAATTTTATGAAATATTTTAAGAGACTGAAAAAAAAAAATATTGCGCACTGCCTACCACAGGATGGTTGCACCTGGTCAATATTGTTGGCTTTTATTCAGTCTTAAACTGTAAACTGTAAAACTGTAAACCCAGCTTTTGAAGTTGTACCTATAAGTAAGCCTCTAATAATGCTTACCTCTAAGTACAGTGAATATCTCCTAAACATGTGGTGTTTAGGAGATATTCACATGGAAAGCAGCCGGTGATGTCACTGGTGCATGTGATCTGAAGGGACAGCATACCGATTGGTTGTACTTCTCCTGGGGAGGAGCAGGGCCGCCTTTAAGGCAGGGCAAAAGGGGCAGCTGCCCTGGGCCCTGTCATTGCTGTGGGGCCCAAAGCAGCTACCTCATACTTGCCAACTATCCAGGTTTAAATTCCCTTGTCCCTTGAATTTTAGTCCTGTGCTGTGTCCCGATATTTAAGTGTGCTGCTACTAATGCTGCCCAGCTCTGACATATTGTTGTGTACACATGACTCACCTGCAGACCCTGTGTTTACATGTAAATAACCGGCATTGATATGTAAATAGCAGCTGCATTCATATGTAAATCGCCATGGACCACTGCATTGATATGTAAATAGAGGCGACATTCATATGTATATCAAGCCCCCTGAGGTCATATCCACCATCACCTATACTGAATGCTGCCCACTGGGGAGATAAAGGGGCATGCTTGAAAGTCCTGCCTGCAACTGTGGTCATTCAGCCTATCATCAGCCTGTTCTTTAAAGATAAGCAAATTGGTAGGGGGGAGGGTAGTGTGGGGTGTGCAGAGGTAGGCAGAAATTGAATTACAGTTTGGGTGCACAGGTGAGCAAGGAGGGGGATGTACAGAGGTAAAGAAGGTGGGTGCAAAGATGAGCAGAGGAGGCAGGTAGAGTTAAAGGGGTGGAGGGTTGGAGTGGAGAGGATGGGTGGGGTTTGGTGTGCAGAGGTTAGCAGTGGCTTTAGGATGCAAAGGTGTACTGACAGGATGGATAAAGATGTAGGTCACGTGTAGGGCAGCCCAATTATTTCAAAATCACACGGTGCCAAGGCACATGTCAGCAGATGTGTGAGGGTGTCATTAACAATTAATGGCACTGCTGTGTATCTGCTAAAGGGCAGCACGTTTCTGTGGTGTCAGGAAAGCGATTTTGCATGCGTTCCCGACACACAAATGTGAAAGCAGGCTAAATGTCTCAGTTACATTGGTGGTCAGTGTAAATCCCTCCTTACATTGGGGGTTACTGTGAATGCTCATATTACATTAGTGGTCAGTGTAAATCCTCTTTACATTGGTTGTCACTGTAAATCTTCTCATTACATTGGGGCTTGGTCTACAATTCTTTTCTTCACACTAGAGGCCAGTGTGAAGGTCCCCCTCCTTACATTGTTGGTTACTGTGAAAGCTTCTATTACATTAGTGGTCAGTGTAAACCCCTATTACATTGGTGGCCAGTGTTAAAACTCTACTTTATCATGGTAGTCCGTAAAAAAAAAATCAGCATTGCCATTGATAACACCCTCCCCTCCCCCCAGCACTGCCACTGGTCCCAGGAGTTCTAGAATCCCTAGGAGCTTTCTGTCTATTGATGGGTCCCCTCACCACCACAGTCCATGGTGTGCAGGCAGGTGGGAGAGCGATGTTTATAGTGCAAAAAATAAAAACCGCAGAGGCGATCAAATACCACCAAAAGAAAGCTCTATTTGTGGGGGAAAAAAAGGACATTTTATTGGGGTACATCGTCGCAGGACCGCGCAATTGTCAGTTAAAGCGACGCAGTGCCTGGTCATTGAGCAGCCAAATCTTCCGGGGTAAAGTGGTTAATACAAATCAGTTATATTGTTGCTAGTTATTGACCCTCCTCCCCATATCTATGTTATGGAGACGAGCAGAGGGGTAGTTTTCTGTAGTCCTGACCTGTTTTAGTTCTGACGTAGTATGATTAATGATGTCACTCTAGGACAGGAAGTGTTTTTCTGTCAGTATTGCCAGATAAAAATAAACTCTTATCAAATAAAATGAATGAAGCTGCTACATTTGAGGACTAGTAATCTGCAACATATTACTTTTTTTTTTTTCTTTTGGGGGGTATATTTTAAATCCTGGTTTCCACTCCTCTAGAATACACTAGTTTGACCTAAATGGGGTTTTCCTTGTTTAATGCAGAAATCAGAGCATGGTCACTTAGCCAATCAGTATTGAGAAACTAGACAAGTTAATTTTCAATCCTGAAAATGTTGTCTAAACGGCGTTGTTAAATGATAACCTGCTCTAACTTATTATTTTACTATATGGGGAGAGGAGGCTAAGCAAACAGCAGTAGGCTCCAGGACAAAATGCAGTTGGGTGGCACCTGACAAGCCCATTACACCTCCAACTATTACACAAGGCACCGATACATGTTGGTTCTCTGTTAGATGTACCTGGACATCCAAGGAGGATGGCGCATCACTATGCTGGAGCATTGAAGGTATGAACAAAGAGATAAGTACAAGACTGATACATAATAATGAATTATTACAATGACTGGTCCACCCAAAACTGAAATTTGCTGAAAGGAGGAACAATTTGCAACTTGTATCTCTCATGGACACCAGGAAAGGGACCTTCTAACCAGAGATTTGAGTTGAGAGTTGCATGGGCATGCGCAATTTTAAAGCATGAAATGTTTGGTATATATATGTGTGTAATATTATATATTATATTTATTTTATTATTATATATATATATATATATATATTTTTTTTTTTTGCATTAATATATATATATATATTTTTTTTTTTTGCATTAAAATTCTAAAGAAAATGTTGTTTTAAAAACTGCTCCGCAAATACAGTATTATATAAAAATTTTCAAAAACCACCAATTTATTCTCTATAGCCTCTGCTTTAAAAAAATATATGTTTGGGCGTTTTAAGTAGGTTTGCACGTGCAAATGCTGTGATATCTGAAACCGAATCATTTACACCGCATTCCTGTTTAAATCACATGCGATTCTTTGCAGTGCGATTTGGACCCATTCATTTTGTATGGGCTCAAATTGCACTGCAAGGATATTAGTATTCGGTATCGTCAAGTACTTGTGTACAATTATCGGTACTCGCCGGTAAAAAGCCCGGTATTGGTGCAACCCTAATTCTAAGATATTTTATAGCAAAAAATACTGATTGTTTCATGTTAAGTGCCAGAAAAAAGCCTGGTCTTCAAGTGGATATTTAAAGCTAATCAAATTTACTTTGGAATTTGCAGTAACATGTTGAAGCTTTTATGAGATTTTAGTGGCTGGGTTTACATCGACCTTAATATCTTTTAGGACTCAGATGTGGAATTTGCACGCACTGGCTATGGGAAGAATGCAGTGAAAGTTCTCCAGATTAAAAGAGAAGGCAATAGACATTTTATTAAAGAAATTGAGGCCTCTGTTGAACTCAGTCTCCAGTCAAAGAAGGATTATCTATATGGGGATAATTCTGACATCATCCCAACAGACACCGTGAAGAACACCATCTACGCTCTAGCAAAATTTAAAGGGGTAATTCATCTTTATCCTTCAAACTGACTTCATAAATGTTTAAAATTAAGTAATTAATGTAAAGTAAACCTAATTAAGAATATTATAGATAATACCGTATACTTGTAACATTACACATTCTATTTGAATATTAACAAAGGAATTATTACCGTACTTGCCCTGTAATTGCCCCTTTTCATCTGTTACAGCAAGGGGATATGTTGGTCAACTACTTACCTTGTTAGTTCTTTTCATAAATGTATATAGGTTCCTGGTATGCTGAATCTATTCATTTTGTTTTAGATAAAAACCATTGAGGAGTTCTCTCTGGAACTTTGTAATCATTTCCTGACGTCGTTTGACCATGTTACACAAGCAAGAACTTACATTGAAGAAGCCCCCTGGAGACGCTTTGAAAAGGTATCTAGATAACCTATGCCTGAGTTTTGTAATCGGCTAAAAGGTCCCACATGGCCTATAACCCAATGTAACAAATCAGATGTCACTACTCATAAAGCAGCGCTTAATTTTTGCTAGCAAAGTGATTCATTAAGTATTTGCCTGATCAGGTGTAAATTCTTGAGGGATGATTCATAACAAAAAGCTGATATTAAGAAGACCAAAACCAAATAAAACAATACCATTCAGATGCCCCAGATTCATTATCCCAGCCAACTTGCCATAGGTGCTGGTTGGGCTGAATACCGGCTCGCCAGGCACATTCAAGGCTACAAGAAAATGGCGCCCTACCAAACAGACTGAGCATACAGTGAACCTTACCATGTTAGAAAAATGGTTTCAGCTTCTAGAACAACAAAGGAACCCCCTTAAGTTGGACTGTACTGGGCAGACATGCCATGCTCAGTACAGTCTCACTTAAGGGGGTTCCTTTGTTGTTCTATATCATTTAGGGATGTCGGCACAATTTAAATACTCCACTTTATGTATCAATGATTTTTATTGAAGTTTTCATAGAACAAGTAACATAGTTCTCGACATTTCTTTGAGCATTTCTTTCATTGCACAGTGGTCATTACATTTCTTACATACAAAATGCATAGGAAATCTGTCTTAAGTGTTTACAATCACAGTGTTCGGTTTCAGTGTAAACTGTATAATAATTTTTATCCGTAGTTTTTCCCCCAGATTTATGGTATGTATAGCCATCTTACTGCGGTACTTGCCTCCGTGCCCATCTTTTCATAGTCTATGACCAAAGGCAAACTCTATCCTATGATTCTCGGAGTGCCTCCCACCGCCCTGAAACACTGGCTCTACCCCCTAACATTGGGGGAGACCGGCCTCCAGGTCCTGGGGAAGCCCCTTCAGGTCCTTCATAATCCTTATCTTGTCGAGAGAAGGGAGGTAATTGGTCATAAACTGAATGAAGAGGGGGAGAGAGTAAGGTTTAGTGGAGGGAGAGTTGGAAAGAAGGGAGAAAAGAGGGGGGGGGGGCTCCACGCTCCATAATTTGTTCAGGAAAGGTCCTAGGTTGTGATTGTCCAAGGGTCATTTGTCAAATAACGGATCCATGGGTCCCATACTTTATTAAACAGTTTCGTTTTATCCTGTACCATTGCTGTTAGTCTTTCATTTAGCATATGCCATGACATTTTGTGTTTAAGTTGGTCAAATGGTAGAGCCACAGACCTCCAATTTCTTGCTATCGTGATTTTAGCTGATATAAATATGAATGTGAGAAGTCTTCTTTGATGTTTGGGGGCTTTGGCTAACTTGCCACCCAGGAGTGCGTACATACTCCACTTTAACTAGAAATTGTATTATATAATGGTTTCAGCTTACTCCACAAAGTAAGGTTCACTGTATGCTCAGACTGTGTGTGTGTGTATGGGTGCCATTTTGTTTTAGAAAGTAGATATTGATATGCTCAATTTACAACAAAATGCAGAGTTCTCAGAAGTTGATGCAACAGAGAGACCTCTGTGATTGGAGGGGAGACAGTCATGTGATTTGACAGGTCATGTGACTCGACTCCTGTCCTTTTTTTTTTTGTCTCAGCTTTATTTCATTTTTATTGGGCTCGACCAGTTTTGGTTTCCCTAAGCCAGCAGAGCGCAATGCATATTTGTACAGCATATTGCTGGGATTTCTAAATGTGTGGAGGCCTTGTGTTCTGTTTTTTATTGTTTTTTTAAGCCAGGTGGCAAGTCTGCTGTTTTTAATGGACCCCTTTAGTGATCAACGTAAAAGTGTAGATTTAAATCAGAATTTTGGCCCTGCTGCAGCTTGAAGAAAAAAAAAAAACAGCGGCACATTTATAAACCACAGAGCTGTGCATAAAGTTGTGGTGAAGGCAGGAAACGCTAACATTGTCTCCATGAATGTTTTACTGAGCAAATACACGTTTGATTAAAATTTGGTCACATCAGGAAGTAACAAGAATTCAGTAATGTTGTAGAAGGAAGGGCTGTCAGAACTTATTAGATGTTTAGACATTCAGTTACCAAAGAAAGGAACTGAAAGGGATGGGAATAGGGATGTCATAGATTACAGTAGATGTAAACCCTAACTGGATGACATTTAGTTTGCTAAAGCACTGCTATTTGCATCTTTTTTATATTGTTTTTTGCATCATATACAATCCACGCCCCGATTTGCCACCAGCAACAGCCATGTTGGCCAAGAACCCCATCCATTAGCCTCCTGCTCAGGGATGAGATGGGGTACACACTCCCCCACAATGTGGAGAAACTCCACCATTTTTGGTCACTCACATTCTTTAGGCCTGAGAACCACCTCTACAAACAAGGATTGTCCATACAATCTGCCGTTCAATGAGTTTTACTGTAGGATGTAAGGGGGCTTGTGATTGGCTGTGTGTTGCTGTGCAAGTATTCACACCCCTTCAAATTTTCCACATTTTGTAAT
Organism: Lithobates sylvaticus; assembly: GCA_028564925.1. Classification (NCBI taxonomy): domain Eukaryota; kingdom Metazoa; phylum Chordata; class Amphibia; order Anura; family Ranidae; genus Lithobates; species Lithobates sylvaticus. The sequence goes on from CM053032.1 coordinate 238,855,332, forward strand.
GTTACAACCAAAAAGGTAAATGTATTTTTTGGATAAATGGAATTTTATGTGATAGACCAACACAAAGTGGCACATGATTGTGAAGTGGAAGGAAAATGATAAATGTTTTTCAAAATTATTTACAAATATGTAAAAGTGTGGCGTGCATTTGTATTCAGCCCCCTTTACTCTGATACTCCCCTAACTAAAATCTAGTGGAACCAATTGACTTCAGAAGTCACCTAATTAGTAAATGGAGTCCACCTGTGGGTCATTTAATCTCAGTATAAATACAGATGTTCTGTAAAGCCCTCAGAGGTTTGTTAGAGAACCTTAGTGAACAAACCGCATCATGAAGGCCAAGGAACACACCAGACAGGTCAGGGATAAAATTGTGGAGAAGTTTAAAGCAGGGTTAGGTTCTACAGAGTATTGACTCGGGGGCTGAATAAAAATGCACTACAAACTTTTCAGATAGTTGTTTGTAAAACAAAATTGAAAACTATTTATGTTGGTTTATCACATAAAATACCAATAAAATACATTTACCTTTTTGGTTGTAACATGACAAAATGTGGAAAATTTCAAGGAGTATGAATATTGTATATAGATCAGACCAAAATGAGGGACAGTGGGACAGAGGGACTTTGTTCCAAATGAGGGACAGTCCCTCCAAATCAGGGACAGTTGTGAGCTATGATGGTTCTGCCCAGCTGGACACTTTCCCAGATGACACACTCACTTCCAGGTGTACTAGTATTCACTTCAGAGGTCTCTGGCCTGAAAGGCCTTTTGCATCCCGCTCATGTCCTGCAAGCAACCATAATAGTCAGGACAACTACACTTGGTCCTTCTGGATGTTTAACCACCTCACCCGGGGATGCAGCACTGTTAACATCCCTAGGGCAGTGACCGACTGCATACGAAAAGTTCTAGGGTGTTTAGCTCCCATGCCCCAGTTCCGTAGACCCCTCCCATCCTGATATTTTATATGGACAGTAACTCCATACATTTCCTCCTAAAGGGGCCTAACACCCAGTTACTCCTATCCCTATACCAGACTATATTGGTGTAGGACCCTTTAGTGTGCTAGGGGGTTAGTGTAGAGCTGTTGGTATAGGAAAATGTACTTTAGCTCTAAGCCTGAGCTATTGCCTTTAATCTGACTGAGTGACTGTCAGATCTTCATAGGGATCCAGCTGAATTCTCCAAGCAAGTGTGTACTGGAGGAAGAGGAGTTGTATATAGAGACTGTATATAGGAAGAGTTGTCCCTGAAGTTTGTTGTTGAAGTCAATGGGCATCACATAACCTCCCATCCCTAAGTTATTACCCTCAATAAATAACAAACAAAAAAAGTCACAGATTGTTCTCTGTCTCAAGAATGCCTGTGCAAATTTGGTGTGACTGGCTGTGCAGGGTGGAGAATCCCAGTTTAATTGCAGCTCCTTAGGAGGTGCACTACATTGGGAACAAACCCAGCTAACTACACCTGCTAATTAGCAGATACATAATAATTGGTTCTTTTGTTGACGCATTCTTCACCTCCTCAATTTCAGTCTTGACCTGAATAATTCTGGTTTTGGAATGGTTTCCTCCTAGGTAGATAGACTGCCTGTCGTACCATCCTGGCCCCTCCCCTACACGTGTTCGATACAGGGTAATCGTATCTTCATCAGGGGGAATTCGATACGATTACCCTGTATCGAAACGCGTGTAGGGGAGGGGCCAGGACGGTAATGCCAGGATTTAACGGTGAAAGGCCAAATAGCCCATGTGCATATAGCCCGGGGGGCGGCAACCTGTCGATCGCGATCTACCTGTCAACCGCGGGTAGGTGACGTGTAGATCATGAACAGGTCCCTGCTTTGCCGACCCCCACCACTTAGGTGCCAGTCCTCCCCCGCCTCTGCCCTCCTCCACCGCTGTCGTCCTCATGGCAGCACAGCTCAGGACGGAGGGTGGGAGCTGGCAAAAATAACATTTCAAGTTAACGGCAGGTGGTTGGTTGCTAGGAAACATTGCGTTCCTAGCAACCAATCACCTGCTTGTTAATATGAAATGTTAACTCTGGCAGCTCCTGCCCTCTGTCCTGAGCTGTGCTGCTGTCCACTCTCTCCTCTGTGTACACAAATGGGTAGGGGAATGTGTATGCTTGTGTGGGAGGTGTTGTGAAAGGGGCAGCAGACACTGCTATGGGGGGGGGGGGAGAGGCAGAGGACACTGCTATAGGGGGGAAAGTGGCGGACAATGCTATTGGGGGGGTAGAGGACACTGGTATGGGGGGGAAGGAGCGGGCAGAGGACACTGGTAGGGGGGGACAGAAGACATTGGTATGGGGGGGGGTGGGCGGGCAGAGGACTCTGCTGTGGGGGGGCAGAGGACGACACTGTGTGTGGGGGGGGGAGATGTGAAGGGGACAGAGGACACTGCTATGGGCAGGGCTGGCACCAGCAAAGGGATGCTTAGATTGCCAAGGTGGTGGGAGGGGGTGGGGCGTATAATCTGAATCCCCAGCCACTTGCTGGGCATTCAGATTTTTAAAATGCCCGTCTGCCAATGATCCCCCGTATTTTCCTCCTGCAGCACCTAAAAGCCAGCTTCTTCTCCTCCTCCGACCCCCAACCCCCCCCCCCCCCCCCCCCCAACCAGCATTCAGTTACTGCAGGAGGAAAATCCAAATGCCTCCCCCACTGCCCCTCCTTTCCTTGTTCCTCTCTTTTCTGCTGCCTGACTGAACCCCCCCCCCCCCCATGTTCTCCCCTTTCACCAAAGCCAAAAAAAAATGTAAATTATATTAAGAATATTGTAAAAGATTATAAAAATAAAAACTACTGACATTTCACTGCTCTGACACTGCCCTCTGTTCTACTGACTGACACTGTCCACTTTTTAAGGTTGGCTAAGTTTATATTTTTACAGTGACATGTGTTCTATTATATTTTTCTAAGTTGTCCTTACTATTTCTAATTAGGCCTTGCTAGTTGGTTTTTTTTTTTTTTTTTTAAGAGAAGGCGCCGAACCCCGGTGATCTTTGACCTTTTGTCATGTTGTTCAGGTAGATCTCTACCTCTCCAAGGTTGCCTAACCCCTGATATAGTCTGCTGTAACTTATTTGCTTGATAAGTATCCTTCCTCATGTTTCTCCAACCTCATCATACACAACCGTAGAACCGACGCTTGTCATATAAAACATGACTTGTCTCTGCTGTGTTGTAGGATGGGGCCCAGCATGTTCACGCATTTATCTATTCATCAGAAGGTGTTCATTTTTGCGAAGTGGAACAAAAGCGCGGAGGTAAGCTTATTTAAGAAATTATTTTGATGTACCTTGCTGTAAATTGTAATTATTTTGTATTGCAGTACACAATCCATGACAATAGAATGATTCATATTATATTGTACATTACATGCACCTTAGAACTGACATCTCCAAGCACGTCTTCTTCTTTTTTGAGTTCTAAGTGGGTGATTAAATGCATTGTAATTCTGTGTCATTCTGCTCAAAAAGTGGCCATTTCTGTTTTTATTTGTTTTATGCTTTGATGAAGGTAAAACGTCTGCAGCATTTTACAGAGTAAATCATTCATGTCCCCAAAGCTACTTTCAGGAGTAGCTGGGACTCCGGACATCCATCAAGAACCTGAATTGCTTTTTGGATGATCTGGTTCTAGTTATATGGTCTGTCCTAACCTCAATTTTGCTGGACCATTCGGTTTGCATTTAAATGTGGAGAAATTGTCAAAGAAAAAAAAAATCTATATAGTAAATTTTTTTTTTTGCTATAGAGATAATGTAAAGGACAGCTTCATGTTTGCACGTGTGTTGGTAACTCCAATTTCTAGATTCCTATGGGTAGCTGCACCCATGGCTGCCTCCAGAGGACCTTGGAATAGACTTCTAGAAATGAATGGGGCCATGGCGTTCATGCACAATATAAAAGGGGACCTACTAGGACTTTGTTAGAAGTAACATTGCTGGAGCAGGAATGAAGGTAAGTATAGGACTAAGCTGTCTGTAATAGGCAATGCAGGGTAATTTTTTACAAGAAAACCTCACCAATTATAAGCAGTCAGTAAGAGATTTATAACTAACTGTATAGCTTTTGCATAATGTATTCCAATTGCAGTGTGACCAGTTTTGAAGTGGAAGATGTTGACCGTTTAGGTGTTCTATTCAAGCACACTTCATTGTAATAGCATTGATTAGTAAGTGTGCCTTTCAATTCCTTATACACACACGAGTGTTTTTTCCGTCGGAATAAACGCTGAAGGTTTCTCTGACAGAATTACGACGGAATTCTGCTCAAGCGGTCTAGTCTACACATGGTCACACCAAAGTCCGACCGTCAAGAACACAGTGACGTACAACACGTACGACGGGACTAGAAAAACGAAGTTAAATAGCCAGTAGCCAATAGCTTCCGTCTCGTACTTGTTTCAGAGCATGTGTAGTTTTTGGTACGTTGGAACAGCATACAGATGAGCGGTTTTCCCGATAGGAATTGGTTCCGTCTGAAAAATTTAGAACATGTACTCTTTCTAGGTCCGTCAGAATTTTCTACGTAAAAAGTCAGATGGGGCATACACACGATCCGAATATACGATGAAAAGCTCCCGTCTGACTTTTTCTGTCGGAAATTCCGCTCGCGTGTACATGGCATTAGAAATCCACCTATCCACTTACCAATTAAGGTCTCTCACCAGACAGTAACAGGGCATTCACTTACTCGTAGGTGCCTGGGGGAGGAGGTTGCCTTGGGAGTACAGGAAGGGTTTAAGGGCAATAAGTCAGTAAATAACATCCTTATCCTATAAATGATGAAACCATTTACAGGTTTGCTCTAGAACCTTTCATGGGGTACATTGGCTGCTCTATCATGGGAAACAAGCTGCCCATGTGTTGAAAAATTCTTGTCTGGCCAACGCAGTTTGGTGAGTGAATATACATGATACAAAGCACAGACAAGCCTTGGATATGCTTCTAAGGCAGCCTTTCTCAACTTTTTTTGGTTTAAAAGAACCCTTGAAATAACTTTTCAGGTCTCAGGAAGAATGCCCCTTGCATTGGTGGCCATTGGGAAGATTTCCCTTCTTTATAGATCAATAATGTCATTGGTAACTTGTCTGCGAGGTGGACATTGGTCATTGCTCAAAGAACCCTAGCAATTTATGGAGGAACCCTAGGATTCTGTGCAACCCTGGTTGAGAAAGGTTGTTCTAGAGGATGACCTTGAGGATGTATAAGCTAAGTTACAACTTCCTCTGGGTACTCTGGGCAGAGATAGAAAAATGCCAGGCGGCGCCCCAGTGAGAGAACCCATCTGTCAGGGAAAAGCATAGCATGTATCAAAACCCTCCTCTGCACAGATTGCCAGCCCTCTAATGTAAGCAATTCCCAATGTATAGGGCATTAACCTATGGTTTGGACAACAGCAAGCCAAATCTAAAAAAATCCAGCAATACCGCCATGCTGTACTTAGAATTCTACAGGCTAACAGTGTGTATTCTGGTTAAACCTTTCACCTAAATTGTGTTCATTCAGCAAAGATCAGAATAAACAACTCTGAGGACTGAACACGCAAGGACCATCATAGTGAATGTGGGTCAGAAGTACAGAGGTAATGAGTAACAGGGCCAGGAACTGGAAAAACTTGCAGGAATGGAGCACCTGATAACAAAAATAGTAACTAAGCTGGTACCTTCTACACTGTAGATATAAAGTATAACATGTGTTTGGAAAGAATTATGGGAAGTATTGGGAATACTTTTAACTTATAATATACTTATAATAACAGACTGTTATTATATTGCAGCTGTCTCTTGCGCACAGGGTTTCAAAACACCCGTTTTACAGGCGTTTGGCTTTTTTTTTTTAGCCTGTAAAGGCACCTTTATGTTGACCTATGTATCCATGAACACATAGGCACTTACAGGCGTCTTATAAGAACAGCATTTTACATTATGGGGGAAAAAAAAACAAGATCACAAGAGCGTTCAGGAGAGGACCCGGAAGAAATGCTAGACATGCCTAAACACGTGTAAATGCGCCTAAATGCTAGAAGCGTTTAGGCAAGTTTGAGCGTTAATGCATTCCAATGGCCAGAATAAATTAACATTCTGGGCAGTGGAGTCCATTACTGCTCAAACACTTGCCGCGCTTAAACACGTGTGCAAATTGCAATACGCAGCTTTAGGCGCGTTTTTAAGCAGCTTTTGTCCTGCCAGGAGAAAAGGCTTTCAGAGGGGCTAAACAGATGCCCTGTGTGCATGAGGCCTAACAGTTACTGTACCCCTTAATGGCATAATTGTTACAGGCAGTAGTATTATGGTTGCCATACCCAGGGCCGGGACAAGGGGTGGGCGGAAGGGGAAGCTGCCCTGGGCACAGTGTGTACTGTAGCGATGGGGGTGCAGAGTAGTGACAGTTACATCACTACTTCTGTTAGCCCAGCACTGGAAGGAGAGGAGGAGAGAGCCGGGCGGAGGTGCGGGCTGTGCTCTCTCTCCCCCTCCTCCTCATAAGCTTAATGAAGGGGGTGCAATTTGGCATCTTTGCCCTGGACACTGGATGATTGGCCATACCCATCCAAAATCAAGCAAACAATAAAATCCATCTATATGAATTGTTTTTATCTGTCAGTGGATTTGTAGTTTGTAGGTCTGTCCAGCTACCTTTTGTGATTCAAATAACTCTTCCAGGCCAGCCAGTAAAGTATAGTCACTTTATCTTTTAAAGAGTTTAAACAGACCTTTCACCAAATGCAAAAACCTAATGTAAAAATGCTGCATTCCACATTTAAAGAAGCATCCATTTGGAAAGTTCCAAAATCTACTTTTGCCAGCAGTGCCTGTGAAAGTGATGTAACAGTCCTTCCACTGAGATCCTGGGAATGCTGAGGATCACGTATCTTGTGTGAAGTTGCAAAGACACTGTTCTAGAGTCTTGCCTTCAATTTTGCAGGAAGGACTGTGATGTCACCTTTTCTGGTAGCTAAGTATATTTAACTTGATGCAAGGTATACATAAGGACTACATTGGGGTCACCTCTGTACCCCCACCTGTTGCTTGGACAATGCAAGAGAAGCAACAGACTAATAAGTCACCAGCTTTGTTCACTAGGACCTGATTGGGTCCTAGTGCTGCCCCTCTCTCTCTCAGGCTATTTGCTGTTGTGTAGATGATGACAGGGGACGTGTGTCAAACCAAATTCAGGTACATATTCTAGCTGTATATCAAGTAAATGTTTTTGAAATTTACAACCACATTAAAGTAGTACAAAAGGCAATTTATTTTTATTTTTTATAACAACCTCCTAATAATTTGCAGACTTAATTAAAGTAAACAATTCCTTACTAGACATTATGAAAACCATTACAAATTGTTTATTGTCCCTTTGCTTCCATGCGCTGCTTCCCTGAACTTCTTGCTGGGTAATGCTCACACCTATTGCCAAAATATTAGCTTCATTGGGACGACATGTCCCATTATGTCCAGTTTGAATGTGTATGCTTGACCCCTCAGATAAGATTTGGAGGACACTGCCTCGGAAGTAGACATGTGAAAAACAAATTCGTTAATTCCGAAACTCCTGAATTTTTCAATTTCCAAAATTTCCGAATTTTCGAATTTTCACATTTACGGATTTCCGAAATTTCCGAATTTCCGAAAATCCGAATTTCAAATTTTCGGATTTTCGAATTTCTAAATTTCCAATTTTTCGAATTTACGAATTTCCAATTTTTGGATTTCTGAATTTCCGAATTTCGGATTTTCGGATTTCTGAATTTCGAGATTTGGAAATCCGAAAATCCGAAATTTGGAAATCTGAAAAAACTTTTTGTGCCTCATGACCTCTTCAACTGCCTTTGCATATCAGCACAGGCAGTGTGCACACATCTCCCTATAGTATGATCCTGAGAGCGCACATGAATGGGTAGCCCCATGGAACCCTGATAGGATAAAAAAAATCTATTAATATCAATTAAAATTGGGTTTTATATATATATATATATATATATATATATATATATATATATATATATATATATATATATATATATAATATATAATATATATATATATATATATACCTAGACTTTATCTTTAATTACACGTCTAATGCCACAGTAACTATACCCAGTGATAATGCTGTTATTACAGCCATCATGTACTGTATACAGCCATATACTTATTAATACCATTGTTATTATTAACCACAGATTTGTCTTTAAGTTCTTTTTCTTTGTCTTTTGTCCGACTTGTGTGTAGGTCAGCCAGTGATTCATTCTGGGATCAAAGATCTTCGGGTCTTGAAGACAACACAGTCCGGGTTTGAAGGGTTTTTAAAGGATAAATTCACAACACTCCAAGAAGTGAGAGACCGATGCTTCTCCACTGTGGTCAACTGCAAGTGGAGATACAACACCAATGAAGGGGTTAACTTTAATTCTCAATGGTGCGTAAAGTAACTTACCTGACCAGCACACAGCAAATGCTTAATGTTCCTACAGAGGTTTGAAGAAAGGAGGTTTAGTAATATAAATTCATAGAAAAAAGGGCTGCATTCACGCTTGACTAAAGAATTGACTAAAGAATTAATTTTCCCCTCGATGATAAGTGGTCCAGACCCTGAGGCAGCAAAGGAAGCCCAACTCATGATGTTCCCTCTACCACAATTTACCATTGCGATGATGTTTTGATGTTGGTAAGCTGTGCCCTTTTTGTGCCATACATAGTGCTGGGTTCACGTTTTGTTTCACCAGTCCACAAAACATTTTCCCAGTAGCGTTGTTGTTTGTCAAGGTGCTCTTTGGCAAACTTCATGCACACAGCAATGTTTTTTATTTTTTGGAGAGCAGCGGCATCCTCCATTAAGTTCTGCCATGGACACCTTGCCTGTTCAAAGACTTCCATATGGTAGGCTCAGGAACAGGGATGTTTTCCAGTTCCAATGATGCCTTTAGCTGTTACTCGTAGGTCCTTATTTATGTCATTAAAGCGGAGTTCCAGTCCCCAAATGCGATTTTTTTTCTAAATGCTCTTAATGCTTTAACATTTGGATACTGTCAGTAATGTGTTCCTTGTTTGTTCTTTTTATATCAAGGACATCTAACCTCATCTCGGAAGCAGGCAGGGTCCATCGCTGTTGTTTAGCATCTGAAGCCCGCTTGTCTATATTTCCGGGATTCAGTGCAGCTGGCTACTCAGCATGCACCTCTCAATCTCGCGCCTGTGCAGTAATGCCACTGCTCAAAGCGGTTTCTTCATGACAGGCAATGGCGGCGTCGGCAGAAGTTACCGACCCATTGTTATGGCAACCTGTCAATCAGAGGACAACCCAGAGGACAAAATGGAGCCTAACTCCCACTCGTGTCATTTCCATTCTGGAAATCACGTGAGATTTCAGTATTAGACGATTCCAATAGACTCCTGGGATAGATGATGCCGATATTCCAGGAGTCCAAGAAAATCGCCTCATGACTACATTGCCTAGGCAGCTGGACCAAGTGCTGCTTAAAGAAATCGTAAAGAAGGTATTTAGAAAAAAAAATAGTTTTTTTTAAATTGCCATTTAGAATAGCATTGCGGATGGGCATGAGAATGATTGTACATTAAAAAATTGGTGGAACTTCGCTTTAAGGATTTTACATTATGCCTTGGGAGTCATCTTGGCTGGGTGTTCGCTTCTAGTAAGAGTAGCCACAGTACTAAACTGTCTTCATTTATAGACAGTTTATCTAATGCCGCATACACGCAACCATACTTTTTAACAGAAAAGGTCCGATGGAACGAATCCCCTGGACAATTCGATCATGTGTGGGCTTCATCGGACCTTTGCTGTCGAAAAATCAGAAGGACTTTAGAAATAGAACATGTTTCAAATTTTTCCGCCGGAACCAGTTCCTATCGAGAAATCCGCTCGTCTGTATGCTAGACTGACAGACGAAAACCAAAGCTAGGGCAGCTATTGGCTACTGGCTATGAACTTCCTTATTCTAGTCCGGTCATACGTCATCACGTTCAATACCGTTGGACTTTGGTGTGATTGTGTGTGTCCAAGTCCGTTCGTTTGGGAAGTCCGCCGAAAGTCAGTCGGAAAAACGTCAGACCTAGTCTGACGGAAAGTCCGGTCGTGTGTACGCGGCATAACTGTCAACTGATAAAACACTCAAACACTCTCAGATTGCTTTGTGCCCCTTTCCAACCTTATGCAGATCAACTACTCCTGATTGTATGTCTTCAGGCTCCTTTTTGCGAGCCATGGTTCACATCAGCTCATGCTTCTTATAAACAGCAATCTTGATGGTGTTTACTTCCTCTTTTTTCCGCATACTAGCCCATTATGTTGCACTTACCTGCAAACTAAGCCCGCAATGTCCCTGCTGGTGGCCGCATCCATCTTCACGCCTCTTTTTTCCGGGGGGGTGGGGGGCGGGCTCTGGACTCGGGCTCTGTGACTGGCCGGAGTCGCGTGACGTCGCGGCATGGGGCCTTTAGAAATGGCACGAACTTGCCCTTTCTTCAGTGTGCATGCGCCGATGACATCGGGGGAAGCGCATATGGTAAATATCTCCTAAACGGTGCAGGTTTAGGAGATATTTCCAGTACCTACAGGTAAGCCTGATTATACGTTTACCTGTAGGTAAAAGTGGTGTAACTAGGTTTACAACCACTTTAAAAGATAGGCCAAAACAGTGAAAATAGTACTGCTCAAATGCCCCTCCAAACTTGTGTCTGTTGGATCAGCATGTGAAAAGACTGGTGCAAGACAGACAGAATTGGCTTGTTAGGCTCCAGTAGACTTCAACAAAATGGTGGGTGTCTGCACTCAAACCAGGGGCGGCCCGTCCATTAAGGGCGCACGGGCGCTGCCTCCCCTTTCCATCGCCGTTGCCAGGGAGAGAAATATCACTGCTCCAGGTAGGACAAATAGAAGTTGAAAAACCTCTCATCTAGCTTGGAAGCCCAGGTGCCGGCAATGTATGTAGCAATCAAAACAGGAAGAAGATCTGGACAGCCGCACTTCAAAAAAAGTTTTTGCCTTTTATTCAAAAATTATAAACAAAAAATACAATCCACAGCAGGAACAGACAAGAGCGATGGGGGTGCCGCAAGGCTCCTGTCTGTTCCTGCTGTGGCTTGTATTTTTTGTTTATAATTTTTGAATAAAAGGCAAAAACTTTTTTTGAAGTGTGGCTGCCCAGATCTTCTTCCTGTTTTGATTGCCATTGCCACCACCACCCTCTATTGATGCATCCAGACCCTTTCATGATGCCTGATGCATGAATTACAGCGGTGGGGTATTTTTTTAAGCACCCGATTAGAGCCAGAGGCTCTAATAGGTTTCAAAACAGGGTGGGCTCCAGACGTAGAGCATTGCGCTTAATATTCGCTATTCTAACACTGAATCGCATCTCCGCCAATCAGGAAGCGTGGGTCTGATACCCGTTTCCCGATTGGCTGAAAGGACAGGCAAACTTATTGGACACCGAGGAGGAGGAGGAGAAAGATGCACGGCGGAAGCCGCCCACCAGACACGCTCCCCACCTAGATGGGGTAAGTGCAGGGCTTTGATGTCCCAACCGTCCTCCCTGGGTGGGGGGGTTGCCACTGACCAACTGACTAGGGGGATGGGGGGGGTTGTTTGCCGCCTCCCCAAAAGAAAAAAAACACCAACCACAACTGACTCATCCTGTCGCATAAATGTGAATGAAATGGGTAATAGATGGCTTCAGCTCCTGTTCTCCATTTGTAGAGAACTCCTCAGATGCGTTTCGCCCTTTTCGGGGGCTTATTCATACTTTTTCCTCCAGCTCTGTGAATGTTTAATGTGTGTGTTCAATAAAGACATGAGCAATTGAAATTGTGTGTTATCAGCTTAGGCACATTGGGGGAGATTTACTAAAACTGGAGCACACAGAATCTGGTGCAGCTGTGCATGGTGGCCAATCAGCTTCTAACCTTAGCTTGTTCAATTAAGTGCTTTGGCAATAAAACCTGGAAGCTGATAGGTTTCTTTGCAGAAGTGAGCCTGATTTTGCACTCTTTATTAAATAAACCACATTTTGTTTATTTATTAGATTAGGATCAGATCACATTTAATGCCAAATTATTGCCGAAAAAAAGTTAAGGCCAAGTGGTTCACATACTTTTTCTTGCCACTGTATGTGTGTGTAGGAGTTTGTGTATATGAATGTAATTAGTAATTTAGATGCTGCTGGTCTGGGTAAATAACGGCTACCAGCACAGCTGAAATATTTCTCCTTCGTGGAGAAAATACTGCTCCAGGATCCTTTCAGTGCAGGTTTTATGACCACATTCTAGGCCACATCATTACATGATCTTTGCTAAAGTGGAGGATCAACCACTCCAGTCTTTGATTCTCCCCTTCAACAAAGATCACATGACCAATGTAATTAATGTAATTAGCTTATAAATCCTGTGTGATGTTTTTTCCTTAAGGCAAATTATGAAGGAAATAATCATGGATACATTTGCTGGACCATATGACAAAGGAGAGTACTCTCCATCCGTCCAGAAGACTCTTTATGACATCCAAGTGTTGGGTCTCAGCCGGATTCCAGAGGTATTTTCATCTGTCCAAAAGTAAAAAAAAAATGCTGTTTACCCCTGACAACTTTTCAGAACTAAAACGTGTGACAAATATGCCCCACCCCTCTCATAACCACACCTTACCTCATATATTGTATATTAAAATGGGCAGTAAAACGCGTAGTTCGCTGACACTGCCTGGGCCCCCACCCCCTTCCATAAATTACTATTGTTTTTTATTTATTTTTTATATCGTATAGAATGGTGAAGGGTAGAGCTGGGCGATTTTCTCCAAAAAAAAAAAACCTTGATTCGCGATTCAAATCAAGTTTTTTTTTGATGGACACCGCGCCAGTCCTGAGGAGCTGCGGGCAGGAGTTTTTAGGCGAGGCCGCGGCTTCGGCCTAGTCCGCGGCGTCCGGCCTCGCGGACTAGGCCGAAGCCACAGTCTCGCCTAAAAACTCCTGCCCACAGCTCCTCAGGACCGACGCTGGTCCTGGAGAGCTGCAGGCAGGAGTTTTTAGGCGAGGCCGCGGCTTCGGCCTAGTCCGCGGCATCCGGCTTTGCGGACTAGGCCGAAGCCGCAGCCTCACATAAAAACTCCTGCCCACAGCTCCTCAGGACCAGTGCGGTGTCAGTGGCGATCCTGGTGAAAAAATTAAAAATAAAACGATTTGCTGAAAATTTGAATCGATTTGATCTCTCAACTTGATTCAAATCGATTTTTCCCCAACCCTAGTGAAGGGTTAGAACCACTTTCAAGTTTTAATTGCTGTCTCTGTCTCCATTAAGGAGATGCACCCTCTCTGATTGTCCTGATCTCCAATATCACCGGGAATGAAAGTAATGCCGCATAGACACACGATCGGAAATTCGGCCAGCAAAAGACCGATGAGAGCTTTTGGTCGGACAAAATGCGACCGTGTGTATGCTCCATCGGTCTTTTGCTGGCCGAATTTCCGCCAGCAAAAGATTGATCGTCTGTAGCAATTCCGATGTGCAAAATTCCTACGCATGCTTGGAAGCATTGAACTTAATTTTCTCGGCTCGACGTGGTGTTGTACGTCACCGCGTTCTTGACGGTCGAAAGTTCAGCGAACTTTTGTGTGACCGGTTGTGTATGCAAGCCAAGCTTGAGCAGAATTCCGTTGGAAAAACCATCCAAGATTTTTCCGACGGAAAATTTGCATAAGGGTAAATTCAAACTTCCCTACCAGAATAGGAATAGAGGAGAAATCTTCTAATGGGGACACCTGTTCTGGTGACAGTTTCCCAAGAGAGATTTCCTCTGACATTGGAAAGATATTCTCTCATTTCCTGTTGAGTCTCAAGGACAGGAAGTAAAGGCACAGATGGCAAAATAAACACTTGAAACTGTTTAACCCTCTCCTACACTCTCCCACGGTATCTGCAACAGGGTCACAGTCAGCAATAAAAAAATGATAATTTTATATTAAAATATTATTTGCATTTTTATTTTCCTGCCTCTAACGGACTTGCATGTTAGATAGAGCTGCACGATTAATCGTTAAAAAAATTGCGATCTCGATTCAACCCCCCTCACGCTGCTAATCAGCCATTTCCACAATTCTATGTAAACAGTGCAGAGCCGAGCTGTCAAAAAAAAAAAAATCAGACGATAGAGAAGAGTTTTAGTTCTTTTTAGATCAAAGGAATGAACTTCGGTCTGTAAATGAGGTCAGTTTAACCGCTTAAAGACTAAACCTTTTTTGCCACTTGTTGCTTACAAGTTAAAATCTGTATTTTTTGCTAGAAAATTACCTAGAACCCCCAAACATTATATATGTTTTTTTAGCAGAGACCCTAGCAGGGATCTTCAAACTATGGCCCTCCAGCTGTTGCGGAACTACAACTGGAGGGCCATAGTTTTGAGACCCCTGCGTCTAGAGAATAAAATGCCGGTCGTTGCAATTTTTAATGTTACATTTGTGCAGTGGTCTTTCAAACGCAATTTTTTGAGGAAAAAAATACACTTCAATTAATAAAATAAACAGTAAAGTTAGCCCGATTTATAATGTGAAAGCTGATGTTACGCCACAAGAATCGTAGGAGGATCGTGATCTTTATTCTAAGAAAAAAAATGTGATTCTCATTTTATTCAGAATCGTGCAGCTCTAATGTTATCCTATGTCCATGCACACATAGGCATTTAGAGTCAGGGGCGTTTAGAGAGAAAAAAAATCCACAGCCAGTGCGTCCAGGAGCAGCAGAGAAGAGAAAACATTGGACACGCCTAAACAGGTCTAAATGCTTCTACGTGCTAGGCGCATTTAGCGTTTATTAATTTCAATGGGCAGAATAAATTATTATTCTGGTCAATTAAATGAATTAAAGCCCAAGTTCTTGATGCGCCTAAAGGCGTTACATGAGTTTACATGTGTCAAGCGTTTTTTTTCTGCCAGGAGGAGAGGAGTTTAGGAGAGTTGCCAAACGTCCAATGGGCATGAGTTGTAGCCTCAGTTTTCTGGAGTGCAGTTTATAAACGGTGCTGCAGAAAACACAAGCAGGCAGCCCAGTGGTGAAGCTAGACATTCTTTCGCCTGGGGCAAAGACTCCATTCGGCTGCCTGTGCTCTGTGCCCCCCCCCCCATCCACCTCGCAGCTCTGTGACAGAGAGGCATGGGAATGGCGGCACCCCTCTCGATTCATCGCTCAGGACACATGCCATCCCACCCTAGTTTCGGCCTTGGGGCAGCCAGTGTGCCCATTGTATGCCTATGATCAAGCTGACTGGACAGCACTGATCACAGGCAAAATGCACAGAGGCAATTAGAGTGGCTCTGTACCTTGTGATTGCTTTGACAACACAGCGATCACAGATGTACACACTGCCTGTGTTTACATTTGAGAGCCCTCCCCTTCCTCTCACAACTCACCCCCTCTTCTCCTGAACATCTTTTCTATATCCTGTCTCTGTATTGACCAGTATATTAACCCCTTCACTACCCTTATCCTGGAACACAATAACGCCCTCTTCTCCAGCCTCACACTCTATGGGACCTGTACATTACCCCTTCTCTGTGTGTGAAATGTATGCACTGTATCTAGTGAACCATTAACAAGCTCCATGTTTTTACTACCTCAATGCCACGTTTATTATTTTTTATTTCCAAAACATTGTGGAAAAAAATAAAATAAAATTAGTGGTCATTGGGGGAGTGTTTGCCCTGGCATTTTATTTGATATGTTTTATAACAGAATTTAATTCCTTTATATCCACTTGCCCAGCAGAAGATTTACCCCCCTTCATGACCAGGCCATTTTTTGCTTTTTGGCACTGCGTTACTTTAACTGACAATTACTCTATTTGTCATTTTTTTCCCCACAAATAGAGCTTTCTTTTGGGGGTATTTGATCATCACTGGGTTTTTTATTTTTTGCTCCGTAAACAAAAAGACCAACAATTAAAAAAAAAAAAAAAAAAAAAAAATTCTTTTTACTTTCTGCTATAAAACACATCCAATCAAAAATGTAATAAAAAAAAATCTAATTTCTTTATATATATATATATATATATATATATATATATATATATATATATATATATATATTCTGCTACATGTCTTTGGTAAAAAAACAAAAAAACAATAAGCATAGATTGGCTATGGTTTGTGTGTGTGTGTGTATGTATATATATATATATATATATATATATATATATATATATATATATATATATATATAGGAAATTGTATTTATTTATTTTTTATACCAGTAAAGGCAGCGATCAGCAACTTATATTGACCATCTGACACGTTTGACACTTTGTGGGAACCAGTGACACAGTCACTGTACTAATGACACTGGCTGGGAAGGGGTTAAACATCTAGGGCGCTCAAAGGGTTAAATGTGTGCCTAGCCAGTGTTTTCGTGTTTACCATGTGATGCCTTTATTAAGGGATGTGCATGATATACATCCCCACTGACAGAACTAGCTGATTGGCTTACGCTGTGTCTAATCACCCCCTACCCGGAAGTGCCGGAACTTGTACTAGGTACGTGATCCGGCACAGGAGAGCCACTCTGCCGTACCCCTATGTGAGTTATTCAGCAAGTGGATATAGTAAAAAAAAAAAAATCAATAAAGCTCGGTTTACAAAAATAATATAAACTTAAAGCGGTTCTGCACACAATTATTTTTTTTTTTTTTCTTCTCCTGTTAACCAGCTGCTGACCGCCCGCCGTCAAATGACGGCGGAGCGGTGCAGCTCTTGTGGCGGGCCGCCGTCATATGACGGCGCTCGCTTTTTGGCCACTAGGGGGCGCGCGCGCGCCGGCCGCGTAGCTAGGGACCCGATGCGCATGCCTGGCGGCCGCGATGTCCGCCAGGCACCCGCGATTGCCCGGTAAGTGAGCAGGACGTGGATCTGTGTATGTAAACACACAGATCCACGTCCTGTCACTGGAGAGGAGACCGATGGTGTGTCCCTTGTACATAGGGACACCGATCGGTCCCCTCCCCCATTCAGTCCACTCCCCCCACAGTTAGAATCACTAATCTAGGGAACATATTAACACCTGCAGCGCCCCCTAGTGTTAACCCCTTCCCTGACAGTCACATTTATACAGTAATCAATGCATTTTTATAGCACGGATCGCTGTATAAATGTGAATGGTCCCAAAAATGTGTCAAAAGTGTCCGATATGTCCGCCGCAATGTCGCAGTCATGATAAAAATCGCAGATCGCCGCCATTACTATTAAAAAAAAAATTATAATAAAAATGCTATAAATCTATCCCCTATTTTGTAGACGCTATAACTTTTGCGCAAACCAATTAATGATCGCTTATTGCGATTTTTTTTTTTTTTTACCAAAAATATGTAGAAGAAAACGTATCGGCCTAAACTGAGGAAAAAAAATGTTCAAAAAAAAAAAAAAATTGGATATTTATTATAATAAAAAGTAAAAAATATAGCATTTTTTCAAACTTGTCCCTCTTAATTTGTTTATAGCGCAAGAAATAAAAACCGCAGAGGTGATCAAATACCACCAAAATAAAGCTCTATTTGTGGGGAAAAAATGATAAAAGTTTTATTTGGGTACATCCTTGCCTGACCGCGCAAATGTTTTTCAAAATGCGACAGCGCTAAAAGCTGAAAAATGGCTTGGTCAGGAAGGGGGTGTTTGTGCCCGGTAGGCAAGTGGTTAAAAAGTATTTTAAGTCAAACGTTAAACTCACATTTTCTGTGTCTGTCCTGTATCCATGTCCGTTTTGTCCCGAAATCTGCACTTTTAAAATAAAAACAACTTAATTTCCATTTTGCTTGTGGGCATTTGAAGCCCACAAGCAATCGCTTCCTTGTTTCCATTCCATGCCTCGTTGGTTCCCGCACATGCGCACTGACAACAGCGCAGAGCGGCGTAAAAACAACTATGTTGCCATAACAACGGGTGGAGTCCGTGAAATCACGCAAGATTTCGCGTCGGCTGTCCCACTGACTCCTGGGATGAATGACACCAGATCCCAGGAGACAGTGCGGCAATTAAAGGAAGTGATGCGGATCCCCGCACAAACCCCGCCCACAGCCGCAGAGACAGAGGAATGGGTGCATAGACCAGGCCAGCAATTCCAAGGTAAAAAAAAAAACGGCCATTTAGCACTCTTTGCCAGATTTGGAAGGCAATGAGATCTAGTTCAAAAAGTGTGTGCAGAACCGCTTTAATTTGTGTACAACGTTGCATAATGGAATAATCGTCAGTCAAACTATCACAGCACTGAAAACTGATAAATGGCCTGGTAATGAAGTGGTATTACAAGCCGGTACTTAAGTGGTTAATCTGTTATCCTGTTTACAGTGAACATAACACCAATGGTTCCTCTTTTGATATAAAGCACCTCGTGGTCATTACTTCTGCTTTTTTTTTAAAGCAATTAATAGAATTGTAAAGAAAAGGACATTGCAGAGAATTGATTAAAATGTTGTGTTTTCCTTAGAAAAACAATAGAACCAATATATCTCAAGTAGCCAAACCCATTATTTGCATTTACCCTCACTTGTACACGGTTAACAGTAGTATCATTTTTTATTTATTTTTTTCAGATTGAAGAGATTGAAGTTATTTTACCAAACAAGCATTATTTTAATGTTGACCTGAGCAAATTTGGCCTAATCAACAATGATGAGGTAAATGATCTCAAATCTCAATACTCCTGTGGTTAGAAGTGTAACATTTATCTGAATTATATTTTCTTGATGTAGCTTTCAGGCTTTTACTGTTCTATATTTTAATATGTTTGCACAGAAAAAATAATAATTGATATCGTATTTTTTAAACAGATCTTGCTTCCCGCAGACAAGCCCTATGGAAGTATCACTGGCAGTGTCCGAAGAAGAATCCCATCTAAGTTATAATTTTTGCAGGAGTAAAGGAAGTGTCTACTTACCAGTGTGATTTACTACTGCCAAAAATAAAATATTAAAATGATTGCATTCACCTAAATTGTACTTTGTTTGTTTAGGAAGAAAGCATATATTTTTTTTTAATTTGGCTATATAGCGTCAACAGTTTATACAGCGCTTTACAATATAAAGAAATACAGTACAGTTACAACACAATAAAATACAAGAGGGTTAGGAGGGCCCTGTTCATAAGCTCATATGTTTACAATCTAATAGGGTGGGGCAGGTGGTACAAAAGGTTGTAACTGTGGGGGGATGAGCTGATGGAAGTGATAAAAGATTTGTTTGATAGGCTACCCTGAAAAGATGAGTTTTCAGGGATTGCCTAAAGGCAGCCAGAGTAGGAGATGGCCCGACAGATTGAGGTAGAGGGTTCCAGAGAATGGGAGAGGCTCTGCAGAAGTCCTGTTGACGAGCATGGGAGGAGGAGACAAGGGAGCTTGAGAGTAGGAGGTCTTGAGAGGAGCAGATAGGATGGTTTGGGTGATATTCAGAGACAAGATTGGCGATGTAAGTCGGGGCAGAGTTGTGAATGGCTTTGTATGTTGTTGTTAGTATTTTCAATTTAATTTGCTGGGTGATTGGGAGCCAGTGTAGAGATTGGCGGAGAGGGGCGGCAGAGCGGTTGGTAAGGTAGATGAGCAGCAGCATTCATGACAGACTGAAGAAGGTATATCCTATGGAGAGGTAGGCCTATGGAGGAGAGAGTTGCAATAGTGAAGGCGAGAGATAACGAGGGAGTGGATATGTAGCTTGGTGGTTTCATTAGTTAAAGGGTAAATTTTAGAGATGTTAAGGAGGAGAAGTCTACAAGCTTTTGTTGATGATTGGATTTAAGGGCTGAAAGGACAGGTCAGTAGTCTGGATTACACCTAGTAGCCTGGCGTGAAGGGAGGGAATGATGGTTACATTATTGACCTTGACGGCGGCGACGGCAACAGAAGCCCCGGCCAACAGCAAGAAGAACAGACCCCCGAACAGCGGTCAAACAAGTGCACTTTTTTTGGAAAAAATACACCTTTTTGAATTAAAAAATAACAGTAAAGGTAACCCATTTTTTTAATATTGTGAAAGATGATGTTACGCTGAGTAAATTGATACCCAACATGTCACGCTTCAAAATTGCGCCCGCTCGTGGAATGGCGACAAACTTTTACCCTTAAAAATCTCCATAGGCGATGGTTAAAAAATTCTACAGGTTGCATGTTTTAAGTTACAGAGGAGGTCTAGGGCTAGAATTATTGCTCTTGCTCTAAAGACCTCGCATGTGTGTTTTAAACACCGTTTTCATATGCGGGCGCATATCACGTGACGTACGCTCGTACTGCGCATGTGCACCTGCTATTCCTCTGTCCATAGACCAAACGGAGCCAAATTTTACACCTTGCAAGGTCTGTTCTTCCTTTTTTGTAATGCGGATCTTTTATTGAATAAATCCTCTGGAAACCTCTGCACTATTGGAGTCTCCTTTTGTCTTTTTCCACTGCCATCCGGATGCCTGTTTAACCCCCTGGTAACTGAGGGCCGAAGGGAAAGACTGCCATATAGGAGAAAGACACAGCTTTAAAGTAACATCCACCGGAAGTTGATGACAACTGACAGCACCAAGGCTGTCCTCCTAAGCTCAGTCTGACCCCCCTGAATAAGGGCGGTCACTGGCTTTTTGGTAAGCCTCCCTTCTTATTCCACTTGTGGTGATGGTGACGCGTTACACCGAAAATCAATGAACATACTTTGGAAATCACTTGGGACATTCTTCATATGAATCACTTATCTTAACGATTTTTATATTTATATTATTGGATCATTTGGATTTTTTTTACACATGAACACTTTTCTTTGATCAAAAGTTTTCTTTGATCACATTATTATCTGGTTTAATATTTATTCATTTGTATACCATCCAGCGCTGCACTTTTTTCTTTTTCCAAGTATTAGGGATGAGCTTGATGTTCGGGTCGAACATACGCTCGACTCTAACATCGGGCGTTTGCCCGTTTGCCGCAGAGTGAACATTATGGGGTGTTATTATGGGAACGCCCCATATTGCACTGCGAGATCGCAGTGCATTGCTGTATGATGATTGGCCAAAGCATGCACCTGACCTGCATGCTTTAGCCAATCCCAGTGCCCTCTGCTAAGAGAGCCATAATTGACCAAAGGCAGGGTGTCTTTGGCCAATCATGGCTCAGGGGGACTACATCCACGCCCCACACTATATAAGGCTGCCTGCACGGTGGCCCTGTGTAGTGTTGTTGGTGTGGACAGAGAGATAGCTTGATTTAGATTAACCACTTTAGCCCCGGAAGGATTAACCCCCTTCCTGATCAGATCGTTTTTTGCGATTCGGCACTGCGTCACTTTAACTGACAATTGCGCGGTCGTGCGACGTGGCTCCCAAACAAAATTAACGTCCACAAATAGAGATTTCTTTTGGGGGTATTTGATCCCCCCTGCGGTTTTTATTTTTTGCGCTATAAACAAAAAAAGAGCGACAAAAAGTAATAAAGTATTTTTTACTTTATGCTATAATAAATATCCCCCAAAAATGTATAAAAAAACGTTTTTTTTCCCACAGTTTAGGCCGATACGTATTCTTCTACATATTATTGGTTAAAAAAAACTCGCAATAAGCGATTGATTGGTTTGCGCAAAAGTTATAGCATTTGCAAAATAGGGGATAGTTTTATGGCATTTTTATTAATAATTTTTTTTTACTAGTAATGGCAGCGATCAGCGATTTTTATCGTGACTGTGACATTGTGGCGGACGCATCGGACAATTTTGACACATTTTTGGGACCATTGCCATTAATACAGCGATCAATGCTATAAAATTGCATTGATTACTGTAAAAATGTCACTGGCAGTGAAGGGGTTAACCACTAGGGGGCGGGGAGGGGTTAAGTGTTCCTAGGGGCGTGTTTCTAACTGTCAGGGGGCGTGGCTGTGTGTGACACTACACTGATCGCAGCTCCCGATGACAGAAGATCAGTGTGCTGTCATTAGGCAGAACGGGGAGATGCCAATGTAAACAGCATCTCCCCTGTTTACATCGGCATCTCCCCGTTCTTGAGCTCTGTGACACGATCGCAGGTATCCCCGCGGCGATCGAGTCCGCGGGACCTGCGGGCACAGTCACGGAGCAGGCGTGCGCACGGCGGGAAATTCAAAGTAACATATGGGTACCTTACTTTGCCCAGCCGTGCCATTCTGCCGACGTGTATATATACAGGAGCCGGACGGGAATCGGTTAAGCAGGCAGGTTATTCAGTTAGTTGCAGTGTGTATATATATATATATATATATATATATATATATATATATATATATATATATATATATATAGTAGGGGATCAGGGGGTGAAGAGCTGGCTCAGAGACAGTCCAGTGAAATAAAAATGGCTTTATTCAGCAAAACAGCAAACCAAAAGTAGACATAAGGCCAGACAGACTTGTCTTATCACACGGATGTGCACACCAGCACAGTTCAGCAGAACACAGCCTTATAAGTAACAGTTCATGGCTCCAATCAGAGCTACAGTCTTTATGTGGTTTATAAGCTCACCCAGAAAGTTCACCATCCAGCAATGGACATTTCCACACAGCGTCCTGTTGTGTCTCTCTCTCCTACTCAAACAGCTCCTCACTGACACTTTCAGCACACCTGATAATAAGCAGGTCTGAAGGGGAAGAACCTGCCTTCTTTGATTAACCCCTTTTTAACCCTGCCCCAGGCTGACCCTCTACAATATATATTATATATATATATATATATATATAATATATAGATACTCTGCATTTAGAAATAGACTATAAATTCAGTGTTTACTCTATATTCAGTCAGTGCAGGCAGTGTGTGTTTGTGTGTGTGTATATATATATATAGGCACAAGATGCAGGGATATACAATGTAATATTGACATAAAAGCGCGCACACACAGGTTGGACTTGATGGACTTTTTTCCACCTTACTAACTATGTATCTATGATAAGTACAGATCACACACAGAGCGTATTCAGATGTTATAAATGTTTATTGTACATTTTGGAGCACCGACAAGCATCAGCAATCGTCTCTCATGCGATCTTCTCTGTTAATAAAATACATCTATATTTCCCGTGAGGGTTTCAGCACCAACAAGTTTAGAAGCACCATTGTGTTCTGGTCCTACACTTAGAAATTTCAACTTTATTCGACTGATTGTCACCAAAATTTTATAAAATAACTTTTTCATTTCTATTATTATAATTATTTTACAGCAAAAGGGTAGCATGTAGTTAAAATATATCCCACTGAAAGGGTCAGTCTGCTTGATATAAATTCCTCAGCTATGGATGCATCTAGTTTGGATCACCTCCTGTCCTCTTATAGCTCTTGCACATTTCAATGAGATCTCCACAGCAGAACTATTAGCTCCACCCAACACCAGCAGACTCCTCCCACTACATTCACGGCGTGCGACACACCAAAGTAACGGAAGCAGCGAGCAGATCTAGAAATGTAGGTGCCGAGATCTCGCTGAGCGATATAAGAAGCCTGGGAGTGATTCTACCACCAGCACCCACCCAGATCTGAAATACAAGTTTTTAGTGGACTTTTAAGAGCTGCTAAAAATATCAGTATGTGACAGTTTCAAGGAATTATATCATCTATCTATCATAAATATGAGTAGCTCTTTAATAAACAATCTATAAAATAAGTTAAATTATATCTTCACTATGCCAATGCCATCGTTTCCATTAAAGTATATCTAAAGCCAATTTTTCTGTTTTTCAGATAAAGTAGGGACAGGATAAAGCCCCTTATGACTTTTTTGTTGCCGGTGTCACGTCACATTCGGCTACCCATCACATTTTGCTACCCGCTGGAGTGCGCATGCGCAATGCCGCCATATGCGTTCCAACACTGCTGTAAGACCACTTTGCCACAGGGCCCCTCGCGGGCTCACTTCGCTCGCCATGCTTCGGGCACTGCCTCGCTTCGCTCGGCATAATTATAATCTGACTCTATGTCCACTTGGATGGTGGGGCTTGAACCTGGACTCAGGGGTGTGGCCACAAAATTCTGCGCAAGCGCAGATCGCCACAGTGTTGGAATGCATATGGCGGCATCGCGCATTCGCAGTCCAGCGGGTAGCCAAATGTGATGGATCGCCATATGTGACTAAACACTGGTGTGCCATTGGGGGGGGGGATGGGGATATCAGTCTTTAGCGGGTGTCATCTGAAAAGATGTGAAATCAGATGTTTCTCTTTATTTCTGTGCTGGTGACAACTGTAGAATGTTCCCCTCACATTATGTCTGAGTGGTGTGTCACCAAGACACCAATAGATAGGGGTGAATCTCTCCAATGGGGACACAAAGGACAAGAGAAACCTGACAGAAGTTCTATCCCTTCCACGCTCCAACCCAAAGCTAAAAACAAAATTGGTGGTAAACCCTCCATCTTAATACATTAGCACACTTTAGAACTTATATTTATGGAAATCTGTCTTCTGTTTGCAGCCTCTGACGTCTTTCCAATCCCTCTTTAAAATGTCACTTTTTTTTTTTCAGGGTGGCTACATTGCCTTGCAGGGTTCCCTGGAGCCCCACCATAGACACCCTGTACCAGGGATCACTAAATGGCGGACTGTGATCCAGACCCGGACCAAGTGACAGTCCTGTCCGGACCACTTATCAGCTGTGTAAGCTCTCCCGATTTTCCTGCCTGGCCGCCGCTGTCATCCTCACGGCAGGTGGGGGGCGCTGCAGATCAGGACAAAGAGGAGGAGACTTCAAATTAACAAGCAGGTAATCACCTGCTTGTTATTATAGTAAGTTAGGCAGCTCCTGCCCTCCGTCCAGATCTGTAGCTCCTCTCGCCCCCGTCTGCTGTGAGGATGACAGCAGCGGGCGGGAGACTCGGGAGAGCTCACACAGCTGATAAGTGCCTATACTCGCCTATACAAGTGCCAAAGGTAGGACAGCGCAGGGAAGGCTTACATTGAAAGGGGCACTCTGGGGTGGAGGGGTAATGTGATGTAAAGGGGAACTGTGATATAAAGGGACACTATGATGTAAAGGGACACTGTGATGTAAAGGGGCACTCCAGTGTTAAGAAGGGCTGAGAAGTGAAGGGGAACTGAGGAACTGTTTTTAAGGGGGGACTGTGATGTAAATGGGGACTAAGGACACTGATGTAAAGGGGGTAATTGTGATGTTAAGGGAGGTTGTGATGTGAAGGGGGATGAGAATACTAATGTAAAGAGGGGGCTATGATGTGAAGGGTTAGGCTAAAGACACTGATGTACGGGGGGAGGGGGGGGGGGGCTGTGATGTTTTATAGTGCAAATATAAGATTCATACATCTGCCGAAGGAAAATCTTACTGACTGGACCTCCGTAATTTTTAATTCAAGACCCCTGCCCTTTACGAATGTGCTTCTGCTATAGCTTGGTGTGGTGATACTCTGGAGCAGCCAAAGCATTGGCATGCAAAGAGCAGCATTTCAAACCACTTGATTGGCACCTCCATGAGGATGGGCTGGCATGTGCTTTCTTATGATGCTGGACATGATGGGACATTGAGTCCCAAATCCCAGGGTCATGTGATCTTTCTAAGTCACCTACTATGCACGCTCCTGACTGGAAGTTAGGGGTTACAACGCTTAGCGGGAAGGAGCAAGAAGATTTTCGAACAACAAATTGTAAACATGTGAGGGCGTACTTGGAGAAAAAAAGGCTGCCGTGGTGGATATCAATACTGTAATATAACAAAAAAAAGTTTTGGCTTTAGTTATACCGTAATCTTTGTTTAAATATATTTAGTTAGATCACAAGAAATTCTAGTTCCCTGTCTAGAAACATCTCATTGATGAGCAGAATAGTCCAAGCTATAGGGCTTAAAGGACACCAGAAATACACATTTCATCAGAAGAGGGTGTCATATGTTCAAGAAGACTGCATACACTTACCATTATACCATTATCATAAACTAAACATAATAAGCAACATACGTTTCTGTAATCTAGAATTACAGCATGGAATTCATTTATCAAGGTGTCTGAAGAAGCCATTGTTTTGGACAATCAACACTCATAAGCGTGCCAATGCATTCAAAAGAGATGCCATTAAAACACTTTACTCTTAGTGCTGTAAAGACACCTGTCCAAAACACATTGCTGTTATCTAATTTATTTAATATGTATGACTTACGAGAAACTTTGTCAGTTCCTAAGGCGTTAAGTCACGCATTACCATTATGTGCTTTAGCAGGGGTCTCAAACTGGCGGCCCTCCAGCTGTTGCAGAACTACAAGTTCCATAAAGCCTCTGCCTATGAGAATCAAGCTTGTAACTGTCAGCCTTGCAATGCCTCATGGGAATTGTAGTTCTGCAACAGATGGAGGGCCACCAGTTTGAGACCCCTACTTTAAAGGCTACCTTTTGCACCATGTTACATACTACCTGTTTTTAGGATGTAACATGGTACAAATTGGAACACCCCCAACCTGATCCACCGGGACAGTGCTTAGGGATTCTTCTGTCCCACAACAGCTGCCATTTTTTAAATAAGCACTGCTGTGCAGGGCTCTGACAGCAAAGCTGCGACATTCATTCACAAAGATCAGTGAAAGAATGAACTACAAGTCCCATCTTCCACCGAGGCAGACGGATTCATGGATTTTAACAGAACACTCACAGTCCATTGACACTTCCTTCAGCTCTTCAACTGAAAGTTCATACCTCAGTATGGACAGAGAGCTGAAGGAAGATGGCAGGGGCCTGGCATTGAACCAGTGACCACTGATCATGGATGCAATGCTCTACAGCAGGTTGCAAAACTACAAGTCCCATCATGCCTCTGGGTGTCATGCTTGTGGCTGTCAGTCTTGCTGTGCCTCATGGGACTTGTAGTTCTGAAACAGTTGGAGGTCCGCTAATTGCATATCCCTGCTCTACAGGTTCCTATGCAAAGAAAATTTTAAATACAGCAAATATATGTGCATTTATTATTTTTCTGTAAAAGGTGGAATTAGAATTTAAGGCAGCTCATTATTTTTGAATAGGCTGCTAATGCACAGAAACGGTCCAAGAAAATCCCAAAAAACACATGCAGCGTTGTTTTTTTTATGACGCAGTGCACTACAACTTACGGCAGCAATGGAGCTGCATTGGTGGACTGGGGTGCCATTTAAAATAAATGCCAACGCACTTTTTTTAAGAGTTTGTTTCAACCCTTAGTAATTCGGCAGCAAGTGAGCAGTTTTACCTTTGACAGTCTGTATTGGTATTTGCGTTTTATTCTTCCATACTGTACAGTGAGAATGAAAGAAAAAATTTGAGTAGTTGCTAAAAGCAATGTGGGCTGTTCAAGACCATCCTTCCTTCAGACACCTTAATAAACAAGGTCCAGTATATTTAGTTTGGGAAAAAGAAAACATACAAGGGAACACATGGCACAGTCCATGAATAACTAAAGCAGAGATTACAAGCATATTTAATACTAAAGGGCTAATATCACAGGAGAAATAATTTAGCATCTAAAGATGTCCAGGAAAGGAGCCCACAGATCCAACCAAAAAAAAAATGTAAGATACCCAATGATATAAGGAAGCAGGCGCAACGTTTTTTGTGGCGGGGGAGTGGGAGGATTAGAAAAAAATCCCTGTTGGGTTTTTATTGCTGGTGTTTGGTGAGTCAATTACCAGGCTCGTCCAAGTAAATCAGTTTTACTAAAACCAGATTTGGCTGGAGTCAACGCATTTCGGTGACTCAAAAGTTCCCCCTTCATCAGGGTGCAAAGTGCTTCAGGAAGGGATCCTAGATCCTGGACTTGAGCAATATAAAGTGACCTTGAGGTGGTGTTTTAGATAAGTAAAATGGGGCATTTAGGTGGCGATTTTAAAAACGAACTCAGCAATTAGTTGAAGGGGGAGGGGCAGCTGGCTGGAGTTTGGCATTAAACAGGCAGGCAGGTGACCTAAGGTGCTTACTCTTATCTTGTCAACAGTATCACTGCCAGAGAACCCTAAAATTATTTAAAGGAAAACATAGTAAAGAAAAAAATATGCAAGGAGGTGGGCGAGAATGAGGGGTGCTATTGGCCCAACTTGGAGTTGGGCTTGAAGTATATTTGTTCTGAGTAGAAGCTTTAGTTTAATACTGAATAGGACTCATTGTGTTCTATCACACTTATAGACCCATAAGATTATAATACGTATAAGTACATCTCTGGGAAAACAAACTATATGGGAATTTTCCTCCAAATGCTGTAGGCTCCTCAAGGACAAGGACTGATGTGAATGTACAGTATGAAAAGTGCTGCTTAAATTGATGGCGCTATATAAATATCTGTATTAAGGGAGGGGGAGGGAGTAATAATGACCAAACAAGCCATATCAGAATTTTTTTTTTCTATAGAATATGTTTCCTTGTTGGGGTAATGGTGTTACTATTTTCACAATTTTTGTAAAGAGTATTTCCAGCCAAAACCTAAAAGTTGTACAGTATGAAATCCCAATCAGTTTTTTGCCTTCTGCGTCCTGTAGGAGAGATTTCCCCTCCCTTCCTGACCTTGAGACCTAACAAGAAGTAAGAAGAAATCTCTCCAAAGTGAGAGGAATGTTAGCCAACTGTACCCATAATGGGTGTGCCCATTGGAATCTTTCCCCTCTTCTCCCATTCTGGTGACCAATGAAAAATTGTGCATTTCCCATACAAACATGATAAATGGTCTGCCTTCCCTACGCTAGTCAAGCGAAAAATAAAAGTTTTGGCTGTAGATGCAATTTAAAAAAAAAAAGAGAGTTATACAACCTTGCAAAATTTTAACCATACAATGAAACAAGCATGTACAAATATTGTAACACTCGTAATGAGAATTGAGAACAAATTATATTGTATGGCATGTTTTCATGCATAAAATAAACTTCTTTTGGCCTAATGGGCACAAATTCCCATAAACACATTCCAAAATCTTGTAGAAAGCCTTCCAATTAGAATGAAGGCGGTATAGTGCAGGTAGGTGGTGCGCAGATGGTAAAAAGAGTATAACACAAGACTTACCAAGATTCACCTTGTCTGGAATGCACTCTCTGTTTTTATCATATGAAACTTACCCAGAGATGACCTTGTAGAGGGGTCAACAAAGTTCAGTGCCCATCAAAAAAGGGCCCTTGACTATGCAGTAGACTCCCCTTTGTATGTCTATTATCTTTAAAAAAAAAATGTAATAAATCCAGCTTTATCAAGATTGTCAAAGCTATAAGTTCAAAAGTGATTCTACAATATGGGTAAACACCTTAGGAAAAATATATTGCACAGGCTTTCTAGGGTGTGCTCTCTTTTGTAGCTCACCAACAACAGCTACTGAACATTTTTCAAATAAGAGCCACCAAAATTTAGCAAAATTTGCAAACATTTTTTCTACCTCTCCTGAAATGTTATAATAAGTTTAAATCTCACCCTATATTCTATGCAACCCTCTTTCTACAAAGTTTTTTTTTTTTTACACACCCACTCCCCTGAGCCCCACGTCTTCCGGGATCCATAACTTGGGACAGTTGAGAGCTACGGACTTGTGAAGTCTCTAGGTTAGGTATCCTCCAGGATATATCATTGCTGGCTCAGATTTGGTGGCAGATTTCCATATTGTTGGTCAAACAAAACCCAATTGTCCTGTGGCCACAAAACAAGCCAATGTTTTCTTGCATTATGGAGGTGTGTTCTTCGTATGCTGCATCT
The DNA here is from genome assembly GCA_028564925.1 of Lithobates sylvaticus. Taxonomy (NCBI): domain Eukaryota; kingdom Metazoa; phylum Chordata; class Amphibia; order Anura; family Ranidae; genus Lithobates; species Lithobates sylvaticus. The sequence continues at coordinate 238,885,017 of CM053032.1, forward strand.
GCAGGGGCTTTACATGGTACTCATAGATTTTTAGAGCTGGACCCAACTTTAGGGAAAGTCCCGTTAAGACATCATTTCGGGTCATCAGAAGAAGAGATTTCCCATCAATTTCCTATGACAGAGAAGAAGAAGGAAGGCGGTGGACAGTCAGGAGAGGGAAGGCGGTGGACAGTCAAGAGATGGAAGGCGGTGGACAGTCAAGAGATGGAAGGCGGTGGACAGTCAAGAGAGGGAAGGCGGTGGACAGTCAAGAGAGGGAAGGCGGTGGACAGTCAAGAGAGGGAAGGCGGTGGACAGTCAAGAGAGGGAAGGCGGTGGACAGTCAAGAGAGGGAAGGCGGTGGACAGTCAAGAGAGGGAAGGCGGTGGACAGTCAAGAGAGGGAAGGCGGTGGACAGTCAAGAGAGGGAAGGCGGTGGACAGTCAAGAGAGGGAAGGCGGTGGACAGTCAAGAGAGGGAAGGCGGTGGACAGTCAAGAGAGGGAAGGCGGTGGACAGTCAAGAGAGGGAAGGCGGTGGACAGTCAAGAGAGGGAAGGCGGTGGACAGTCAAGAGAGGGAAGGCGGTGGACAGTCAAGAGGGGGAAGGCGGTGGACAGTCAAGAGGGGGAAGGCGGTGGACAGTCAAGAGGGGGAAGGCGGTGGCCAGTCAGGAGGGGGAAGGCGGTGGCCAGTCAGGAGGGGGAAGGCGGTGGCCAGTCAGGAGAGGGAAGGCGGTGGCCAGTCAGGAGAGGGAAGGCGGTGGCCAGTCAGGAGAGGGAAGGCGGTGGACAGTCAGGAGAGGGAAGGCGGTGGACAGTCAGGAGAGGGAAGGCGGTGGACAGTCAGGAGAGGGAAGGCGGTGGACAGTCAGGAGAGGGAAAACGGTGGACAGTCAGGAGAGGGGAAAAAAATGAGGACGGTGGAGATAACAGAATGAAAGAACGAGAGCATGATAGATATATTTGGAGGTGGGGAAAGAGTAGAAAGATGAGGACAAGACATGGGGGGAGGCAGAGGAAGAGAGAATAAGAGGGCGAGAATGAGAAAAAGAGAGATGGAGAGAGCAAAGAGAAAAGGAGATGGAAACAGAAAGAAGTAGAAAAAGTAAGAGATTAATATTCACCTTTATGTCATCCATGGCAACTAATGCAATGTCACCTTTTGCCAATTTAGCATAGTCAGAATATGATTTTTTTTTTTTAATTTGCCTCTTATTTGTGATTTCATTTTGCAATTTACTCTTAGCATTATTAAACATAAAGCAAACAAGTGGTACAAGAGATAAAACCAGTAATATTCCCTTCATGCTAAAAAAAACCCCGAAATTATATATATATTTTTTTCTTAAACATTTTAAAGCCTAAAGAAATGTCCTCCTTTTACAGGTTTAATCCTAAAATGATATCTGTGTTTTGAGTGCCCCCTAGAGCTGAATTTAAATTATACAAGGCATTCAACACAAAGAAAATAGGGTCAGGTATTTTTATGCCGTAGTATGGGTGGGGATGTTGGGGGGAGCATCTGAATTTTACAATATGTGTAGTGTGAGAATATATAGGCTGCCATTGCTGCTCTCTCTAGATTAAAGAGCAGTTAGCCCTTGCGGTGCAGGCACAGCAATAGCTGTATTCTACAATCATTATTTGATCCCCTGCTGATTTTGTAGGTTTGCCCACTTACATAGAAATGAAGGGTCTATCATTTTTTTTATCATAGGTGTATTTTCAATGATAGAGGCAGAATATCAACCAAAAATCCAGAAAGAACACATAATACAAATGTTATAAATTGAGTTGCCTGCCAACCAACAATAATTCTGCCTCCCACAGACTGGCTAAAGTAGGTGCTCATGTGGTACACAGATTAGTCCTGTCAATATAAGAAGGCGCTCCTAACAACATCTCATTATGTGTATAACAGAATCTCTTTCCTCTAACGGCCGTGGTTTGCCATCATCGACGGGACGGGGACACTACAGATATGGATTTGACTAGATATTTACTTTGTGAGTTGTTAAGATATTTTAATAAACTGCCTATTGCATCACTACATGGCCCTTCGCTTACTTTACTGGGTTCACACACACAGTAGAGGTGGGAGAAAGCGCATGCGATTCTGATAGGAATCATAGGGCATTCCTGTTAAATTTGCATTCATTTTGTATAGAAGCAAATCGTAAAATATTGGTACTCGGTATCGGCTAGTTTTTGACTAAGTATCGGTGCTCGTACTCACCAATAAAATCCGGCATCGGTACATCCCTATTTTGAACCGGTGCTTTGTTTGGAAAGGGTCAGGTACTTTTTTGCCCACAGCAGGTTGTGTTTTTGGTTCCCTAGACTTTAATGGAAATGCAGTGGAAACGCATCAAAAATGCATTTAAAAAACCGCACCGGGAAAACACATCAACTGCAACCTGCATAGGTGTGAACCTAGCCTTAAACTAACTTTAATCTCATCCATCCTCTAAACCTGACCCTGAGACCCCTTTCACATGGACGGACCATCTATCCGTTTTTTTCCGGAAATTCCGACGGAAAAAGTCTGATGGAGCCCACACACGGGCGGATTTTCAGACATGATCAGACATGTCCGATCGGACATTTTCCGTCTGAATTTCCGACCGTGTGTATGAGGCATTACACAGTTGGAGCTGCAGGATCCCATGACTGGATTGGATTAAATGTAGGTAAGAACACAGATCTTTTTTATACAGGATAGCAGGAGTAAAAGGGGGGGGGGAATTTTTTAGGAATAGTTAGTGTTAAGGCCCATACACACGATCAGACTTTTTGCCAACAAACATGCAAATTAGCTGTTTTGGACCAACATTCGACCGTGTGTACGCTCCATCGGACCAACTTTTTCAGTTTTCATCGGACTTTTGTTGGCTGTGCGAATGGACCAACTTTCTGCCAACAAAAGTCCGATGGAGCAAAGTCCGACCGTGTGTACACAAAACCATCGGACTTTTGTACAAAGTACAAACACGCATGCTCAGAACCAATGCAAAAGATCAGACAACAATACAGAAGTTGACCAAAGGTGGCGCTGGAGTATTTGAACGTCCTCTTCTGAAGTGTTGTCAGTACGTTGAAACGTCACTACGTTCATGTTTGTTGCCTAAAAAGTCAGATCGTGTGTGCACCCAACTTGGGGCCAACGCCCTTTGTACAAAAATCCACGGGAAAGTTGGTCCACGGTCCGATCGTGTGTATGAGGCTTTAGGCTTTTCTTCCACTATCATCTAGAAATGACTGACTTTACCATAATGCTAATGAGAACACTGACATCCCAAGTAAAATTGCCCAACTAAAATGTTGTTTTCTTTTTTCCTTGCATGTCCCCCTCGGATAGTGCAATTTCCAGTGCACTTTGCACTTGTAGTGCAAAGTGGATTTGCCTTTCGTAAATAACCCCGCAGTGTGTCTTTAGAATTTACGTGTTAATGCTTTCTGCAAGGTAAAGAGGAGACAAAAAACTCGGACCTGGGGGTTACCTTGGTGGAAATATGATCCGAAAAAAAAAAAAAAAAACACATACCCTTGGTTGCTCCAAAATATTACTCATTGATCAGACAATTATCAGGATGATATTGGTCAGCAAAGGCAACAACCAAATCTCAAGTCATGTCTAACCACACTAACCACGCTCCTTGTATACACCTGACTGTGGAGAGGGGGAAGCTGCGCAACATCTTCCTGGTGGGATGGGTCAGGGAGGTTCGGACAAGGATCCAAACACGCCTGAGCTCATCCCTAATGTCCATGGGTACATGCAGAGCTCCCATTAGGCCGTGCCTTTTACCTGTTCCTTAAACGCGCTGGCTTGTTCCTCAAATCCATTTGCCGTGAAGTAACTGACAACATCATCCACAGCCCAATGTGCCGGATCTGGAGGTCTTCCATTCTCCACTGAGCTACAACAACAAATCAGAGGTAATTGAGAGTAATACAGTTTGTTAGTGCACAGGACAGCAGATCCCAGCCCCAAGCTTTCTATATCGGTAACAAGTTAAGACTTATGTCAAAATTAAAAAAGCAAAAAAATAACTATATATACAGTATCTCCCAAAAGTGAGTACACCCCTCACATTTTTGAAAATATTTTATTATATCTTTTCATGTGACAACACTGAAGAAATGACACTTTGCTACAATGTAAAGTAGTGAGTGTACAGCTTGTATAACAGTGTAAATGTGCTGTCCCCTCAAAATTATAACCCAACCCGGCTTTAAACTTCTCCACAACTTTATCCCTGACCTGTCTGGTGGAACTTTCGACTGTCAAGAACGCTGGGACGTACAACACTACCACGAGCCGAGAAAATGAAGTTCAATGCTTCCGAGCATGCGTTGAATTGTTTCCGAGCATGCGTAGGAAGTTTGCGCGCCAGAATTGGTACAGACGGACAGATGGAACTTTTTCCGACCGAAAAAATTGAGAACCTGCTCTCAATCTTTTGCTGGTAGGAATTCCGCCAGAAAAAGTCAGATGGAGCATACACATGGTCGGAATTTTCAACCAAAAGCTCTTATCAGACTTTAGCTGGCAGAATTTACGATCGCGTGTACGGGGCATAAGAGTTTTAATTTGTATGCAATCTGGCGGGCCCTTGTACTACATGGTTTTGGTAAATCTAAAGAAAAATCGGAACAAAAGTTGTATAGTGTGCAGGGGCGGACTGACCATTCGACAACTCAGGCACTGCCCGAGGGCCCCGGGCCACTAGGGGGCCCCATCAGGGTTGCCAGCCTAAGTAAAACCAGGGACAGTATGTAAAAATCTGTTTCTGAAATGTCCCTTACCGACATCCTTTTGGTCTAAAAATCCTGAGATTATAGCTGCCCCACCTCTCCAGTACCTTCTCAGCCAATAGAAACATGTCTGTGTATAATGTGTGTGTGTATACTGCAGTGTTTCTCAATTCCAGTCCTCAAGGCGCCCCAACAGGTCATGTTTTCAGACTTTCCATTATTTTGCACAGGTGATTTAAACAGTTTCACTGCCTTAGTAATTACCACAGCTGTTTCTTCTGAGGGAAATCCTGAAAACATGACCTGTTGGGGCGCCTTGAGGACTGGAGTTGAGAAACACTGGTATACTGTGTGTGTGTATACTGTGTGTGTGTATACTGTGTGTGTGTATACTGTGCGGCCCCATAATCTGATTGCCTGGGGGCCCCATAATCTCCTATTACCGAACCCCATGAGTTGTCAGTCCGCCCCTGATAGTGTGTATGGGGTCTACGTTACACACAGGTGGACTCTATTTACTAATTAGGTGACTTCTGAAGGCAATTGGATCCACTAGGTTTTAGTTAGGGGTATCAGAGTAAAGGGGGCTGAATAGAAATGCACGCCACACTTTTCACATATTTATTGGTAAAAAAAATTGAAAACCATTTATCATTTTCCTTCCACTTCACAATTATGTGCCACTTTGTGTTGGTCTATCACATAAAATCCCAATAAAATACATTTACGTTTTTGGTTGTAACATGACAAAATGTGGAAAATTTGAAGGGGTATGAATACTTTTTCAAGGCACTGTACATGAATTTAAGACAAACACTGACATTTGTTGCATGGAGACACAATGGAATGGAGTGACATAGACACCCTTTATTAATTCCCCAAAATGTTTCACGTGAACCAACCCAAACTTACTTTTTAGAATCCACGGAGCCATTCTCCTTATTTTCCATGCCCCCTGCGTCCTGTGATTGGCTGGTGATTTCTTTGGTTTCCACAACTGGCGTGTAGGAAAATAAAGCACATCAGTAAACTTGTGAATACCTAGATCCATGGCACATACATGACCTTTCCCTCTACAAGCCCCATGTTTCAAAGTGCTTTCTAACCCTAGTTCTGACTTGCCGCCCTCCAGCCGCGGACGATCTGACAACCGTGAATGGGATGGGCGCGTGTTTATGAACACTTTCCAGAGACAAGCAACGGCAAGAGGAATGCAGAGGGAGGGAGATGTGTCAGGCTCTGCATTCTTTTTGTCGTTTCTTGTCTCAGGAAAGTGTTGCCACTCATGTGTGGGGTGCTCTGGACACTTAAGCCTCGTACACACGAACCGACTATTATTATAAAAAGTGCATTCTATGCATCCAAAAATATAGAAAATATAACAAATCAAATCATTATTCAACCAAAAAAATAATGTCAAAGCAATAACTCCAAGGCCAATAATAAAAAACTGTGGAATTTTGTCCGAAGGGTGTTGGCTTAAACTTGTCACACAAATGTTGGCCAACAATTATGAACGTAGTGACGTACTACGTGTTTTTTCAGCTCTTTAGCGCCACCCTTGGGGCTCCTTATGCTAATTTCATGTTAGAAGAAGTTTGGTGAGTGTTGATTCGCGCTTTTCTTTTCGCTTTTTTCATTTAGCGTTTTTCAGTTTGTTTTTGAATGGCCGTTCGTCAACCAGACATGTTGTGGAATCGGATATAACGTGTTATTTATTATTGGCCGTGGAGTTATTGCTTTGACATTATTTTTTTGGGTCGAATAACGATTTGATTTGTTATATTTTCTATATTTTTGGATGCATAGAATTCACTTTTTGGTTAAGTTCTATTGGCAGATATCATGTCTAATTATTTCTTTTTTTCATTTTAATACACAATAAAAAAATTGTGTAGAATAATACTTGGCTATGTGTTTTACTTCAAATGACAGTTTGGGAGTCGGCAGTTACATTTTAAAAATACAATGTAAAATTGACAAGAGACACCAACATAGTTGTATCTTTGATCTTAAAAACTCCGGGATAATGGTGCTGTGGTAATAAAATTAAAAAAAAAAAGCATAATAAAATTATTCTTGATATCACTAGAAAAAAAAAGCCTTTGAAAATTCGTTTGCAATAACTCCATCAGTATCACCAGCAAAGCAGCTTAATTATTATCCCATTAAAGAAGAGAATGTGTGCTGCATTTGGAGATTTCATAATTTGTCACGAATGTTAATTCTCCATTACGAACGCTAGTTTACAAGACCGACCGTTTCCGTCTCGTCCTTGCTTACGAGCATGCGTGTTTGTACTGTGGACTTGTTGTCCGACGGACTTGTGTACACACGCTCGGAAAGTCCGACAACACACATTTGTCCGCAGAAAATGTTAAAACCTGCCATCCAACATTTGTCCACGGAAAATCCGACAACAATTGTCCGATGGAGCGTACAAACGGTCGGATTTTCCTTCAACAGCCTCTCATTACACATTTCCCATCGGAAAATCCGATCGTGTGTACGGGGCTTTAGTGTTACAGATACAACTGGCCCTTTGAGCGCAACCATAAGGCAGATGTGGCCCCCGATTAAATAGAGTTTGACACTAATGCTCTAATGCCTCGTACACACGATCGGAAATTCGGTCAGCATAAGTCAGATGAGAGCCTTTGGTCGGAAAATGTGACGTGTACGCTCCATCGGACTTTTGCTGGCCGAATTCCAGCCAGGAAAAGATTGACAGCAGGCTCTCAATTTTTCGGTCGGAAAAAGTTCCGATCGGAAAATTCCGATCGTCTGTACCAATTCCGAAAAAAAAAAGACGTGCAAAATACTACGCATGCTCGGAAACAATTTGACGCATGCTCGGAAGCATTGAACTTCATTTTCTCGGCTCGTCGTAGTGCTGTACGTCACCGCGTTCTTGGCGGTCGAAAGTTCAGTGAACTTTTGTGTGACCGTGTGTGTGCAGGCCAAGCTTGAGCGGAATTCCGTCAGAAAAACTATCCAAGATTTTTCCGACAGAAAATACGCTCGTGTGTATGCGGCATTAGGCTACATTCACAGCTGAGTGAGTGTTTTCAGGCATTTTTTTCCAGCCGTTTCTTAGCTTTTTTTGTTTATTTTTTTTAGCACATTTGCAAATATATTACGTGTTTTTTTTTAGGCATTTTTCATTTTTGTTTGAGCTGAAAATGCCTGAAAAAAAAATGCTCACTTCTCGCTGTTCAGGCGTTTTCTATTGAAGTTCAGGGGGACAAAAATGCTCAAATCTGCCTGAAAAGCAGCGGATGTACTTTTTGGAGTGACAGGCGGTTTTGCTACAGATGACAGAGCGCTCAGATGTGAACAGGGCCATTAAAATGAAAGGGGTTTTGCTTGTTGAGCGTTTCTGGGCATCGAGCTGAAATTGTGAACAGGGTCTAAGGCTGAGCGTAGCGTTTTCAGGCAGAAAATCGCGCGAATTGCAGCGTTTTTTGCCGCAATTCGCAGTGTTTTTTACCTCGTTTTGCCGCGATTTTGTGTAGAGCAAAAGGTCACCAATGTAAAAAGAAGAAAAACACCCAAATCTGCCTGATTCGAGCGACAAAAAAGGGTCCGGAACTTGTTTGAGCTTCAGGTGTTTTGGAGTGGAGATGTGAATCATCTCCATAGAGAATAATGGATTTTTTCTCCTCCAGCGTTTTGTAGCTTCAGGCTTCAGGCGACAAAACGCTCAGGTGTGAATGCAGCCTAAAAAGGTGCCAACCTCCTGTATTCACAAGTCATCAGGCCGGCTGCTCAGCACGGGATCCGGAAGTAAGTGAAGATCACTCTGAGTAGTGGGTTCTACTTCAGTGATTTCCAGGATCCGGGTCAGGTATGGCAAAGCCATATACAGTACATAACTACATGGCTCCAAGTTGGACCAATGTAACGGTGTAGAAATATACTGCACCAGGTCTGGAATTCATCCTTAATATGAGAAGGTACGTCTATCCTCTGAGTCATTCAGCTGTGTATGATGGGGCATAATTGCTCCCAATGACACCAACAATGGGGCCTAATGACACCAGCGATGAAGCATAATTCCTCCCAATGAGTGAATAGACAAAGTATTGTAGTTAACATTACATTAACTAGGCTAAGGATTGGCAACCAGTACAGTTCCTCCCAATAAAACCAACAATGGGGCCCAATGACACCAATGATGAGGCATAATTCCTCCCAATGACACCAATGATAGGGCACAATTGCTCCCAATGACCCAAACAATGGGGAATAGTGACACCAATGATGAGGCATAATTCCTCCCTATGACACCAACAATGGGGCCCAAAGACACCAATGATAGGGCATAATTGCTCCCAATGACCCCAACAATGGGGCCCAATGACACCAATGATGGGGCATAATTGCCCCCAATGACACCAACAATGGGTAATAATGACACCAATGATGAGGCATAATTCCTCCCTATGACACCAACAATGGAGCCCAAAGACACCAATGATAGGGCATAATTGCTCCCAATAACACCAATGATAGGGCACAATAGTTCCCAATGACCCCAACAATGGGGCCCAATGACACCAATGATGGGGCATAATTGCTCCCAATGACCCCAACAATGGGGCCCAATGACACCAATGATGGGGCATAATTGCTCCCAATGACACCAACAATGGGGCCTAATGACACCAATGATGGGGCATAATTGCTCCCAATGACACCAACAATGGGGCCTAATGACACCAATGATGGGGCATAATTGCTCCCAATGACACCAACAATGGAGCCTAATGATACCAGCGATGAAGCATAATTCCTCCCAATGACACCAACAATGGGGCCCAAAGACACCAATGATAGGGCACAATTCCTCCCACTGACACCAACAATGGGGCCAAAGACACCAATGATGAGGCATAATTGCTCCCAATGACAGCAACAATGGGACCCAATGACACCAATGATGGGGCATAATTCCTCCCAATGACACTAACAATGGGGCCCAATGACACCAGCAATGGGGTCTAAAGACACAAATGATGAAGCATAATTGCTCCCAATGACACCAACAATGGGGGCCAATGACACCAATGATGAAACATAATTGCTCCCAATGACACCAACAATGGGGCCCAAAGACACCAATGATAGGGCACAATTCCTCCCACTGACACCAATGATGGGGCATTGTTTACTCTCAATGAAGTTGGAACATTTTGTACTCCTGATGGCCACAGTCCGGCCCCCCTCAAGTCTGAAGGACAGTAAACCGCCTCTTTGTTTAAAAAGTTTGGAGACGCTTGAACTAGGCGATTGATGCTATTCACAGCATTGTAGTAAAACAGCAGATTCAGAAAATTTTATAGGAGGTGCTGGAACCCGGAGGATTGTTTGTGTGATTGCTTTGTATTCCTGTTATTGTATCATCAAATATTTCAGTAAAGGAAAGGTGTAGGTGCAAAGAGTCTGAATATTGGGCTGGCAGCTTCTACACACAGTACAGCTTCCACAATCACCTTGGATTGATGTGGGGTGAGTAATTAAAGTAGAACTAAAGGCAAAGCTTTTTTTAGTTTTGGATAGAGCAGAGAGGAATTAGAACCCCTGTCAGGTTTTTATTGCTGTCTGTGCCCCCGTTAGGTGGATTCACCCTCTCTATATGTCCTGTTTACTATTGAAAGTGAAAGTAAAAGAAAATCACAAGTTTTAGGCTGTCATCAGAACCAGAAGAGAACTCTTTCAGGGCCATTTCAAACCACATGCAGTCCAGTGCAAAAACACATGGAAAATATGTTATATGGTTTCCAGTGGAATAGTTCACACCAGTGCGTTCCAGAAAAAAAGGAGAAGATGCTGCATTTTTCCTGCAGTGGACTGTACTGAAACACGGTAAAACGCATAAAAACTGCACCGGAAAGCACAGGAACGCATCAAAAACGCACTGCCCAGTAGAGTAAAAAGAAACTGGAAAAAAAGAGGTAAAAAGGCATCTGGAATGCATCCGGAAACGCTTCAAAAACATGTTAAAAATATCCATGCTGGAACGTACCTGCAACGGATCTGGAGTGTGTTTTTGTGGTGTGAACAAGCCCTCAATATAGACACCTAATTCTAAGAATTGAACTGTTAGAAACGGAGAGCTCAGTGTAGTTATATAAGACAGTTCAGAGTATATAGTGCCATCAGTGTAGTATATATAATACATTAGAGAGTATATAGTGCAATCTGAACGTATATATTGCAGTTAGTGTAGTATATATAATTCTGTGCAGAGTATATAGCGCAGTGCAGAGTATATAGTGCAATCAGTGTAGTATATATAATTTAGTGCAGAGTATATAGTGCAGTCAGTGTAGTATATATAAATTTAGTGCAGAGTATATAGTGCAGTTAGTGTAGTATATATAATTCTGTGCAGAGTATATAGCGCAGTGCAGAGTATATAGTGCAATCAGTGTAGTATATATAATTTAGTGCAGAGTATATAGTGCAATCAGTGTAGTATATATAATTTAGTGCAGAGTATATAGTGCAGTTAGTGTAGTATATATAATTCTGTGCAGAGTATATAGCGCAGTGCAGAGTATATAGTGCAATCAGTGTAGTATATATAATTCAGTGCAGAGTATATAGTGCAATCAGTGTAGTATATATAATTCAGTGCAGAGTATATAATACAGTTTATTGAAGTGGTTAAAGCGGAACGCCACCCGTTTTTAAACCCTATAAAAAAAAAGTACTCACCTTCCTCGATCCGAAACGGCAGTTTTTTTTTTTTTTTTTTTTTTAACTTACCTTTAGCTGTTCTCCTTCTTGGCATCCATCGCTTCCTGGTTCTTGGTCCCTCAGATATGGGCGGGGATATTACGGCTATTACGTAATATCCCCTAGCCCGCACTGTCTCCTGGGAGCTTGTGTCATAGCTCCTAGGAGTCAGTGCGGCTGCCTGGCCCGAGATCGCGCGAGACTTGCGGGACTTGACGCCGCCGCCGTTGTGAGCTGCTGACGGCGCATGCGCGAGATTATAATAAATGGGCGTCAGTGAAATCCAGGAAGAGATTTCACTCGCCCACAGCCAAGATGGAGAACCGCAACAGGTTCTTTCTAAAGTCATATTTTACTAGAAAAACGAATGGCACTACTCTTGCAACCCGGACTGGTGAGTAATTAAATGCCAAAATATACTGTTTATTAAGGGCTTTAAAAAAAAAAAAAACGTTAGGGGCAGTGGAGCCCCGCTTTAAGCACAAGTGACTGGCTGTACAGGGCACACTCATGTAAAAGCAAATACTTCTGTGCATTTGCGTTTATTCACGCATGCGCGTCACATGTTTCCCCAATGCGGAAGTTTCACATTCGGAAAATGTATCACATGCAGTTCACTGAGCATTGGAAATTGCCTGGGAAATTTACACTGGGCATACTGTCAGCCTGTCCATGTACACGAGGCCTTATATCTATATACAGCCCTGGCCTTAGAAAGAGATCAATAAAAGAGATATCACAAAGACAACTGCTAAAAAAACTGTGCAATGCATAAGAGCAAAGAGCATAAAAAAGCTGGACTAAAAGAATGTAAGGGACAGTTCACACCATAGAAACGGAGTCCTGATGCTTTTCTGCATGTGCGTTTTTGATGCGTTTCAGTGCTTTTTTTTTCTCCCTCTTTTTTCTTAAACTTAAATAAGGACATGTGTGTTCCAGTGCGTTTTTGGTGCGTTTTCAGTTACCGCATTCAAGTACAGTTCAGTGCAGAAAACATGCCGCACGTTCTACTTTTTTTCTGGTACTGGAACGCTCTGAAACTGACCACACTGGTGTGAACTATGCCATTGAAAACCATATAACCTACTATCCATGCATTTTTGATGCAAAAAATAAAAAAACGCACTGCATGTGGTGTGAACTGGCCCTAAAAGGGTAAAAGAGAAGGAGAAAAAAAGAAAAAAGTAAGGAAAAAGAGAAATGCAATTTAACAGATGACATGAAAACCACTTAGGCCCCATTCACACTTTCGTGATCTGGGAACGGGCGCAGAAATGTGCGTTTCTGCACGTGTTCCCAAACCATGCATCGTGCTTGTGGTGCCATTATGTATTAATGACACCCCAAATGCGGCTTGGAGACGCAGATTTTGTCACACGAAAAATGCACCAAAATGCGCGTTCCAAAAAACCTGTGAGGATCACTGGCAAAAAAAGGTGAAGGAGCTACTTTGGCACAATCGTCGCCAGTAGGGCAGCCATTCATACCGGCTAAAGTGTAGGTGTCAATGGTTCCCAACACCAGCGACAATAACAAGCACAGAACACAGACAAGAAATCATCGATTACAGAATACAGTTAGACTAAAACTACTTTGCAGCAGAAATCTAGAACTGTTCTGAATCTGGTCATTATCTCGTCTTTTTAACTTTCTATATGGTTTCTGTAGGAGCCGGAGCTCATATCTATGGAGGTACAAATATGGTGTGTAGCTACAATGTAAAACCTGAGCTACAAATCACTGGGACACATGTGACAGAAATATTTTTCTTATTGTACTAAAAAAATATAAATATGCTAATTAGCCACTAGAGGGCACACGCTGTGTCTCAATGGAACCTTTCTGCTTAAAGTACATGCCAACCCAATCAGTAAAGTATTACAGAACCTTCAGCCTAATAATGTGATAGTAAAGCACAACCACTGTGTAGCACTGCAATACAATAAGGAGAAGGTGTATATTACCAGCAAACATGACTTCCTCCGTGTATATAAAAGGACAAACTCTACACGTCAACAAAGAAAATGAGAACAATGGCACATATAGGAAAGATTATTTCAATGCAGCTGATTTCTATATATGATTATCTAAAAAATATATATAAATAGACAAAACTGCAAATGGAATTTAAATATTGTAAGTCTCAGTTAAATGGAGAACAGCAGAACCATCCTCCAGAGACAATGAGAGAGAGTGCAATACTGCTTACAGAGGAAATAGTACAAATCAGAGTGACTAGAGTGCAGGAAGAGAGAGAGAAACAAAGAGGAGAGAGAGAGAGAGAGAGAGAGAGAGGAAGAAAGAGAAAGAGAGAGAGGAAGAAAGTAAAAAAAAAAGAGAGAGAGAGAGAGAGAGAGAGAGAGAGAGAGAGAGAGAGAGAGAGAGAGAGAGAGAGAGAAAGAAAAAAAAAGAAAGTAAGAAAGAAAGGAAATTGCTAGAGGAAAGAGTGATGGGAAGCAAAGAAGAAACAGAAAGAAAGAGAGAAAAAGAAAGTAAGAAAGAAAGAAGTGATAGCTAAAAAGAAGAGAGAGAGAGAGAAAGAAAGTGACAGGAAGGAAAAAAGAAAGAGAGAGAGAGAGAGAGAGAATGAGAAAGTAAAAGAAAGAAAGATGAGCGTTAGCAAAAGTAAAGAAGAAAGAGAGCAGGAATAAATAGGAGGAAGAAGGCAGAAAGCTAGAAAGGCAGAGAAAAGGAGAAAGAGAGAGAAATGAAGAAAGAGAGTGTGAGAAAGAGGACAGGGAAAGAAAAACATAAAGAAAATTAAGAGAGAAAAGGAAAAAAAAAAAACAATAGAGGAAAGTGAGGGGAAGTAAGGAGGAGAGTAGTGGAGTGTGGAGGAGAGGATAGGAGAGTAGTGGAGAGGAGTGGAGTTGAGAGGAGAGTAGTGGAGGAGAGGAGTGGAGTTGAGAGGAGAGTAGTGGAGGAGAGGAGTGGAGTTGAGAGGAGAGTAGTGGAGGGAAGAGGAGAGTAGTGGAGTGGAGAGTAGTGAAGAGGAGAGTAGTGGAGAGAGAGAGTGGAGTGGAGAGTAGTGGAGGGAAGAGGAGAGTAGTGGAGTGGAGTGGAGAGGAGAGGAGTGGAGTGGAGAGGAGAGGAGTGGAGAGGAGAGTAGAGGAGTGGAGTGGAGTGGAGAGGAGAGTAGTGGAGTGGAGAGGAGTGGAGAGTAGTGAAGAGGAGAGTAGTAGAGTGGAGAGTAGTGCAGAGGAGAGGAGAGGAGAGTAGTGAGGAGGAGAGGAGTGGAGAGAACTGTAGATCGGCAGAGAGATGAGAATTGGAGAGGAGAAGAGGGGGGAGGAGAAGTGATTGGAGGGGTGCAGGGCTCCCAGAATAGAATATAGAAGAAGTGATGAGTGGAGATGAGAGCACACAGTATATAGGAGAGGAGATCTCCCGGGATCAGACAGCCATTATATAATGCTCAGTCCCTGGTGACAGGAGGAGGGGGAGGGGCAGGACACAGTGCCAGGGACATTCTCAGGGGCACACACTGCCCTCCCCCACCATTTCTCCCCTCTTACCCCTCTTCATTGCTGCATGCCAAAGCCTGAGCTTCCTCCCTTCCATGCACAGTGCACAGAGAAGCTGCTATCCGCCAATCAGAGAGCCCCGGCAGGCAGAGAGCATGCAGGGAGATGTAGTCCAGGCAAACAATTGTCTTCCTAGCCGGAGGATCGTTCAGCGGCAGAACAGGCAGTCTCACTCTCCCTCTCACTCTCACCTGTGACACGTATAGCGGAGAGCGGTGGGGGGACAATGGAGGGGCCCCTCTGATCTCTCTGCACCCCCCCCCCCCCCCCCCTGTCCTCATGTCTCCTCTCCACTCTCATGTTTATATTTCTATAAATAAAAAGAAAAATCATTCCAATGAACGAATAATACAATCATGTAGAATAATAGTGAAGGAGATGGAAATCCAGACAATGAGATCTCATATACTTTGTACAGCTGAACTCCGGGGAGAATAACAATGGACTCTCAGTGATTTATACAGAAGTACAGCCAAAGGTGTTTAGGTGATGCCTCTCATGCAGGTGTCTGGGGTGCACTTACTTTTGCTCCCCTATGACCCAGAATCATCCATCAGTGGGCTGATGTCACCCAACTGCTCCAGTCTTTAAGAGGATCCTGACAATAATGTAGGGACCCACCCAGATGTTGGCTCAGCCTCTCAGCACACCACCAAGAGCCTAAGCTGGCCAATCCCGCCCCCAGCCTGTGACTGGACAGTGAAAGGAGAAGCAGGCACTTGCTACCACAGCAGGCATCTCCTTGCTAGCTGCAGTGTCAGGCAGCTGTGAGCCAAAAGGGGGCGCCCTGTTCAATATCGCAGCTTGTGTTTTAGGGCACTTAGGAAGACAGGGCGAAGTACCAAATGCTGGTACTAAAGCAGAATTATCGCTATTTTTAAATATACTGTTCCTGATTGGACAATCAGGAACAGTATATTTAAAAATAGCGATAATTCTGCTTTAAAGCACAGCTTATTCAGGCACTTCCTGTTATAGGGTGACAACACTCTGGGCTGGTCTCACAGTTATTCCCGTGTCGTCAAAATACACCATGCAGAGGATTTACTAGAGGAGTAAGCCCTGGTGCACACCACTGTGACTTGTCATGTGATCTGACTGTTCCAAATCGCATGACATGTCGCACCCCATTGCCCCACCCGCAACTTTGAAAAAGGTTCCTGCACTACTTTTTTTCCGATTTCATTGCGACTTCTGTTAAATGAGGTGGCAATCTGCAGTGAAATTGGAATGTAAAAATCGCACTGATCTGTAGCTTTAAAATCGGGCTGAAGTAGCGTGATTTCTCAATTTCAAAAGAGTCATTCTCAAGCCTGCTCACTTAGACCCCTTTCACACTGAAGCAGTTTTCAGGCATTTTAGCGATAGAAATCGCACCTGAAAATCGCCTGAAAACCGCCTCCCATTCATTTGCATGAGTGCTTTCACACTGGGGCGGTGCGCTTGCGGGAAGTTAGAAAAAGTCCTGCAAGAAGGATCTTTGGGGTGGGTTTGGAGCACTGTAAAAAAGCACTCCAAAAACACCCCTGCCCATTGAAATTAATAGGCAGCGCTTCCGAAGTGCCTTAAAAGCAGTTCAAAAGCGCCGCAAATTGGGTGTTCTTTGGATCTTTTTAAGGTCACGTTTTCACGTGACCTTAAAAAAAACCTCCCCACTAGCGCCCAAAAAATGCTGCTAAAGCCGTAAAAACGACCAGCGCTTTACTGCTGTTTTAGCTGCGCTTCAGTGTGAAAGGGGTCTTAGCACACTGGGGCATTTTGCAGGCGCTACAGCGTTAAAAATAGCGCCTGCAAAACGCCCTAAAACAGCTGCTCCATTCACTCCAGTGTGAAAGCCCAAGGGCTTTCACACTGGAGCGGTGCGCTGGCAGGACGTCAGAAAAAGTCCTGCCAGCAGCTTCTTTGGAGCGGTGAAGGTGTGGTGAACTCACCGCTCCTCCACCGCTGCTCCCCATTGAAATCAATGCGATACCCGTGCCAATTTGCGGGCAGATTTTACCCCTTTTCGGCCACTAGCAGGGGGTTAAAACCACCCTGCTATCGGGCAAATATCGACACTAAAACAATGGTAAAGCGGCGCTAAAAATAGTGCCGCTTTACCGCTGACGCCGGTGGCGGCTCAGTGTGAAAGGGGTCTTTATGTTCATGCAGTTTAACCCCTTCAAGACCAGCCCTATTTCTGCCATTTGTTGTTTACAAATTTAAAATCGTTATTTTTTGCTATAAAATTACTTAGAACCCCAAACATTATATATATATATATATATATATATATATATATATATATATATATATATATATATATATATATGTTACACCGAGTAAATAGAAACCTAACATGTCATGCTTTAAAATTGAACACAGTCGTGGAATGGCGACAAACTACGGTACCTAAAAACCTCCATAGGCGACGCTTTAAAATTGGATGCTTTTTAATGGACACATGTTTAGAGTTACAGAGGAGGTCTTGGGCTAGAATTATTGCTCTTGCTCTAACGATCGCGGTGATACCTCACATGTGTGGTTTGAACCTTCATAAGTGATGAACTGTCAGTGCCCACACAGCCGATGCAGCGCTCTTCTTCCCCTTCCTTCCATAGGGCTTTTGGGACGGTTCAGAGTGATTCTGATTAGTCAAAGTGGTCACTTGCTGACACTAACCAATCAGAATCGCTCTGATCTGTCCTAAGATCTAAGGAAATAAGGAAGAAAAGCAGAAATTTCAAATCGCAGGACCTCTGTACTGGCTGCCTGGGCACTGACAGTTCATCACCCACAGAGGTAAGTACAGTGGGGACCAGGTGGATGGGGAGGTGTAGAGTGTTAGTTCACCTTTCATTTTTTTTTGAACATGTGAACTTGCACTTTAAATATATGGTTTGTTTAGATTGTTTTCTTACATTATTTACTGAAGATGTAGTGACTGTTCACTTAGCAAAGTGAATGTTAGTAAATACAGTGCAGTTGTATTCACTTTGAGTACTCAGTCAGGTGCAAAGGAAATAATAAAAATAGGAAATAATAGAAATAGTAAACAAACATCAGAAATTATTATTAACCACTTCAGCCCCGGAAGGATTTACCGCCTTAATGACCAATCCATTTTTTGCTGCACTGTGTCGCTTTAACTGACAATTGCGGTCGTGCGGCGCTGTACCCAAACAAAATTGATGTCCTTTTTGTTCCCACAAATAGAGATTTCTTTTGGTGGTATTTGATCACCTTTGCGGTTTTTATTTTTTGCGCTATAAACAAAGAAACTGCGACAATTTAGAAAAAAAAAAAACAATATTTTTTATTTGCTGCTATAATACATATCCAAAAAATATATATATAAAAAACGAATTTATTCATCAGCTTAGGCCGATATGTATTCTGCTACATATTTTTGGTATAAAAAAAATAAATAAAAAAAAAAATGCAATAAGCGTATATGGATTGTTTGCGCAAAAGTTATAGCGTTTACAAAATATGGGAAAAATGTATGGACTTTTATTTATTTTCTATTGTTTTTATTAGTAATGGTGGCGATCTCTGATTTTTAGTGGTACTGCGACATTGTGGCGGGCACATCTGACCCTAAGGCCCCTTTCACACTGGGGCGTTTTTCAGGCGGTACAGCGCTAAAAATAGCGCCTGTTCACCGCCTGAAAAAATCCGGCCCCTTTAACTCCAGTGTGAAAGCCGGCGGGCTTTCACACTGGAGTGGTGCGCTAGCAGGACGGTCAAAAAAGTCCTGCTAGCAGCATCTTTGGAGCGGTATAGGAGCGGTGTATTCACCGCTCCTATACCGCTCCTTCCCATTGATTAGAATGGGACACCGCGGTAATACCGCCGCAAAGCGCCGCTACAGCGGCGCTCTGCGGGGGGTCTTTAACCCTTTTTCGGCCGCTCGTGGGGGGTAAAACCGCACCGCGAGCGGCCGAATACTGCGGCAAAAACGACGGTAAAGCAGCGCTAAATATAGCGATGCTTTACCGTCACCGCGGCTCCCCGCCCCAGTGTGAAAGGGGCCTAAGTGACACTTTTTGGTGACCAGTGACACCAATACAGCGATCAGTGCTATAAAATTGCACTGATTACTGTATAAATGACACTGGCAGGGAAGGGGTTAACACTAGGGGGCGATCAAAGGGTTAAATGTTCCCTAGGGAGTGATTCTAACTGTGGGGGGACGGACTGACAGAGAAGAGAGATTACTAGGAACAGCTGATCTCTCTCTCTCCTTCCCTGCCAGAACGGGGATCCTCCTTGTTTACAAAGACAGATCCCCACTCTGCCTCTCTTTCCCTCGATCGCGGGTGGCCGGTGGACATTGAGTCTGCCAGACCCGCGGGTGAGCTCCCGCGGCACGCATGCCTCCGGCAGGGGCGTGCAGCCGCAAAAGCTAGTGCTTGGACCGACGTAGCGGTACGTTGATTCGCGCAGGGCATCCAACCTGCCTCAGTATATCTGTGGCGGCTGGTCGGAAAGTGGTTAAAGTATAACTAAAGGCAAAACTTTTTTTTTGTTTTGGTTAGAGTGGGAATGGATTAGAACCCCTGTCAGGTTTTATTGCCGTCTCTGCCCCCCGTTAGGGGGATTCACCCTCTCTATTTGTCCTGGTTACTGTTATCACTGAAGGTGAAAGAAAATCCCAAATTTTGTGTTGTCACCTGAAAAGGAAGAGAGAAGAAATATTCCAAAAGGGACGCTAGTTTTATCGCAGTATCCTCTCACTTCCTGTTGTGGATATGGGACAGAAAGTGAAGGCAAATCCCTCCAATGGGGCAAAAAAAAAAAACTGACGGGGGTTATAACCTTGATATATTCTATCCAAAATGAAAAAAAAAAAAAAAAGTTTTGCATTTTGTTTCACTTTAAATAATATATGTACAATGCTGCCAAAACAAAATAATAACTGTGACAGACCCAACCAGGGCAGGGACTTTTGGAGGGGACTGCAGGGTAGCCTCTTGCCTACTGACAATGGGCCCTGACTTTTGAGGGGGCTCTATTCTCGGGAGGTGTACGCCTGGGGGGCCCTCGGAATGGTCTTGCTTCAGATTCAGGTCCATATCTCCCTGAAACACACAGCCTCTGGGAACCAAGGACCTGGATACAGATTTGGGGCCTCTGTGCCCCAGGGCCGGATTAAGAACATCATGGCTAGAGAGGCCAGAGATAACACCATTCAGACACTAACTATTATAGAAAAAGCAAAACAATCCCAAGTGCCTCTGCTGCTCCTATCCACAGATGCCGAGAAGGCCTTTGACTGGTCTTTTCTCCAGGAGACACTTAAATTTGTAGGAATGCCAGATCCCACCCTGTCATGGATATCGGCCATCTATGATAATCCCACAGCGACAGTTCAGGTAAATGGCTATGATTTCCAGCCCTTTCCCCATCTCGAATGGCACCAGACAGGGCTGCCCCCTGTCCCCAATGCTATTCGTCCTTTCCCTGGAACCTTTTTTACACCATATCAGAGGTAATCAGTGCATAATGCCGCGTACACACGATCGGAATTCCGACCAGAAAAAGACAGATGAGAGCTTTTCATCGGAAAATGCGACCGTGTGTAGGCTCCATCGGAATTTCCGACAGCAAAGAATTGAGAGCATGTTCTCAATTTTTCATACGGAAAAGGTTTCAATCGGAAAATTCCGATCGTCTGTAGCAACTCTGACACGCAAAATTCCTGCGTATGCTCGGAAACAATTCGACGCATGCTCGGAAGCATTGAACTCGGCTTGTTGTAGTGTTGTACGTCACCGCGTTCTTGACGATCGGAATTTGGTGTGACCGTGTGTAGGCAAGACAGTTTGAGCGGAATTCTGTTGGGAAAACCGTCAGAGCTTTTTCCGATGAGAATTCCGATCGTGTGTACGCGGCATTAGAGGCATTCAATCAGGCAAATCTCAAGACTAAGTTGCAGCCTATGCTGACGACCTTTTATTCTACATTACTGAGCCCCTTACCGCCTTACCCTCCCTGCTACAGGAGCTGAAGCGTTGCGCCACCCTGTCTAATTTCAAGGTTAATCTACAAAAATCAGAGGCCCTGAATATTTCCTTATCGGACTCTACCATCTCTAACCTACGCCCCTTCTTCCCATTCAAATGGGCTGCCCGCTCAATTCAATACCTGGGAACAAAATTCCCGCAAATTTGCATGACGTTTTTACCCTCAACTACCAGCCCCTCTTATCTACGCTCACTGCTGATCTTAACCACTTTCAGACCGGACCATTTTGCTCGCTTAGGACCAGATTACTTTTTGCGATTCGGCACTGCGTGACTTTAACTGACAATTGCGCGGTCGTGCGACGTGGCTCCCAAACAAAATTTACGTCCTTTTGTCCCCACAAATAGAGCTTTCTTTTGGTGGTATTCACCTCTGCGGTTTTTATTTTTTGCGCTATAAACAAAAAAACAGCGACAATTTTGAAAAAAACGCATCATTTTTTACTTTTTGCTATAATAAATATCCCCCAAAAATATATAAAATATACGTATTCTTCTACATATTTTTGGTAAAAATAAAATCGCAATTAGCGATTATTGATTGGTTTGCGCAAAAGTTATAGCGTTTACACAATAGGGGATAGTTTTATAGCATTTTTATAATTTTTTTTTTTTACTAGTAATGGCGGCGATCAGCGATTTTTATTGCGACTGCGACATTATGGCGGACACATCGGACATTTTTGACACATTTTTGGGACCATTGTCATTTATTCAGCAATCAGTGCTATTTAAATGCACTGATTTCTGTGTAATTAACACTGGCAGTGAAGGGGTTAACCAGGGGGTGGCAGTGTAGGGGTTAAGTGTTCCTAGGGGCATATTACTAACTGTGGGGGGGCTTGGCTGTGCGTTAGTGAACACTGATCTCTGCTCCAATCATAGGGAGCAGAGATCAGTGTCACTTGTTGCTAGGCAGAACGGGGAGACGCTGTTTACTTCCGCATCTCCCCGTTCAGCCATCCCATGAGACGATCGCGGGACCCACGACCGGACTCATGGGGGTCCCGACCGCGGTGCGCACGCGATGGCACAGCGGCATTTTTAAAGGAACGTACCTGTATGCCCTTATGCCTATCCGTGCCATTCTGCCAACGTACATCGTCGTGCGCTGGTCGGGAACTGGTTAAAAAGTGGGACTCGCTGGCCGTTTCCTGGTTCGGCCGTTGTAATGTACTGAAAATGAATACAATGCCCAGACTTCTGTATTTATTGCAGGCTTTGCCCATCAAGATACCTCAGACGCTCTTTTACGATGTGCGCTCAATATTTATCAGATTCATTTGGCGCAGTAAACACCCACGTCTCGGCAGAGCATTACTACTACGACCGAAGATCAAGGGCGGTCTCGGGTTTCCGGATCCTGCTCTATACTACATTGCAGCACATATGGCACGGCAATCTCTCTGTTTTTTCTTTTTTTCATTCAGCCAGCTGGGTTGAACAAAAAAAATAAAAAAATACTTCATGTGTACCACACATAACATAGGCTCCCTGCACGCAGCTCCAGTCGCATAAATAAATGGGCCATTCACTCTGTATGGGCCACAGCACCTATGTGAGTGAGGCCTAAAAAGGAAAGCCTTATTAACCACTTCCCGCCTATAGCAGAATGATGGCCAGGCGGTAGTTGCGTTATCCTGAATGGGCGTCGTATGACGCCCTGCAGGATAATAGCCGCCGCTCGCCCGTGGGGGCGTGCATCACGGCGTTCGGTGGTGCGGTGTGTCAGTCTGACACACTGCTACACCGATCTCGGTAAAGAGCCTCAGAGGGATGGGAAAAGAGCCTCACGGCTGATCACAATGTAAACAGGAAGAGCCGGTGCTCGGCTTTTCCTCACTCGTGTCTGACAGACGCGAGTAGAGGAGACCCGATTGGTGGCTCTCCTGACAGGGGGGGTCTGTACTGATTGTTTATCAGCGCAGCCCCCCCCCCCCCTCGGATGCCCACACTGGACCACAGGGAAGCCGCCAGGACCACCAGGGAGGCACATAACATGTGGATGGCCAGGTACATCCCCATGGCCATCCACATGTGCAAATTAATGCCAAATCTGTGCCCACTGACTGGCACCATTATGTAACAGAATAATTAAGTGATGCCCAGCAATGCCACCCATCAGTGCACATCAGTGCCCATCAGTGCTATCAGTGCCCATCAGTGCCACCTCAGTGCCACCCATAAGTACCCATCAGTGCTGCCTACGAGTGCCTATCAGTGCCACCTATGTGCCCATCAGTGCCGCATACCAGTGCCGCCTATCAGTGCCACCTCATTTGTGCCACCTCATCGGTGCCCATCAGTGTCGCCTTATCAGTGCCCATCATTGAAGACAAAAAAAAAGCAATATTTTTTACTTTCTGCTATAAAACATATCCAATATAAATATGTGAAAAGTCAAATTTCTTCATCAGTTTAGGCCAATTTGTATTCTGCTACATATTTTTGGTAAACAAAAGTAATGCATATTGAATGGTTTGCACAAAAGATATAGCATCTACAAACTATGGGATAGATAGCGGTGATCAGTGATTTTTATCGGAAATGCAACATTGCGGTGTATAAATTGAACACTAAGACCCCTTTCACACTGGGGCGTTTTTCAGGCGCTTTAGCATTAAAAAAAAAAGCGCCTGTAAAGCGCTTGAAAGAAGCCTCATCTGCAATCCCAATGTGAAAGCCCAAGTGCTTTAAGAGCCCTTTCACAATGCCAGCGCCCGAAAAACGATTGTTAAACGCCGCTTAAACAGCTGCCAAAAGTGCTTTGCAGGCGCTTCCCATTGATTTCAATGGGAAGGGGCGCTTTAGGAGCGGTATATTCACCGCTCCAAAAGCGCTGCAAAGAAGCTGCTTGCAGGCCAGCGCAGCGCCTCAGTGTGAAAGCACTCAGGCTTTTACATTAGGATTGCAGTTGAGGCTTCTTTCAGGCGCTTTATAGGTGCTTATTTTAACGCTAAAGCCCCTGAAAAAAGTCCCAGTGTGAACTGTGTTGGGGATGCTGGAGAGAGAGAGAGAGAGAGAGAGAGAGAGAGAGAGAGAGAGAGAGAGAGAGAGAGAGAGATTACTAGGCATCACAGATCTCTATTTGTCTGCGACAGAATGACGGTCTGCCTTGTTTACATACAAGGGAGACCGCCGTTCTGTCATTCCCGAGAACAATCGCAGGTGGCGCGGGCGCATGTCCCAGACCAGGGAGCGCGGACAATATACAGGTACAATATACAGACCACCTGCCGCAGTGTATGTGCGTTGGGTGGTCTGGAACTGGTTA
Source organism: Lithobates sylvaticus (assembly GCA_028564925.1). Taxonomy (NCBI): domain Eukaryota; kingdom Metazoa; phylum Chordata; class Amphibia; order Anura; family Ranidae; genus Lithobates; species Lithobates sylvaticus. The sequence continues at coordinate 238,909,304 of CM053032.1, forward strand.
ATATCTATTAATACATATTATATATACATATTAATAGAGTGTATAATAACAAATGTATATATTTCAAATCAATCTTTTATTTCAGGAGACATTATTTTATTTTTATTATTATTATTATTTATATAGTATCAATAGTTTGCACAGTGCTTTACTAAATGGAGGGAACCAGTACAGTTACAATACAATTCAATACAAGAGGGTTAGGAGGGCCTTTTCTTTTCCAATCTAAAATGCTTACAATCTAAATTGGAGTGGCAAGTGATACAATGGTGGTAACCATTAGGGTTGATCTGACAGAGAAAGTAGAAGTTCATTTTTTAGATGGAGGTGTGATTTTCTTCCCTGAAGAGATGAGTTTTCAGGAATTACCTAAAAGTGGACAATCTAGCCAGATAGATTGGGGTAGGGAGGTCCAGGGGATGGGAGGAGAGGATGAGGGAGCTAGAGAGGTCTTGGGAGGAGAAGAGTGATCAATTTTGGTGATATTTTCAAAAAGAGGTTGGTGAGTTGTAGATGGCTTTGCATGTTGCTAGTGTTTTGAATAGTATTTGTTGGGCAATCGGAAGCTAGTGGAAGGATTGGCAGAGAGGGGTGGCAGCCACACATTAGTTTGGTAAGGTGGACAAGTCTGGTAGCAGCAGTCATAATGGACTGAAGGGGAGATGGCCTTTGTTGAGGTAGGCTAACGAGCAGAGGCGTAGCTTGAAGCTTGTGGGCCCCGATGCAAATGTTGACTTGGGCCCTTCCCCACTACCACCCACCACTTCCACCCTGCATGCAGATACACCCACCCCATGCCAAGATACTGAATGTGGATTAAGTTTGAGTTTCCACACAATATGTGTTGCAATAAACTGGCTGATAGCATACCATTGGGTACCTCTAGTCCATTTGAAAATTAGAACAACATTAATCTCATGGAAAAAATATTTCACACCTTACATAATACAAATCATTTATATGATAAAAAATCTGCACCATGGTTCAATCATTCTAAACACTTCCTAAACCCTGAATAATAATACTTTGATCAGAGATCATTGAAACATAAGTTGTTTATGGTATTCAAGGATATTATTGTTAACATGTTAGTCAACTACATCTATCAACTACTGTATACTTTAACATAATCTTCCTTACTTGTAAATCTCATGTAATGCATTTCTCTTGACATATGATATAACTTTTTTGTACCAATTTGTTTTTGTACCCAATAAAAATAGTTTGTAAACAAAAAAAAGAGTTTGAGTCTCCAGAGTTACTCCTTACATCAGAGGACAGGAGAGGAGAGGACAGGTACCCCTGGGGAATCAGAGGACAGGTAACCCTGGGGAATCAGAGGACAGTTACCCCTGGGGAATCAGAGGACAGGTACCCCTGGGGAATCAGAGGACAGGTACCCCTGGAGAATCAGAGGACAGGTACCCCTGGAGAATCAGAGGACAGGTACCCCTGGGGAATCAGAGGACAGGTACCCCTGGAGAATCAGAGGACAGTTACCCCTGGGGAATCAGAGGACAGGTACCCCTGGGGAATCAGAGGACAGGTACCCCTGGGGAATCAGAGGACAGGTAATCCTGGGGAATCAGAGGACAGGTAATCCTGGGGAATCAGAGGACAGGTAACCCTGGGGAATCAGAGGACAGGTAACCCTGGAGAATCAGAGGACAGGTAACCCTGGAGAATCAGAGGACAGGTAACCCTGGGGAATCAGAGGACAGGTACCCCTGGGGAATCAGAGGACAGGTACCCCTGGAGAATCAGAGGACAGGTAACCCTGGGGAATCAGAGGACAGGTAACCCTGGGGAATCAGAGGACAGGTACCCCTGGGGAATCAGAGGACAGGTACCCCTGGAGAATCAGAGGACAGGTACCCCTGGGGAATCAGAGGACAGGTACCCCTGGAGAATCAGAGGACAGGTACCCCTGGAGAATCAGAGGACAGGTACCCCTGGAGAATCAGAGGACAGGTACCCCTGGAGAATCAGAGGACAGGTACCCCTGGAGAATCAGAGGACAGGTAACCCTGGAGAATCAGAGGACAGGTAACCCTGGGGAATCAGAGGACAGGTAACCCTGGGGAATCAGAGGACAGGTAACCCTGGGGAATCAGAGGACAGTTACCCCTGGGGAATCAGAGGACAGGTACCCCTGGGGAATCAGAGGACAGTTACCCCTGGGGAATCAGAGGACAGGTACCCCTGGGGAATCAGAGGACAGGTACCCCTGGGGAATCAGAGGACAGGTACCCCTGGGGAATCAGAGGACAGGTACCCCTGGGGAATCAGAGGACAGGTAATCCTGGGGAATCAGAGGACAGGTAACCCTGGGGAATCAGAGGACAGGTAACCCTGGGGAATCAGAGGACAGGTACCCCTGGGGAATCAGAGGACAGGTACCCCTGGGGAATCAGAGGACAGGTACCCCTGGGGAATCAGAGGACAGGTAACCCTGGAGAATCAGAGGACAGGTAACCCTGGAGAATTAGAGGACAGGTAACCCTGGGGAATCAGAGGACAGGTACCCCTGGGGAATCAGAGGACAGGTACCCCTGGAGAATCAGAGGACAGGTACCCCTGGGGAATCAGAGGATAGGTACCCCTGGAGAATCAGAGGACAGGTACCCCTGGCAGGTCACTTGGCAGAACTCCTTTCCCACCCAGCACTGTATGCAGCTCCTCCCCCCACACTACACAGAGCTGAACTCACATTCCTTTACACAGTCTGTCAGCCTTCACAGGGTGTATCTGGCTTTTATGTTGCCGTTCTGACCTGTAAAATTCTCTGGTCGGAATAGCAGTGTAGTTGCAGTAGGCAGATACACCCTGTGCAGATCGTGGGTGACTGGCTGTGTTGTAAAGGAATGTGACTGCAGCCCTGCGGAGGAGGAACAGTATAGAGTGCTGTAATGGGAAAGGAGCTCAGCAGTTGGGCATAGCATCCAGGGCAGAGGGGCAGTCAGGGGGCTTTGGGGGGGGGGGTGCAACTTAGATCTTGGGGGGGGGGGGGGGCAAAGCTATGTGACACAGCACACTTTTCAATCCTGGGCTGTTCTCACCACGTGCTCCTCTCCATTCAGGAAATGCCTTGCAGCTTCTCCCCAGCCAATAAGAATGGAAGGGTGTGGACTGTGAAAGGCAAAGTGAATGCCCCATACTGGAGCATGGCTGTGGGGCCCTAGGGCAGAGCGGAGCTGGACTTTGTGGAGGATATGATATGACAGGGAGGCTGCAGGGGCCCCCGGCGATAGGGGCGGGGTTGCGATTATGACCCCTGCAACCCCTTATGCTACGCCTATGCTAACGAGGCAGGAGATGCAAGTCCAGGCAAGAGATAACAAGGGAAGGAGTAAGTAGCCTGATGTCTTCGATTAAGAAGGGGTGAATTTTGGGAATGTGGTGAAGGCAGCAAGATTCGGACAGTGAATGGATGCGATTATCACCACCAATGGTGGTGTTCTCCTCAATACACACCTCATAGAAACCCATTGTTACTGGTGTTGAGTACTGAGCTACACAAGCAATTTGAACCTGTTGCTACTCACTTGTAGAACCTCGCTAAGCTAGAGCTACATGGGCGATTTTATGTAGTAGCATTCAGGGCCTAGTCAGGTTGAAGCAGAAGAAGAACCACCTTGGGCTTATGTTATCCCCATACTTTCCACAGGGACAAGTAGTAACATATAAAATGCATCTAATGCAGAGGTTCAAAAAACTTCAGAGGTATGAATGTAGCCCAAGGCAGCTGCCTCTTTTGCCCAATGCTTCACTACATGCATTTTATGAAAATATTATTACATCTCCTGTATGAATACATCTAACGATATAATTACTGCCATAAATCACACTAATAGAGTGTCATAGGTTCTGCTATGGAAGAAGAAGTACGATGAACAATTAATAAATATGACCGCCATTTCCTTTTTTTAATGTAAATGAACAGTCCTGTTAATCTCAATCATGGCTCCTTGCGTTCTTACACCTTTTTTTTTTAAGTACCAAAATGCCTTAATATTAAGAACACGGAACATTGGTGACTATCAAATAATCCTTGTTACCTAGCAACAAGAAGAGCTCTTCTTATACAGAACAGACCATAGTGAACACTTACTGAGGTGGGTTCATGGAAATCGCCTGTCTATCAGAAATCCATTAGATAGCCTCACAAAACCTTCCATGCAGAGTTCGTATAGCTGTGTGCATGATCATAATGTCTATTGCTGGTAATTAAAGGGCCAGTAAAACATCACATTTAGAAGCTCCAAGTAAGACAACGATACGATTCATAAACATTTCATTAAAAGTTGCTACAACTGTGCAGGAAGTGAGATGTTGGTTTGAACTCACATTCAGCTCTGATATACAGCCTCTATATTATCTGTAATTGGCTCTGTACATAACCACTCACCAGACACTTTATTATTAGGTACACCTTGCTAGTACCGGGTTGGACCCCTTTTGCCTTCAGAACTGTCTTATTCTTTGTGGCAAAGATTCAACAAGGTGTATTTGGTCCATATTTACATGATATCATCACACAGTTGCGGCAGATTTTTTGGCTGCACATCCATGACGCGAATCTCCCTTTCCACCACATCAGTGGCGGCTGGTGCTCAAAGTTTTTTTTTGGGGGGGGGGGGCGCAAACAAGCTGAAAAAATCAGAAAAAAACCCCATCAATTGCAGCCTCACTGTGCCCCAAATGCTGCCACTGTGCCCCAAATGCTGCCAATGTGTCCCCCGCCCACCATCTGCCCGGCACTTACCTTGTCTCTAGTGTGCAGCGGGTGATGGCGGCAGGCGGCGAGCAGTGTCCGTTATCCTCTATTTCATCCAGACCCAATATTTTCTCCCGCACTCCTCTTGTCTTCTGCAATGATTGGACGCCTAGGCGTCCAAATCACAGCGCCTGTGACTTCAGCCAATCAGGTGACAGGTAACACAGACCCGGCAACCTGATTGGCTGAGAGGCGGGTCAGTGTTAGAGAAGCAAATACATCGCTTCCCTAACCACAACACTGTGTAAACAGCGAACGCACAGCATTGCGCCTGCTGTTTACACTTTTGGAAGCCTATTAGAGCCCACTGCTCTAATCAGGATGCCTATTAGAGCTGGCAGCTCTAATTGGGCGCTTCCAAAGAAACCCCGCCGCTGTAATTCAGATGCCCGACAAGGGGCCGGACACCTGAATAGGGGGCGGCAGCGGTGACAATAGATAGATTCATGCAGCTTTCAACCTTCGCATTACATATATATATATTTTTTTTTTACAGTTCACGGGGAACTTCTAGACACCCTCTGTTGGTGACCACTCCTCGGCAGGGATCCATATGTGTGTGTTCTTGGGGGGGATGAACGGGCCCCACCTCTAAATCGCGGGAGTCACAAGCAGCATCAGCACCCTTGTGCCCATTACACCAAGGGTTCTACTCTACTTCCTCCTCCTTTTTAAATTTCGGATGCTTCCATAAGATATCCAGACACAGGATAGGGTCAGTATACATATCATTTAACTTTCACAGAACCAGTACCTACAAATTGTTTACTGATTATGATTGTCAATACACATGTACCTGTTTTGGTGTCTCTCATTCTGTTTTTCTTTTTAGATTATTAATACATATATGTGCTGATCCCAATATCCCTGAAGAAGAGTTAAAACTCGAAACGCGTCAGTTAATCGCATATAACTGTATCTGTGTCTCATATCTATGCTTATGTTTTTGCATCCTATTCATTACCCCTTTATGTACATTTGTTTTTGCATACTCACGTGGATTTTCTTTCCACATTAACTACTTTTTTTGTAAAATAAAACATCTCTTTATATTCAAGCAGTTGTCCTTTCCCTTTAAAGTCCCCTAAGAGGAATGTACTTTGAACAGAGAAAACTGCAGATAAATAGGTACAACTTATGTAGGATAATTTCTTTAGTCTCTGTATCAGCTGAGGATAGTCCCTTCACTGGGTATATGTAAGGGTTTACAACCACTTCAACGTTAACACCTTCAAGTCCATACTTGACTGATCCTTGGTACAAAAATCCTCTTCCCACACCCTAAACCAGGGGTCTTCAAACTACGGCCCTCCAGTTGTTCAAGAACTACAATTCCCATCATGCCTAGTCATGTCTGTGAATGTCAGAGTTTTACAAGGCCTCATGGGATGTGTAGTTCCGCAACAGCTGGAGGGCCGTAGTTTGAGGATCCCTGCCCTAAACCAAGGGTAGGCAACCTGGAGTCCTCCAGCTGTTGTGGAACTACATTTCCCACGAAAAATTGCAAGATTGGCAGTTACAATTACGCCCAGAGGCATGATGGGACTTGTAGTTCTGCAACTACATACCCCTGCCCTAAACCAAGCAGCACCAAGATGAGATAATCAACATTTTTTTTCCCTGTGAATGTGTTGGCACATTGTGCTGTGTGTAAGCAGTTCCCTTTAAGTATTGCATAGTTTCTCATTTCTATTGAAGCGGTAATAATGCGGTTTATAATTATAAATACTGTATGAGTTGTAGGAGCTGGAGATCTTCTCAGTGTTTCTCCATCTAATGTCATCCCAGGCCATCATTCACAGACTGGTTGTGCAGAATCCTTCAAATGATTCCTGTATTGGTCTCATGTATCAAAAGGGCTAAATCATATTCCATAATCAAAAAAAAACCCAAAAAGCTGTAGACAATAGCGGGTGTTCCTTGTAGCAGTCAAAAATTACAGAAAAGAGAGCTAAACCCCGAATACCGGTGGGAGCAACTCCCACCTATCGATTGTAATTACATATAAACCTCAATTACCAACATGTGTGGGTTCTGCAGAATGCCTTTCAATCATACAAAGAAATCATGATCTGTGTAATGAGAGTAGACAAATCTACGTGCATTAACCACTTGCTTACTGGGCACTTAAACCCCCCCTAGTCAGACCAATTTTCAGCTTTAGCGCTGTCGCACTTTGAATGACAATTGCGCGGTCGTACAACACTGTACCTAAATAGAGCTTTCTTTTGGTGGTATTTGATCACCTCTGCAATTTGTATTTTTTGTTATAAAAATTTTAAATGGGTAATTTTTGTCCGTCATTGATGTACGCTGATGAGGCAGCAGTGATGGGCACTGATGGGTGGCAGTGATGGGTTACACTGATAGGCAGCACTTGTGGGCATTGACAGGTGGCATACATGAGGCATAATTGCCTCTGACTTTTCGGGACCAATGTCCCTTTAAGATGAGCTGGTAATTAGCTTTTTTTTATTTTTCTCCTCCGCTGTCAGCGTGAGGAGAAAAAAAAAAAAACGATCACCGAGCTTTTGTTTTGATCATGTGATCAGCTGTCATTGGCTGACAGCTGATCACATGGTAAGGGGCCGGGACCTGCCCCTTACTCGGATCGCTGATCACCCGAGTCTCAGTGACTCGGTGATCACAGCGCGCACAGGGGAGGCCGTCATATGATGGCCTCCCGGGAATTCAGATCCACGCTGTGGCCGTCATTCGGCCATAGCGCGGATGTCAAGTGGTTAAAGGGGTTGTAAATCTTTGTTATTTAAAACAAAAAACAAACATGTTATACACACCTCCTCTGTGCAAGGGTTTTGCACAGAGCGGCCCTGATCCTCCTCTTGTGGGCTCCTTTCCAAGGGGGACACTCATGCGGGTGCGCTCCTGCGTTCTGCTGCTGCATCCATTGACACAGACACGACTCCGCCCCCCTGCCCAGTCCCACTGGATTTGAATAGCAGCAGGAGCTAATAGCTCTTGCTGCTATCAATCCATCCAATGAGGACCCGAGACAGCGCCTGGAGCTGCTGGGCTCATTCTCGTCACTGGAAAGATCAGGTTCAGGTAAGTAAAAGGGAAGCTACTGGACTACAGAAGGTTTTTCACCTTAATGCATAGACTGCATTAAGGTGAAAAACCTTGAGGGTTTACAACCCCTTTAACAATGTAGTATTAGGCTAGTTTCAAACTATACCGGGTGCAATGAGTGTCTATTACATGCACTCTCGCACCTGAAGGCACTCGCTGCTCTTTAGCAGATGCGGGGTGCCATTAATGCTTAATGGCACCCCAGAGCATTTTCAGGTTCAGGACGGGTTCACACTCATACGACATGACTGTGAATCCGACTTTGCCCTGCGACTTGAAGTCCGACATCTATCCAACTTCAATGAACAGGGATCCGACTTTAATCCCGGGCACTTTGTGTCTGATATGAATCGTTAGGGGAAACTCCACGCCAAAAAAAGCGGCATTGGGGTTCTCTCTCAAAGACCATACCAGGCGCTTCATTCTGGTAGGGATTTTAAGGGAAACCCCCATGCTTATTTAAAAAAAAAAAACAAAAAAAAACACATGGCCTGGGGGCACCCCCCAAAATCCATAACCGACTCTTATCCGAGCATGCAGCATGGCAGGTCGGGAAAGGGGGTGGAGACAAAATATCTTCTCCTCTCTGCACTGTCTTCCCCCTCTTCTGCCAGGTCTCCTCTCTGCACTGTCTTCTCCCTCTATTTTTCCTCTGATCTTCTCTTGACTGCTCTCACGCTCTAATGCTAGGTCCACGGTGTGCCATTACTTATATAGGCATGGGACGGGGCCACCGACTGACGTCACCACCTCATCATGCCCCGAGTAGTGACATCACAATGGGTGGGACCTCCGGATGACATCACTCGCGATATAGGCATGGGCGGGTCCTCCGGATGACATCAGAGGCCCCACCCCTTGTGATGTCACCCAGTGGCCCCGCCCCATGCCTATATAAGTAACGGCACACTGATCAGAGGAAGAATAGAGGGAGAAGACAGCACAGAGAAGAGCTCGGAAGAGACGCTGAAGCCGATTTATTAAAATTACTGTAAAAAACCTGGGTACTGTTTTTATTTTTGACACTTTAAGTGAATGGGAAGGGGTACACACATAGGGTGGGGGGCCAGGATCAGGGCAGCCCCCCTTGTTAAAGAGGGCTTCCAGATTCCGATAAGCCCCCTGCCCACAGAACCTGACAACCACGGGCCAGGGTTGTCGGGAAGAGGCCCTTTTGCTCATCAATATGGGGACATGGTGCTTTGGGGAGGGTGGGGGTGCAGGGCCCCCACACCCCCATGTTGAGGGCATGTGGTCTGGAATTGTTCAGTCCCCCACCCCCTTTCCAGACCTGCTGGGCTGCATGCTCGGATAAGGGTCAGGTATGGATTTTTGGCATAGGGGTTCCCCTTAAAATCCATACCAGACCGAAGGGCCTGGTATGATCTTGGAGGGGGAACCCCATGCCATTCTTTTTTATTTGGCGTGGAGTTCCCCTTCAAGATCCTCAGAGCACAAGTTGCATGCTAAAGTCGGATCAGTTACGACGATGATCCAACTTCAATGATATTCAATGAGCTGAAGAAGGATCAAAGTCAGAGCAAAGTAGTGCTGGAACCTTTTTCAAAGTCGGACCGACTTGTGACAGACCAGTTAAGAGGGCTCTCATAGGGAACCACTGATTTGCACACGTCATGCGATATGAGCACCCAATGTCAGAGCGTTTGTAATAAACGTGTGAACCCGGCCTCATGAAACCACATGGTATATCCTGTATAATAATAGTGCCAAAACACCATGTGGCTCCTCGCTGCTGGGTTTTCAAATAAGGGTCAGTGACTTTTTTCCCCTGAATGTCTTGCAGGTACAGCAGCCAATTCATATAAAATGGGCTGCTGTGCCCGGGCTGGTTCAAAGGGGTTGTAAACCCTCGTTTTTTTTTTTTTTTTTTAAATAAACATACCATACTTACCTCCACTGTGCAGTTTGTTTTGCAGTGGTCCCTATCCGCATCTGCTGGCCCCCCCAACCCCCCCAACAGCGCTCACGGCTCCTTCCCCGCATCGGCAAAACACCTAGGAGAAGCCGGACTCAGCCCCGCCTCCAGCACCCGTGTCATAGAATTAGATTGACAGCAGGGGGAGCCAATGGCTGCGCTGCTACCAATCTATCCAATCAAGAGCCGAGACAATGGGCAGAGAGGGGGAGCGTGTCTCCGGCGTGGGAATTACAGGGGCTCAGGTAAGTAAACCGGGGGGGGGGGGGGTCTGGTCAGTGACAGAAGTTTTTTTTTCACTTGAATGCATAGGATGCATTCAGGTGAAAAAACATGAGGGTTTACGACCCCTTTAAATTAAGCCCCATCATCCACAATAGTGTGAACCTAGTGGCAGAGGAGGGTGCCAACAAGAGAATCTTCCCCTTTTCTGTGGAGAGCCTCTTTAAGAATGACATCAAATTTAATATTCAAATTTGTTCACAAACCTAAATATATGCCCAGCTTAGGCTGCTTTCACACTGATCAGTTTTTTATACTCTTTTGCTTAGCTTAAAGTGGAAGTCCATGTTAAAACTAAAATCCCTGCATCCATAGACATCAAAGATCTAAAGGCCCATACACACGATTGGACTTTTTGACAATCAACATGCAAATTAGCTGTTTTGGACCAACATCCGACCGTGTGTACGCTCCAATCGGACCAACTTTTTCCAGGTTTCATCAGACTTTTGTTGGCTGTGCGAACGGACTTTCTGCCAACAAAAGTCCGACCGTGTGTACACAAAACCAACGGACTTTTGTACAAACCAATGCAGAACCAATGCAAAAGATCAGCAACAATACAGAAGTTGACCAAAGGTGGCAGTAAAGAGCAGAAAAACCAAGTGATTTGGTGAAAGTTGGCTGAAAAAGTCCTGCCATGTGTATGCAATACCAACTTGGGGCCAACGCCCTTTGGACAAAAATCCACAGGAAAGTTGGTCCACGGTCCGATCGTGTGTATGAGGCTTTACACTAACCTATCTAGCCCTGTAAAGAAATAAAATCAGTATACATACCTTTTGTGCAGCTGATCCGACCTGAATCCATGCTGAGCTATGTGGGCGGGTGCAGAGGACACGTCCGACAAGGGAAGCCCCATAGTAAGTATATGGGTGTGACGTCACTTCCCATTCATTTCACAGCAGTTGTCGGCTGTGTCATCTGCAGAGCTTCTGCCGCTGGAGATCGGGTGGATCACCTTCAAAAAAGGTATGTATACAAATTTTTTCTTTACAGGGCTAGATAGGTTAGTGTTAGATCATGGATGTCTATAGATGCAGGGATTTTATTTTAAGCATGGACTTCAACTTTAAAGAATATGTAAACCCTACATTCCATATTCCTGATATTTGCCTGCTGTACCATGTACGAACAAAGTCTCCCGTTCCTTTTGTAATCCTCCCTTTATGTGAAACGCCTGGTGTACCTGCCAGTCCCTCTGCTTTCCTATTAAAAAACTGACCACACTAGGGATGAGAGCACAGCATGGTCAGTTCTCTAGCTATGCTGGTAACTTAGCCTGCTCTCCAACAATGATCAGACTTGTCCTGACACACACAATTATTTTTCTGCTTGGTTTTCTGGCCAGTGCAAGTAGGGTTCAGGGCACAGGAGTAGGTAGGGCAGTAGGATGTAGGGCAGGGGGAGGGAACCTTTGAGAGATGGAGATCTACCTGGACAACATTGAAGAGATCAAAGATCACCGGAGTGCAGCCCCCCCCCCCCTTTTTTTTTTTAATAAATTAACTAGCAAGCCCCCAATTAAAAAAGACGTGAAGAAGACCTAAAAAAATAAAAAAAATTACTAAAATGAAATGTCACTGTAAATATATTAACTTAGCCAATCTTAAGATAGCCTCGTGAGAAACACAGCATTCACTTTTTTTTTTTAATGGCTGGGGAGTAATTGGTCACCCCCACAAGTCTGATGCCGAAGTTCATCATGAAAGCAGAACATCTGGTACTGCAGGCTGGCTCTTTGCTCTTATTTATGCCCAGTGTACAGTGCCTTGAAAAAGTATTCATACCCCTTGAAATTTTCCACGTTGTCATGTTACAACCAAAAATAAATGTATTTTATTGGGATTTTATGTGATAGACCAACACAAAGTGGTACATAATTGTGAAGTGAAAGTAAAATGATAAATGGTTTTCAATTTTTTTTTTACAAATAAATACGTGTAAATGGTGGTGTGCATTTGTATTCAGCGCCCTTTACTCCGATACCCATAACTAAAACCTAGTGGAACCAATTGCATTCAGAAATCACCTAATTGGTAAATAGAGTCTACCTGTGTGTAATTTAATCTCAGTATAAATACAGCTGTTCTGTGTAGCCCTCAGAGGTTTGTTAGAGAACCTTAGTGAACAAACAGAATCATGAAGGCCAAGGAATACACCAGACAGGTCAGGGATAAAGTTGGAGACGTTTAAAGCAGGGTTAGGTTATACAAAAATATCCCAAGCTTTGAACATCTCATGGAGCACTGTTCAATCCATCATCCAAAAATGAAAGAGTATGGCACAACTACAAACCTACCAAGACATGGCCGTCCACCTAATCTGACAGGCCGGGCAAGGAGAGCATTAATCAGAGAAGCAGCAAAAAAGGCCCATGGTAACTGGAGGAGCTGCAGAGATCTACAGCTCAGGTGGGAGAATCTGTCCACAGGACAATTAGTCATGCATTCCACTCCACTTTCTTCTTGCCACTCTTCCATAAAGGTCATATTTGGCCTTTATGGAAGAGTGGCAAGAAGAAAGTCATTGTTAAAAGAAAGCCATAAGAAGTCCCATTTGCAGTTTGCGAGAAGCCATGTGGAGATACAGCAAACATGTGGAAGGATGTGCTCTGGTCAGATGAGAACAAAATTGATGTGTGTGGCGGAAAACTAACGCTGCACATCACCCTGAACACACCATGCCCACCGTGAAACATGGTGGTGGCAGCATCATGTTGTGGGGATGCTTTTCTATAGCAGGGGACAGGGAAGCTGGTCAGAGTTGATAGGAAGATGGATGGAGCCAAATACAGAACAATCTTAGAAGAAAACCTATTGGAGTCTGCAAAAGACTTGAGACCGGGGCGGAGGTTCATCTTCCAGCAGGACAAAGACCCTAAACATACAGCCAGCGCTACAATGGAATGGTTTAGATCAAAGCATATTCATGTGTTAGAATAGCCCAGTCAAAGTCCAGACCTAAAAACAATTGAGAATTTGTGGCAAGACTTGAAAATTGCTGTGTTTACAGACGATCTCCATCCAATCTGACAGCGCTTGAGCTATTTTAGAAAGAACGGGCAAAAATATCACTCTCTAGCTGTGCAAAGGATGGTAGTAGGATGGACTGGTGGAACTGGTATTCCCAAAAAGCCTTGCAGCTGTAATTGCAGAGAAAGGTTATTCTACAAAGTATTGACTCCGGGGGCTGAATACAAATACACCCCACACTACTCACATATTTATTTGTAAAACATTTTGAAAACCATTTATCATTTTCCTTCCACTTCACAATTATGTGCGATTTTGTATTGGTCTATCACATAAAATCCCAATAAATACATTCACGTTTTTGGTTGTAACATGACAAAATGTGGAAAAATTCGGAGAAGAGTTCGAACCCACTCAAGCTAGTCCAGAGGCTTTTCCAGGGGCTGCCCCTGCAGGCTAGAATTCGGTGAGCGTGCACATGCACCAATCTGGAGCTTTGGGGAAAAGATTGGGTCGGCAACAGTGGGATATCTTTGCGCTCTACCCCTCACCTGTTTGCGATCAACGGGTTGCCGACCCGATCTAGAACATCCTCTCCCCTTCAGTAAAGTCTAGAAGATTGTGTGTGTCTGCAGGAGCCTATACTCTTTAAATGTTTAACAGAACATCGAGACAATCTTGTGTATCGTCTTCCCAGAAGAATGGAGGCCATTGGTCACAAATCCATATTAATGGTTTCTGAATAGATGTTCAAAAAGCTATATAGTTGAGAAGGCCAGGTGTTTACAAAAGTTTGGCCATATAGTGTCTATATACAAAGGAAAACCGAGAAAACTTCTCACCTAACACTATGCACACAGAAGCCAGGAAACTGTGTGAGGTCAGCCATTGGACAAAACAGCAGTTTTCAGGTGACCTTTGACTCCTGACACAAAAAAAGGGGACAATAAAGATAATTTTGACTTGCCTGTAAATCCCTCATCTTGTACAGTATAGGACACAGGACTTGTATTCATAGGCCATAGGTTATATCTAGGCTACCCTCATGTGATTGGAGACTGGCAAAAAAAAACCTTGCTAGGGCCGCCCCTAGTGCAAGTTCATATAAGCCTACCCACTATGAGACACTCTACGTTTTTGGCAACTAATAAGTAACCACAGGATACAGTATGGGAGAGACCTGTGACCTGCACTGTACTTCAAGATATAGAATTTACAGGCAAGTCAAAACTCCCTTTATCTTAACAGTAAAGGACACAGGGCTTGTATTCATAGAGCACGGGATGCCCCAAAGCAGTAAAGGTGAGGGGTGGGCAAAAACAAAGCAATCAAAACTGCCAAAAAGCCCACCAAAAACAAGTGTTTAGAAACCTGAAAAACACTCATATGACTACCTGAAGCACCTTACAGTCACATCGGGCATATCGACCAAGGCCTAAACATTCACCTGGCTGAACCAGAAGAACGTGTAAACAGAGGATGCTAGAAAGCCGAAGACACCAACAGACCTGGTGAAAAGAGCTCTGATGGGGAAAGGAGACATTCTGCCTTTACAACTCCTTTAAGGAAAGTTTTTTTTTTTTTTATCTTAAAGCATTCTATGCATTAAGATAAAAAACCTTGCGTGTAGCAGCCTCACACACAGCCACACCCCCAGTTAGAAACACGCCCCCTTAAAACCCCTTCACTGCCAGTGACATGCACTGATGCTGTAGCACTGCACTCCCTCAATGTCGCAGTCCCGCTAAAAATTGCAGGTCGCCACCCTTACTAGTAAAAACAATAAAAAATTACCAGAGCCCCATATCTGTCCAGCGCTGTCTAAGTCATCTGGGACACCACTTTTTTTTTTTTTACTAATTGATCGAGACACAGCAGCGGTGCCATTGGCTCCCGCAGCTGTCAAAGGGGGGGGGGTAAATCTTCTGGGGATAAAGTGGTTAAGGAGTCAGTCCAGCCAATCAGGGGAGAGGTGGCAGGGCCAGTGCTCCATGTCTGAATAGACACACAGGGCTGTGACTTTGCTCCAGTGCGGAAGCTGCTGTCTGTGGGGGCACTCGATAGGAGGGAGGGGCCAGGAGCAGCAAAGAGGGACCTGAGACGAGAAGGATCCAGGCTGCTCTGTGCAAAACCAACTGCATAGAGGAGGTAATTAGAACATGTTTGTTATTTAAATAAAAAAAAAAAAAAAAAAAAAAAAGAATTTACAATCATTTTAAGTTAATAGAACCCAGAAATAAGTTGTCTGATGCATCTGGCAATGGGAGTGGGAGGCAGGATGGCCTCTATGAGAGGCAACATGAACATAAAGGGACTCAGTTTTGCACATAGAAGCCCTGGCTTCCAGGTACACCCCGACACCAGCTAAGCAGTATAGGGAAGTTTCCTTGACTCATTTTAGAACAGGACAATGGGAAAGGAGGGCAATGTTACCACTGAGGTGGAAAGGATACACCACCTTGAGTAGAAAGGAAGGTTTTAATTTCAAGACCACTATATCCTTCTGCAATATGAAAAAGCTCCTTACAAGAAAGGGCTATCAGCTCAGAAACATGCCTAAGGCTCCTTTCACACTGGCAGTGTCCGGCCGTTATCGCGCTAAAGCGCAGCTCGTTTTTGTAGCGCTTCTCTTCAACGCAACATCTTCATGGTTTGAGTGGTGTCGAAGATTAGACCCTAGTACTCCAGACAGTGTAACTGGAAAGTTGATAAACCCGCTGAAGGTTTGAAAGAATTGAACTGTCCTTTGGATGTTCGCAGGCAAGCTTGTGGCAGAGATGACCTTCATCAGATGATTGTTGCTTGTTCTTGCTGATTCCAGACAGAATTTTGGTACATGAAGAAATCTGTTTAGTGGTTTTAAGTTCAATATGAGGCAGATTTTTCCTCATTTAGTTTGGGGACTGATATGTCTGAAAATCCTCTGAACCATTCCTCTGAAGGAACTTGTAGCACCACTCCTTGTGACCAAAGCTGACACAAGGTGGCCCAGTAAATCTGCAGATTTTTGCGTGAATGCTGGCAGACTGAAGGGTAGGAAGCGAGGGGGGCAGAGATAGAAATTCTATTGTACCTCTATAAAATGACATCTTGGATCCAGACTTGCACAAAGGCCAATACATGCCTCGCCCCATCCAAAGATTTGGAGCACACCTTCATTGTATGGAGCACTTCTGGAAAGGATTGGTGGCCTTAGAAGTCCAAGGCTTGCATAGAAAGAAAGTGCTAAGCCTTGATTTTTGAGGTTGATGTCTGAGGACAGAGTAGCAGGTAGCTGCCACAGGAGTAGGAGACTTAGGCTTTACCTTGTGGGTAAACAGCACCTTTTGCCCAGTGACTTCCTTGATGAATTTATAAAGGGATTCCCTAATAAATGTTCACAGGCAAAAAGGTATGCGTATAAGGTGCCTCTTATTACAAGTGGCTTCAGCAGACCAAACCTATAACCTCACAATCTGGCTCATATGCACAGAGATAAAAGACATTCTAATCTAGAGACACAAATTACATTTTCTTGAGCATCAACATGAAAACAAGGCTGAGGCAATTGGCTGCAAATATTCAAAGCGAGCAAAGTCATCAGATAGGTCCCTGGACTCCTCATGTGCAGTTAGTAAGTCTGACAAATAAACATAGCAGCAATGGCAGGTGACTGCAAAAAAAAAAAAAAAAACTTCTCTAAAAGGGTTAGAGGATCATCACTTATGGACAATAGTAAAAAAATAAACTGGCGTCCCACGGAGTAGGTGTGCACTGGGGCAGCCCAAGCTAATTTTTGCCAGTGTCCATTCACCTGAAGGTAGCCTACATATAACTCATGGTCTAGGAATACAAGCCCTGTGTCCTGTAATGTACAATTAAGAGAATGTTTTCATAGGCAAGGTAAAATAATAAATAAAAAAATGGATGACTATTGATTAGTTCTCTAACATGGAAACAGAGCGGTTGCTTTTCCAAAACTGGAGTGTGCGAAATCTGGTGCAGCGCTGCCTAGAAACCAATCAGCTTTCAGGATTTTTGTCAAAGCTTAATTGAACAAGCTGATTTCAGAAGCTGATTAGCTACCATGCACAGCTGCAGCAGATTTTATACTCTCCACTTTTAGCAAATCAACCGGTGCCGGTTCAGGCAGCCCAAATTGCAGCACGACTGCCTCAGGCGACCCAGACACATACCATTGTCATCATTTTTTTATTGAAAATATTCTGTTGAATAAAAAGCAAGCGGGTCAATTCACAAAGGCCCCTTTCACACTGGGGCGGTGCGGGTGCCGGCGGTAAAACTGCGCTATTTTTAGCGGCGCTATTCTTCCACTAGCAGGGCGGTTTTAACTACCGCTAGCGGGCCGAAAAACGGTTAAAACCGCCTGCAAAGTGCCGCTGCAGCAGCGCTTTGCCGGCGGTATAGCCGCGCTGCCATATTGATTTCAATGGGCAGGAGCGGTTTAGGAGCAATGTATACACCTCTCCGAAGATGCTGCTTGCAAGAGTTTTTTTTTTTTTTTTTGTTAACATCCTGCAAGCGCACCTGGGCTTTCACTGGAGACACAGCAGCGGCTGTTTCAGGGCGCTTTGCAGGCGCTATTTTTAGCGCTGTAGCGCCTGCAAAAGAGCTCCAGTGTGAAAGGGGTCTAAGAGTTAAACAGGCAATAAAATGTGGTAAAATAGCACTTGCGGTAAATCAGTTTTGAAAGTGTAATTCACTAAGAATTTTTTGTTAACCACTTGTCGCCCGCCATATAGCAATATGACGTTGGCAAGTGGTTTAGTTACCCTGATCGGTCGTATGACGCGATCAGGATAACAAGCCGGCTCGCAGGGATCAGAGGTGCTGTGTGTCAGTCCGATTGTGTGGTATGGAGCCTCTGACGGAAGCTTCTTACCACTTGATCAGCTGTGACCAATCACAGATGATCATCACGTGAACCAGGAAGTGACGGTAAAATGCTTTGGTTTACACCAGGGGTCTTCAAACTATGGCCCTCCAGTTGTTCAGGAACTACAATTCCCATCATGCCTAGTCATGTCTGTGAATGTCAGTTTTGCAATGCCTCATGGGATGTGTAGTTCTGCAACAGCTGGAGGGCCGTAGTTTGAGGATCCCTGGTTTACACTGCCAGGGAGAGCCGATCAGTGGCTCTCCCTGTCGGGGGGGTCTGCACAGCCCCACCAAATGAGCCAATCAGCTGCCAGCCTGTGCCCCATAAAGAGTGCCTGTCAGTGCCCATAAAAGTGACAATTAGTGCCCCATCAGTAATGCCTGTCAGTGCCCTTCAGATGCCACTCAGTAATTATTACTGTCAGCAGTCCCTCGTCAGTGCCCATCAGTTTTTTTTTGTTTTTGTTTTTTTTTTAATTTGTCCTTTTTAGTTTGTTTGGCAAAAAAGTGGTGCTCAAATTGTAAAAAACAACAAAAAAAAATAAAGTGTGGAGTCACCCCCAAAATCCATACCAGACCCTTATTCACAGCATGCAGCCTGGCAGGTCAGGAAGGGGGGGGGGGGGGGGGGTAGATGAGTGAGTACCCCCCCTCCCCTTCCTGAACCATACCAGGCCACATGCCCTCACCATGGAGGGGGGTGTGCTTTGGGGCAGCCCACTCAAAAGCACCTCGTCACCATGTTGATGGGGACAAGGGCCTCTTCCCCACAACCCCCCACTGTGAATAAGTATGGAGTACATAGTACCCCTACCCATTCATCAAAAAAGTGTAAAAGTGAATAAAGACAGTACAAAAGTTTGACAATTCCTTTATTAAAAAAAAAAAAAAAAACTGTCCTCCAATGTAGATCCAAAGTCAATCACAATGCCGCCAGAACTGGGAAAAAAAACCCCCCACAAAAAACGCTTACCACGAAGGCTCACGCGGTCTGGCTGCCGTGTGACATTTCCTAAATAGCTACGGGGCAGTGCCACCCGACGAAGTCTACTGGTGACCCTGTCCCCTGATGTCACCGACCTGCCAGGCTGCATGTTGCGCTAAGGTCTGGTATGGATTTTGGGGGGGGGATCCCACGCTGTATTTTTTTCCAGCAGGCAACCCACTGAGAAGTTATCCGTTAAGAATGCGGTGGCCAGCTTCCCAGTCCACTCCTTAGCAACCAGCTACTGGGGGGACCCCCAGGTTGTTTCTAACCAATACTGCTAGCAAAACCCTGGTGATAAATATTTCAAGTGGACTTCGGAGTACTGCATGGTTTTTGATATGTTCCAGCACATTTTAAATTTTACAGTAAATACCGCATAATCACCTTTATTTTATTTTTTGGCAATTGGACTTTACTGTATGCAATAATTTATGCAAATTAGTCACCTGACCAAATCACATGTATCCAAATATCCACAATAGATACCAATTACACTGGTCAGTTTCACTGTTTTTTTTCTTCGTGGATGGGTACCAAAAAATGTGTCCATGTTTGTGCCCATAACCTCTTTGAATTTGTATGTTACCATGCCAGCTTGTGCCGGTCAACCCAACTCTCTCACAACCAGCAATGGGCATTCAGCACTAAGTCATACAGGAATAGAGCAGATATTAAAGTACACCTTTCATGACAGAATTATACAGGCTGCCGTTGCTATCGCTGGTGATGATTTGGCTTCAATTCTTTCCGAGTAACTAAGCTACAACTAGAAAGGACCCCCGACCAGGAGGAGAGATGGGGAGGTTGAATTTAGAACGGTCAGTCAAAAAAAAAAAAAAAAAAAAAAAAAAAGAGATTCCCTACAATTATTCAATCATGCTGACAGCAAATTCCTGTTTACTTTATCTGCACATGATTGGATATTTGAAGTCAATCTTCACTCTTTGAGTGGACATGGTGAACTCCTTTAGTAAGTTAGCCTTAAGGTATTTTTGAAACACTGGCAGCATCAAAAATATAAAAATGTTTGTCAAGCCAAAAACTTTTTTTTTTTTTGTTTATTCTCAAGCATAGTGTGGAATAATTTAAGCCACTGGTAAGTTTTCACTACTATCCGGGCTACGTTAGTGAGATTTCTCCTTATTTTGTTTAGTGGTTTTACCAATAAAAATCTGCAACCGGGTCACAGACAAAAATAAAAATATCATAGGGAATATTACACATCCCCTACTCTTAAAATAAATAGGTCCTGTCTGGTAAAAAAAAAAAAAAAAAAAAAAAAATTTCAACAGGACAGAAATTGAGGGTAAATCTATCTAACACAGAGAGAATAAAAACCCAACGCAGGTTTTAACTCTTGTACATAGTCAAATGAAGGAAAAAAAAAAATTGTAACCTTCACAAACAACCAAGCAACAGAAGAAGTCCACAAACGGCCACTTCCATACTGCCCCCATTACAGGTATACGTTAAATCAAAATATCCTAAACCTTCCTTCACATTGGACAATTACATCCTCCAGTATTGAGCAGTAAAAATCTTGTGATCTCCAGCATTTATTAAAATCTTTTTTTTGTTTTTGTTTTTTTAAGTTCATAAACGACAACAAAGTTACTGTATAATTGATCGCATACAACCAGCATACAACAGCATGTCCTCAGTCTAAATGAAATACAAAAGATTTTTCATACATTTTTTTTTCATACAAAGAATTTGTTTAAATTTATTGTGACGTATATATATATTTTTTTTTGTTACATAAAATTTGCTACAGCAAAGTATCTTAAACTTTTCTTGCACACATGTAAGTAAGTGTGGACAAAGACTGAAGTTCTCCTCGGCCTCCTTATTACACCGCTGTGCAAAAAAAAAACAAAAAAAAGAAAAGAAAAAAAAAAAGAGGAAAAAAAAAACAGACAAATAAACGCTTGCCAACCTGAGGACATACACAGAGTGTGGACTTGTATATCTCCAAGTTGATAATAAAACATCTCTGGACCTGTCTTGTACACACATCTGAGGATACCCCCTATTTGTTTACTGAAATATTCACAAACAGTTTACTATCAACTTTCCTGTGGTAAAAATAAAGGTCGCCATTTTGGGGGGGGGAGGGGGGAGACACACACACTTTGGCGTCAAATGTTAGCCCACATGATGGCCACCACAGCTGTGTGTAGTCTACAGGCGCATTTTAAATAGGTTAAAAGGAAGTAACGCCAGTGACTTCAATCTCCCAGCATTCACACAATATGATGGCTATATATATATATATTTTTTTTTTTTATATATATCAATATCGATCCATAATTAAAAAAAAAAAAAAATCTGTGCATGTAGATGGATCAGAAAATGACGAACGTTTATTGGGAGACTGCTTCAAGTGTGCTGTTTTAAGACAGTTCACTGATAAATATACATATATATGATGTGTACAAACGAGCAACAAAACTAAGTGGAGGGGACAGAGCAAAACATTGGCTGCAGAAGGAATTAAAACGGGGGATGGGAGGTTAAAAAAAAAAAAAAAAAATGCTGCTAATGGCGAGCTATTCTGTCAGATTGCAATTGGGGAGGTTAGGCCCAAATGCTACCGGTGCGGCCTCTTGCCTCACGGTGCTGCGCATTTTGTTGCGAGGAACCCATAACGGGTTTGAAAATTACAGTTCAAAATGGTGGCACCTCGTGATAATCTTCATTCAGATACATGATCTTAGCCAGCACCTCATCCTCCGTTTACTAATATAGTAAACCGGAACAAACCATAGTAGCAACGTCTATGGAGGGGTCAATAGCAAATGACAATGCAGCCTATATTTATTGTTGAAAGTTTTTATTTTTTTTGCTAGAATTTGCTTTAATTAGCCTTCCTTGCTAAAGTAAAAAAAAAATGAATTCTGAAAACAGAACAAGTTAGGGATTCATAATAGTGTCACATTTTATTAACTGTGGTTATGTTTCCTTAAAAAAAAAAATACTGACTGTAGCTTTTATTTAAGAGAGCAGGCAGAGCAATATTAAAACGCATCTTTCACACAAGTGGCCTTATTAAATACCAGTGCGAAGAGTAATGCGTGAGGCAACTCGCAGCAAGATACGAAAGACTTCTGGCAGCTAAGTCCGGGGGGGGGGGGGGGGGGGGGGAGGGAGAGACAAAGTCCGATTTCTGATTGGTTGCTATGAGCTACCACCACACGCATTTACTCATTTACTTGAGTCATGCGAGTCAATACTTTAACACTTTGTAGGACAAGACCAGCCAGATGTCTCTGCTCAGTGACGCGTGCATCGCCTTGTCATGTAACAAACAGATCCTGCCCCCCCAAAAAAAGGGTGGGCAATAGACAAAATACAGCGAGGGGGGGAGGGGGGAGGCAGGGCAATGGTCTAGCTAATAGAATGTCAGAATCCACTTTAGCTTCTAACCAACCATGGTCAGTTTCATTGAAGTTGAAACAGCTTAAAGCGCAACCAAAAGTGTCAGAAGAACCACCCTCGACAATCCACTTCTCCTTTCATTTTCTAATGTGCCATAGAAGAAGGAAACAGAGAAGCTAATTGGTGCCAATGCAACACATGCCATTCTTTATATGGACGCCTTCGCCCAGGAGGACCATGTATGTAAATGAGTGGCCCTTGCAAAAGTTTAGCTTGACAAAATTAAAAAAATAGGTTATATTTGAATGCTGTGATGAAAGATAACCTGGAACTTCAGACGAAGATGGACAGGAAAGAAAATTATATATGTATGTATATATTCATTATAAAGTGGCACAAAATGGAGGCAACAACATTATCAATTGTAGTCCTTACTAAGTGCAACATCTCCCGCAGTCACACACAAACACTCATTACACATCAGAAATAAAAAGGGAGTGTAAGTTGGGTAAAATACTACTTAAAAACGGTGAGGAGGACGAGGTGGCTGGGAAACATACAAGACGCAAAAACAGAACCGGGATGGAGGGGGGGGAAAAAAAAAAAAAAATGAATAAAAAGAAAGAAAAAGAAACACAAGATCAGTGGTCTAGTATTCTGCGTTACAGCACAAACAAGGCTTTTTTGTCATTGTGCCGGGGTACTAGGGTCGGTGCAAACCGCACGCATGGAAGATGGCGCTCTAGACTTCAGTCAGCTTTGCGGAATGAAGGAACTAGGTAACTGTTTTGACATAAGATGGTCTCAGCTCCACCCCATCTGAAAACAGAGTGCAAAGATCCCAAAAATGTGAGCCCTGATGCCGTGTCATTCTAAATGCACATCTTAAAAGTCAGCAAACTCTTTTGCGCATTTTTCGGTCAGGGACACGCGAATGTCTTCCTCCTCGTAGTCGTCGAAATTGCTGGTGTCGCCTGGCCCTCTGCACTTTGGTATGAACGGAGCTTCAACCTGAATGGGAAGACAGACAGATAGACAGATATTAGTAAAGGCAAAAACACACAAGCACATGGATCCTAAAAACGAGGCAAGAGGAAAGTGCTGCAAAATTATCTGACACGGTGGAAGGATGACCCACGCCTAAGAAACCAAACATTTACAATTTGAGCCTGGAAGGAAACGCTCTATGTAATTAAAGTTATACTAAACACACACTATTTAAGGGTGTTAAACTATTTTAGGGGGAAGCTCCGCTTGTTTGCACCCTCCATTGCCAAATTTGGCACTTTTTGGGGGGGGGGGGGGGGGGGGTGAGGGTGGGGACCTGGTTTCGACAGATACCCGCTCCCACTTCCGGGTCAGACTGCCGTGGCGATCTAAGAGCACTTCCAGCCGCTTCCTTTCCCCCGCTGCCTTTTGGGACACGCACAGGTCCCAGAAGATGGCGTGACCATTCAGAAAGCACAACACGACTCACACTTGCACAGTAGGAAAGTTGGTTTCCCCTACTTACAATGCCAGCGCCTGCTGATTGATGAATCCGCACGGGTGCCTGGACAGGTAAGTGTCCTTATATTAAAAGTTTTTGTAGCTGCTGACTTGTTTTTCCCCAGACTGGAGCTCCTCTTTAAATGTACATAGTGCCATCATTCATATACAGAAATAGAGGGACAAACTATTTTAATGAAAAAAAAAAAAAAAAAATGTGATATACATCTGTCACATGACCCAGCTCTTTCCCAGCCTGTCTGCACGGAAACATAAGCCGGAGGAGCTTCTAGTCCTCTGCTGCTGGTCACATGTTCAAAAAAAAATACAAAAGCCTTTGAAATACAGAGTTAAAATAAATAAATATTAAACAGTTTTAAAATTGTCATATAAATATATATTTGAAACCAAATCTTTATTATTTTTGGCAATAACATGGTGTGGGCGGATTTCTGCCAATCACAGGCTATGTCACGCCCCTCCAGCCTGTGTCTTAGAATAAGATGGAGGTGAAGCCACTAATAATCTACATTTAATATCTCACCCCCCCTTGTAGCTGGTTAGTTGGTATGGAGGCGGGAGGGAGGGAGTGGGCTGTCATTTATTACTGTGTATACACCCACATGTGTGACTATAGACACATAGGCTTCTCAGATGTGATGGGGATGAAATGCTCAGCATAGAACCTGAAAACTGAGCATGTGCAAAGTTGCCACCACAGCTGCAAAATCTCTAGCCAAGTTGTGGAAATAGAAAGAAGGTGGAGATGGAGAGCAGCCGGTACAACCAGGTTTTTTTTGTAGAATACAGAAAACAAATCTCAGCGACTTAGTATAACAGTATGTAATACACCATTTGAGAGTTTTTTTTTTTTTTTAATGATGTGGGTTTAGTAACATTTTAATATCTGGACCTTATGCCAACAATGCATATTTGTAGAGCGTGCAATAATCTACAAACATTGCAAAATTATATATTTTTGCTGTGGTTTTGGTGAGGTGCGGTGTTACACTATATGCTTCAAAAGGTTATGGGAACCTGATCATCACACCTACATCAGCTTCATGGACAACCCTTTCAAAAATGATGGAATAGATATATAGACTTGGCTCCCCCCTTTACAGCGACAACAGCCTCCACTCTTCTGGGAAGGCTTTCCATAAGTATCTGAGGTAACTATTGTCCATGTAGTCAAAAAATATTTGGGAGGTCAGGTACTGATGGTGGACAAGACGACCTGCTTTGCATCCTTCTTCCAATTCATCCAAAAGGTGTTCAGCAGAATTGAAGGCAGGGCTTTGTTCAGGCCACTTGAGTTCCTCCACACCAAACTTATTAGACCATGTATACACTAAAGCCCTGTACACACGGTCAGATTATTGGACGAATTTGTGTCGTTTTTTGTTGGATTCTAGTCTCAAATCGAAAGTGAAGAGGTCACCATCAGAAAATTTTCTGATGACAGGATTCAACGTCAGAAGCATGCCTAATCTTGCGCTTCAGAATTTTTTTTGTCAGAAAACCGTACTAAAGAAAAGAAAATTGGACGTTGTAGTCACAGCAGACAAAAATTTTCAAGCAGGCACATCCAGTTTTTGTCTGCCGAAAATTCGTAATTGGCTGTCAAAAGCAGCAAACGATCAGAAAATCGGTTCATCTTCAGATTTTGGCTTTGTATACAGGGGCACAGTCATGCAGGAGCAGAATAAGAACTTCCCCAAACTATTGCCACAATGTTGGATGCGCACAATCATCTAAAATGTTTTTGAATGCTGTAGCATTAGCAGAAACCTTCACTGGAAACACCTGAACTCCATCATTCCACATACTTTGGGCCATAAAGTGACAGGTGTTAAACAATTTGCCTTGTATTGCATTTCCACAGTATCAACAAGTGTCATTATCTGGTCACCAGGGGGCAATGTTGTGCTGGTGATTTTGCAGACAGGAGTGGGTAGTTTACAGGCATAGGAAAAAAGAAAATCTCACCAAAGGCTCGTTTACAATTGCTTCAAAATGTGGCAGATGACACTTTTTTTTTAAAGCGCTCTGTTGCGTTTACTTTTCTTCAAGGTATATGTCATGTTGCTTTCTTGGTGCTTCAATACATCTCCAAAGCCTCCAAAGAAGTCTATGACAAAGCTTGCTAACAGCACCTGCAGCTTTTCAGGGGCTTTTATTAAGAGTTAGCTTTACTTTGTTTTAGAGTTACTGCTGGTATGAGATATCCCAGAATGCACTGGGAAACAAACTAGAGAACCATAAAGACATCATGAGCAGTCACTTCCAGTTCATGTGTATATATTCTGGGAGTGTCTGGTGCAGACATTACATCTGGTGTGCAGTGTGGAGCAGCAGGGTGCCAACGAGCTGGGGGATCTGCTGAAGGGGGGTGCCAACGAGCTGGGGGATCTGCTGAAGGGGGGTGCCAACGAGCTGGGGGATCTGCTGAAGGGGGGTGCCAACGAGCTGGGGGATCTGCTGAAGGGGGGTGCCAACGAGCTGGGGGATCTGCTGAAGGGGGGTGCCAACGAGCTGGGGGATCTGCTGAAGGGGGGAGTGCCAACGAGCTGGGGATCTGCTGAAGGGGGGTACTACTGAGCTGGGGTTCTACTGGGCCCCTTTAAAACAAAATAGAAAAACACACAGGGCATTTGCCAAGCTTCATTAAAGCATCACAGAAGCATCAAAAAAGTATGTTGAAGCAGTAGGTACTTTAATATGTGCACGTGTAAACAAGCCCTACAAGCATAATCACTGCTGTCAGAGTCTATATTAGTATTCATCAAATTTGATGGCAGACCATCTTCAGGTAAATTGATTAGGGTTCTTCAAATAATAACGTAAACTAATGCTGCATGGGATAATTAACAAAGGCACTCAGAGAGCATTCGCCTCTTGTGCGCCAACCCTGGAAACGACTTACTTCTGGCTGGGGAGAAACTCACGTCAGCGCACTTAGAAATGTCTGTTAGTTGGACACTCTTCCACTATGACCTGCTTTGTGGGAGGGTTGGGCAAATGAGACAACTGTAACCAGGCTAGACTGTACAGATCTCACATCTGGGAGATGTTTGCAGACACTGGCAGGTGGGACATCTTGAGGGAAATCACAATCAGATTATTAAGCCCTGCGCTGATCCTCATAAGACAGCGATCAGCATTTCTGCAGTCGCATCTTTTTATTCACAAGTAAAACACATGAACACCACTGCCTCCTCTTCTCATCTCCATAATAGGAAGATATCCTATATTCTATAAGGAGAGAACTGGGAAGGAGGGCTGCCAACACTGCTTGGGATTTCACTTCTAGATTGTAAGCTCTAACGAGCAGGGCCCTGTATTGTAAGTGTACTGTCTGCCCTCATGTTGTAAAGCGCTGCGCAAACTGTTGGCGCTATATAAATCCTGTATAATAATAATTGAAGCAGAGGAATTATTGTACCACAGGAAGAGCTCACTGGATTATCTGGCAGGATCTACTGGTATTTTTAAAGCCCAATTCTGGGATTTTAACTGTATCCAGGAAGCAGGACACATGTACTGCAAGTTTGGTTTCAGGGAGGAGGTGGTTTGGTACAACTACCTTCTTCCCTTGCTCCCCAAAACACTGGATTTTCAGCGGCCTTTGCCGTCCTGCACTGTAGTTGATGATGTCACAGTGTGCCTGCCCAACAAAAGTTTTAGGGGACTGGTCACAAGAGGAGGAGGAGGAGGAGGAGGGGGACTGCAAAAGTGAGGAATAAGATGAGTATTTGTACTTATTCCTTCTCCTCCTAGTAAAAACAAGCACTTCACTCACGTAGTGATGGTGGAAACCCACTGCATGAGTAAATTTAACAGCATACCGGAGTTGGGAAACCAACTGCATAGGTTTCTTTTATGTCTTTGCACAGACATAACTAAGGCCTAGTTTACACTTGTGTAGTGCAAGCTGGAGAGGGATTCGCTGTGGATTGCTTTTTAAAGGGTATAAAAAAAATAAAAAAAATAAAAAAGGACATCGCCTGTTTAAACCTCTAAAATCCTGCACTACTGTGCAGTGCATGTGGTTGCAGGGTGGTTACAACACAGCCCCATTCTTTTGAATTTGGCAGCCGAAAAGGGGCTCCATTCTTGCTGCGACATATGTTTTTTGCTGCTTGCAGGAGGTGGTTGAGGCACGAGACTCAAATGTAAGTGTAATTGAGCCCTAATAGTACTTTAGAGCAGCTCAAAACGAGATGGTGTCAAGGAGAAAGCAAACCAGAGGCTGACAGCTAAGCAAAAAATAAAAAAAACATGGAATTACAGTTAAAACCACAGGACACATGTACCAGTATGCCATGTATATACAGTCATGTGACTAAGGTTAAATAACTTCCGCAGTATGCAAATGTGAAATTTTGTATATTTTAGTTTTACTCCTTGTAAGAGGAAATCAATGATCACACAAGTTTAGGAGGAGATAATTAAGGTTCGATGAGGAGGTTCACCCGCTAAAGAATGGGGAGATCCATTAATTGCTGCATGTCTGCTCTAATTGATCTCCAGCCTGATTTCAAAAATTGCCACCGCTGAGACAATTTACAGAGACAAACAAGCACTTTCCTTATATAACCAGAAGGTTTCTTCTATGAACGCTCACTTGCTTCTTAACCGAGTGCCAGAGCAGGTGGGTATAGACAGAAAATGTAAAACAAAGCTTAGAAACTAGCAAATATATATATATATAAAACATTTAAAGATTATCCAAAGCTAAAAACTAACATCGCCTCCAATTCAAATGTATTTATTAAAGCTGGGAAAAAAAAAAAAAAAGAATATGCCATCAAATGTCACCATAAAAAAAGAAAAAAAAACTTTTGGTACAATTATCTAAAATCTGCTGTAATTCTAACGCCACCCACTCTCCTGCCTATTAGTGAGCCTACCAGTTTTTGTTACCCAGCTATCCTTACATGTTTCAGTTACTGGGGACTAAAAGTGGAAGGACTTTAGGCCATAGTAAGCCATGAAGATCACACCAATGTGCTTATGACCCCCCAGGGGGAAATCTACTAAAACTGGAGCACACAGAATTTTATGCAGCTGCACATAGTAACTAATCAGCTTGTTCAATTGAGCTTTGATTATAAAACCGAGAAGCTGATTGGTTACCAAGCACAGCAGCACCAGATTCTGTGTGCAACAGTTTTAATAAATCCCCCCAGTTTCCAGAGCAGGAAGTGTTGCTTAGGACTAAAAATATCCTTAATACTAAAAAATAACATATATATATATATATATATATATATATATATATATATATATATATATATATATATATATATATATATATATATATACACACACACACACACACACAAGTTTAGTTTTTATAAGAGTGGTACAGGGATGCAATACCCGTCTGTCTCTGTTGGGGAGATTTTATGTTATTAGACCTGATGATCATTGTCTCCAGGACCGATAATAAAAGGGAAAACACAGAATGAGCTGTCACCAGAACAGAAAGAGTGAAGAATTTAAAAACACACCTGTCCTTCACTTTGGAGAGGTTTCCCCTTACTTCCTGTTGTGTTTAATGCAGGGGTAGGCAACCCCCAGCACACAAAGCCTCTTTTGCCAGCACTTGACTCCCTCCCCATCAGCAGAGCAGTGTCAGTGAGACACTAATGCATTCCAATTTCACTGTGCCCCCACACATTGTAAAAGATGGGAAACATTGTTTGGTTCTCTAACTTTGCTGTAGCAGCGATTGTCAGCTTTTGTGATGGGGATGAGATTGGGTGCAGTTCTGCTGGGGGGCGGTCCCTGTTTCCAGGAGGAGGAGGAGGAGGAGGACTGTCATTGGCCACTGCTAAAGACAATCACACTCCTGCTAGCCCCACCCACCATATGGACGAAGATGTATCGCTTGGTTGCCACTACCAATCTCAGAAAGAAGGGATTTCACTGTGAACCCCTGTACTCTGTGTCCCTTTAGGCTAAAGTCAGTATTCAGCGCAATGAAAGTCACACCCAACTTTTCCTGTGGTGCAGAGCGCCGCACTTTCTCAGCTGCGGGGGCCCAACTTATGATCCTGCACACAGGCCCACTGCTTTCAGAAAATGCCCCTGACCTGAGCTCATCATTGCACATCCATTCCAGATGCTTGCATGTGACATCACATACATCCCATACAAGAACGTGGGCTGGATGTGAGAGGTGGATCAGCGGGATGAGTGTGCCAGGACAGGTAGATGTGTCTCATCTCTGCTTCCTTTCACAACTCTGCATATCACACATCATAGACGAGAAGAGGGTACAGAGGCGGGGAAGGTGTGCAGGGGGTTACAGAGGCGGGACAGGTGTGCAGGGGGTTACAGAGGCGGGACAGGTGTGCAGGGGGTTACAGTGATCTGAGGTGTGGAGTTGCAGGAATTGGGGCTGATCTGAGGCATGAGAGTGCAGGATGTCAATTTCTCACTACTAAAGTAGTTTGTAGCATTTACTTTATAAAAAATCCTTTTCGTGATTGAGAGTGTGAAGTTGACTTTTTTTTTTTGTGATAAAATTGGCAAAAAATAAATAAAAACGGCAGCAGTTTGACATATCTGTGAAAGATGTATTCTGATTGGCTGCTGCTGTTTATAACAACCAATAAAAAAATACTCATAAAAAGTAAAAACAGGAAATTAAAAGCCATGCTCTAAACAGTAATTTACCTTTCTCTGGTAAATGGCGATCCAATCTGTAGTGGCAAACCACTTGTGGTTCTTAATATCGTTAACCCCGTTCTTCAGATTGCCATATCTTTTAGTCAGGTCTACCTGCAGCAAGTTCCTTAGTAAGTCTTTAAGGTCTGAACTGAAATGGGATGGGAACCGTACCTGGACAGAGACAACAGACATTCTGCGTTAGCTGTTAGAACTCTAAAAGCGAAGTTATACAACGAACGTGTGACTTTTCCACAAAACACATGCTTTAAAAAGTATTCTGAAAAATGTACCTATACAATATAATCAAATGTAAAAAACAAACATACATACATACAACTGAAGAAAAAACCCATCGCTGTACAGTCAATCTATTTATTCCTGCAGTTGCTAGTGTAGCTTTTGTACTTGGCACTAAAGTATGTCTAATACCAAGAACAAAATAGAAGATATACTGCAGCTTACTAGTCATTAGACGAGGTGGCTGAATGTGTTTTCTTTCATTCTTTTTTTACCTGGTGAATCTGCAAGTAACAGTACATTGACCTCGGGGGGACAACGCTCATTCACTATTCTTTATTTATGGAGGAGCAGCCTTGTTTGTTCTCCATAACCAGTTCATGACCGCCCTATAGCAGATTTAAACCTCTTTCACACTTATACGACTTGTCCCACGATTTGGGACTGCAAAGTAGCATGACAAGTCGTTCCCCATGATTTTCAATGACAGCCATTCATATTAGTACGTCTTCAAGTCGTTCCGACATCAAAGTAGTCCCTGCACTACTTTGGTCCGATTTTGATGCCACTTACACAGGCATTGCTTGAAATCGCATTAAAATTGCGTGACTTTGAAGTCGCACAAGTGTGAAACTGCTACAGGATGACCGTTCTGTGCAGAATCATATATATACACACACACACACACACACATTCCCAGCCAGTGTCATTAGTACAGTGACATTGCAGATTTTCAGCACTGATCACCACAAAGTGTTAGACTGTCTGACGCAATATCGCAGCCATATATACAAGTCTCTGATCGCCGCCATTACTAGTATATATACACCATATAATTTGCAGACGCTATAACTTTTGTGCAAACCAATAATGTAAACTTATTGGGAAGCTCTGTAAATCGTAAATATTCAAAGGCCACATAAACATGCAAGAAAAGAAAAAAAAAAAAAAAAAAAAAACACAGAACAGAGCACTCTGGATAGTGCAGATCAAACACATTTTAAAAAATAAAATGAATTTCCAATGGAGGGACTTGATCAGTGCATATCAACAGGAAGGATCCCTCTAGATAACATTATCGGTTGGTGAAAACGCTTAGTAGGTAGTCGGCAATGGAAGAGATGCATCAAGGATGGAAACTTCTGAAGTGGACCCTGCAGGAAGCATAGACACTGCCCTGCTAAAGTGGATTACTACTCCATGGTTCCTGCATCCAAATTTAAAAAGACCATCTCCATGGTTTATGCTGTGTTCAATTCAGAAGAAACAGGTCCATGGATCCTGCATTGTCCAACTCAGAAGTTTTCAGTAAGTCGCTTACATCTCACTCTTTGCCAACTACCTAGCAACTGTTGTGACCTGGCATTCCATTGGAGGGGTTCTTCCGGGTGAAATACCACGATCAAGTCTCCTCATTTTAAAGCTCAACGTTATTTTTAATCATTAAAAAAAAGGTTAAGATTCAGTATGAATTTTTTCGTCTCTCGTTGCTTGACCTGTAAACTGGCACAACACTGCTCTGTATTGTGAGGGAATGGTGTGACCCTGCACCTGGATTTGTTTCTCGTCTACAAAAAAAAAAAAAAACTATCTTGAACTTATTTAAAAAAAAAAAAAAAAAAAAAAAACACACAATACTCAGTGCAGCATCAGGGTAAACAAAACGCAACCTGTCTACTACACGTGGACTTACCTTTCCTGAAACAATTTTTTCATATATTTGTATGGGCTGATCGGCGAAAAATGGAGGATAGCCAGCTGCCATTTCATAGATTAAAACACCTAATGCCCACCAATCGACTGCTTTGTTATAGCCCTAAAAAGAAAGAAATGGTTATCATACAAAAGAAACACATTTTATGGTGTATAAAGCAATACTCAACGGGATCGAGCCGCACCGATCATAGAAGGTATAATGACAAAACAATTACATGATGATATATGCAACGGATATGGTGTAAGAGATGTGACGTAGAAATTATAAATGCTCTAAGTGAAGTGTAATATATAATGTGTGAAAAATAAAGAATTATAAAAAAAAAAAAGCAATATTCACTCGACTCAAGAGGAGCTAATGACATCCCTGGTGACTGGAGCTCTGGAGTATAAATGAATGCTATACTGATCATCGTTGTCAACAAAAATCTACCCATAAAATGATACTCTCCCTGGCCATTTATTAGGTACACCTTGCTAGTACCGGGTTGGACCCCCCTTATTCCTTTAGAAATGCCTTCATTATTCGTGGCATAGATTCAACAAGGTGTTGGAAACCTTCCCGATATTTTGGTCTATATTGACATGATAGCATCACACAGTTGCTGCAGATTTGTCAGATGTACATCCCAAAGGTGTTCTATTGGATGAGATCTGGTGACTGTGGAGGCCATTGGAGTACAGTGACCTCATTGTCCAGTGGTAAGATGACTTAAGCTTTGTGATATGGTGCATTATCCTGCTGGAAGGAGCCATCAGAAGATGGGGACACTGTAGTCATAAAGGGATGGACATGGTTAGCAGCAATACTCAGAACCAGTCTGCCCATTCTCCTCTGACATCAACAAGGCATTTTCCACCACACAACTGCCGCTCACTGGATATTTTCTCTGTTTCGGAACATTCTCTGAAAACCCCACAGATGGTTGCGTGTGAAAATCCCAGTAGATCAGCAGTATTTTTTAAAACGCAGACCAGCCCGTTTGGCACCAACAATCATGCCACATTCAAAGTCACTTAAATCCCCTTTCTTCCCCATTCTGATGCTCGGTTTAAACTTCAGCACGTTGTCTTCAACATGCCTAAATGCACTAAGTTGCTGCCATGTGATTGGCCGATTAGCAATTTGTGTTACCAAGCAATTCAACAGGTGTACCCAATAAAGTGGCCGGTGAATGTGTGTTCATTTATAACATTTAATGCAAGTTATTTACAGGCAAAAACCTCCCTTGAGTAGATGACAGCCAAAATTTCTGAAACTGGTGCTGGACGTCACCATCTTGGAAGTGAAGTAAGCAGCCCCAGTACACTCACAGCTGTCACTCAAGTGAAACTCTATACTATTCCTCCATTTGCTCCTTGACAGTGGCTACAGAAAAGCTTAATGTAGTAAAATCACAAGTGAAGGAGCTAGGCCAGCACAGAAGAGAAAGCATTTGAAATCTCTGCTTTTGACCTGCAATGTTTTTACATTGGTGGCAGGGTCTCCTTAAATACATTACTATCACATTTAAGCACTATTAGGCCCTACTACGGTCATATTGCTGCTTCACCACAGGCCATTTCTAAGCAGCCCGGAACCCATGCGATTAAAACAAGCAGTGTTCCTGTGCAGCATGCTTTATGGCATGAATATCCTCAAACAGCGCAGAGAGCTCCCTACATTAAAGGCCAAGTTCACTTTTTTATAAAAAATAAATGCCCTTTTTTTTTCTGCAAACGTGTGCATTTATTTATTTTTTCTAAAAAAGTGAACTTGGCCTTTAAATAACGTAGTGAGCTAATTAAGTAAGGTCATTTTTTTACTGCAGGAGCCTGGAAAGCATTGCAACGTCAGGCTTTTTACAGACAAGCCCTGCAATTTTCTGCACCTACCTGCATATGGACTGTGTACAAGCTGCAGGGGCTGTGAATGAACTACTAGCACGCTCATCAGCGCCCTCACAATTGATTCAGAACTACAAGTCGTTATGCGTACATTCTGGTAGTTATAGTTGATTAATTCACAGGAAACTGTAATTGAATGACGTGGTCATGTGGGTGGAGCACCACACTGCCATGCTCTATTTATAAAGTGATAGCGGGTGAGGGGAGAAGATGCCCCGCTTGCTGTCACACCAAGGTAACAATGTGACAACTGCCTACCGTCGCTGGGACAGGTTACATGTATCGCCCTAAATAGGTTTCAAAAGGTGAACTAATCCTTTAACCATTTGCCTAACGGGCACTTTCACCCCCCTTACGGCTCAGGGCAATTTTCAGCTTTCAGCACTCTCGCACTTTGAACGATAATTGGGTGGTCATGCTACACTATAGCCATATGACAATTTTATCATTTTTTTCACACAAATATAGCTTTCTTTTGGTGGTATTTAGTGGTTGTATACCCCGCTTGGTGATTTTTACTTACAGGTAAGCCTCATTATAGGTAAAATTAATATCTCCTAAACCTGTACGGTTTAGGAGACATCCATCCCGCAAGCAGCCGCTGAGGTCAGTGGAGCATGCGCTCTGAAGTTCCATATTGTGGGGGAACTTCAGAGCTTCTTGCCGGAACGGAGGGCTCATGGCGCGGGAGTGGCGTCATCGCAGCTCTGGCCACTCACAGCGCCGGAGCCCGTGAAAACGGAAGAAACGCCGGGGGAGCATGTCAGCCCTTTCAGCAGTGACCAAGCGCCAGGGGGGCTTCGTCCTAAGGTAAGTATTTCATAATGTGCTAGTATGCATCTCATACATTATGCCATTGTCTTGCAGGGTTTTTTAGTTTTTCTTCAGCGGTGTAATACCGCTTAAATCACCACTGGGCTTTTTATTTTTTGCTAAATGAAAAAAAAAGGACCAAAAATAAGTTTTACGTTTGAACTGATAAGCTGCACTGGTGGGCAATAATAGGTGGCACTAAAGGGCACTGATCAGTGTCGATGTTCCCTTTGGCACTGGCCAGTTATCGGCTCTTCTCTCCTCATGCTGTGACAGTGTGTAAGGAAAGGAATGCAGATAACCAACAAGTGTGAATGAATGAAGTGTGTTTACATTGTGATTAGCTGTGATTAGACACAGCTGTTCACATGGTAAAAGGCCTCTGCGATTGGCCCTTTACCCTGATCTGTAATCAGCTGTGTTTTAAGGACACAGCAATCACAGATGTGCGCCGCAGCTGGTGCACAGGGGGCATGGTTCTGGGAAGACGCCAATAGACACCCTCCCAAAACTGGACCACCGCACTGTAGCCGTTATTCAACTATAGCGTGATCGGCAAGTGGTTAACGATGTCCTTATCACCTCTGAGGTCTAATGACACTTCCAATAAACAGAGTTCTGCAGAGGTGGGACATTGCTGACCTTACACAATATAGGACCAGCACACAAAATAGATTTGTGTACGGTCATAAAAACATTACTCTGTAACTTGCGACAGATGCAAAAACTTAAAGTGGTTGTTAACCCACTTTCATTAATTTACATAATTTGTTCTGTATCCTAAGACAGTGCCCCGCTGTCTCTGTTTCATTGAAAAAAAAAATACCTCCTTCACCGTATCGCATGTTTTTTTTTTTTTTGGGTTAACGTTTTAAGTCAGATTTGAAACCTCATACATGAAAAAATGTAAAACTTTTATTCAAAGAGGACCCCTCCTCTACAGAAAATGGCATGAATATTAATACACTGTGTACATAAACAAGTACACTTATCTTAGTTCATACTGCTTTTCTTTAATTACATCCATCCTATTAAATAAAAACAAAGGCTCCCTTCCAAACCATGAAAGTTTTTTTTTATTTTTACAAATTAGCTTAAATGTAATACAAAGCATGTGAGAAGAAGCGTGTCTGTCATGCACCTCAGCTTGCACGTGCGCAGTATGAAAATACTGAGGTCTCACAGCTTAGGTACAAGATCTCCCTGAAGCCTCTAGTGATGTTGACTTCCCAGGGGCATCAGTGCAGCTGGGGCTGTCACCTAGTGCCATCAGGGGAATAAGGAAGAGGACTCCGAGGTAAATAAAAAGGTAAGGGTCTAATGATTTCACATAAGCATGCATAGATGCATGCTGCTGAAAATTTGATACAAAGTGGTGGGGGCGATCTTCTTTAAATTGACTTTACTGTGGGTAATGCGATACAATGTTTATGTCTTTCAGGCAAGGTCTATTTTAAAACCCATTTGACATCTTCGTGAAAATGACATTGTTACATGGTAAATCTGGTTGAAATAAATAAAAAAAAAAAAAAAAAAAACAAACACAAAAGCAACAAGTTCAACCAATAGAAAAAAAAAAAAAAAGAAAAAGGTAGATAAATAGAAAACCTGCATAAACAGAGCCCAACCCGGAGTTGACCAAGAGAAAGTCAAAAATCCTTACCGAAATGGAGCAAATTGATTAACCAGGGGGAGAAAAATAAAAATAAAAAATTCCTTCCTGATCCCCTAAGGCATTCAGAGATTTGAACAATGTCTGGTGTTATTACTTATAAATGGCAATAGTCAGTTATATTCTGTGCATTTAGGCATGCATCCAGCTTTTTTAAAACAGCTGGCTAGAACTAGTTCCAGAGGGAGTCTACTCCACCCTGTTATTACGGCTATGTTATGAACACAATTAGGGTGCAAGTAAAATGGCTTTAGGGCCAGTTCACACTACATGCAGTCCAGTGAGTTTAACAAGTAGAACATACAGCATTTTTCCTGCTGGACTGTACTGAAACACAGTAAATTACATCAAAAATGCACTGAACGCATCAAAAAACTGGACCCTAGTATAGTAAAAATATAAAGAAAAAAGCACCTGGAATGTTTTCGAAAACGCTTATAAATACCGCACTGAGCGTGTCAAAAACGTGCTTGCAGAAACACATCCGGAACAGATCTGGAGTGCGTCTAAAGCTGGCCATTCACTAATCAAAATTCAGCCGGTTCAGCAGGGACCAGCCACATTTCAATCAGTGAGTGGAAATCTCTGCTTGACATCTTTCAAAAGGGACAAAGGTCGATTTTTCTTGATCAGTGGCTGCAGCCATTGATCGGTGTATTCTGACAGCAGCAGGTCCTAGCTGGGGGGATTTCTCCATTCACCTTGTTTGTGTAGATGGATGGATCTATTTAAGTGGAATAGTGTTACCATTGGTTTGTTTACTACAGCAGCTTAAAGATATTCTGTCATCACTGGACACGATGACCTGATACTACTCCATTGCAGCTATAATTTTACTCCTAGGGCAACTTATTGGGCAGATACCATGTGTACTACAAAACCTTTCCACA
This sequence comes from Lithobates sylvaticus, assembly GCA_028564925.1. Lineage (NCBI taxonomy): Eukaryota > Metazoa > Chordata > Amphibia > Anura > Ranidae > Lithobates > Lithobates sylvaticus. The sequence continues at coordinate 238,946,992 of CM053032.1, forward strand.
AGTTTTTTTAATTGGAATGGACTTAATAAGCGACATGAACAAAAATTATATATTCAATATTATATTTGGATCGGTAAAAGCAGGTTCCCCCCCCCAACTTCAATGTCAGGCTGACCTTCACGGGTCTGACAGCAGTGGACATGACTTGGAACACAACAGTCTGACAGCGGGGGATATGGACCAGAGTGGATCAGGGGTACCTGGACCATAGATTTAAAAGAAGAGGTCAGTAGGATGAAACCTTTCTACATGTTTACCAAGGTGTGAATGCACTGGTTGTGTCTTCATCCACTTCCAATTACTATATAAGACCAAATCTAACATTACACTTCAATAAAACTTCTTCAATTTACAAAAAAAAAAAAAAGTGGTTGTATACCCTTCATTTGTAATTTTTATCTACAGGTAAGTCTATAATAAGGCTTAGCTGTAGGTAAAATGAATATCACCTAAACCTGTACGGTTTAGGAGAAATTCACTTTGCATGCAGCCACTGACGTCAGGGGCGCATGCGCTGTGAATGCCGGCAGGCGCTGCCGCACCTTGCCAGGAAGACTCCTGCGCGCATGCACGGGAGTGACGTCATAGTGGCTCCGGCCACTCACAGCGCCGAAGCCACGAACCCGGCAGAAATGCAGAGGGCAAAATGTCAGTGCCCTCGGCGTGGACCGGACCGGGGCTTCGATCTAAGATAAGCATTTCATAATGAGCTAGTATGCGTGCTTTAAGCACCCCTAAATCATCCCAAATTAGAGCTACAGCTCTTCAATCGGCAATGTTCATGCTGCCTGTAAACATCCCTTGCGACAGCAATGGGCAGATAGCAGGTACTCTTTACAGAGAGATCTGGGGCCTATTAGACCCCAGAGGTCTTATCTACCCCTAAAAGCATTTGATCACACCAAGATCGGTGTGATCTAGAGCTGCACAATTAATCGTTAAAAAATCGTGATCTCGATTCTACCCCCCCTGCCGATCTCTGTTGCAGAGTTTGCCGATTCTTTAAAGTGGTTGTAAGTGGCCTACAGGTAAGCCTAGATTAAGGCTTACCTGAAGGTCCAATAAATATCTCCTAAACCTACACGTTTAGGAGATATTTAGAAAAACAGGCACTGCTGTCTACGGCGCATGCCGGAGATCACGGCGATATGCCGCTCTCGTGCGCATGCGCAGGAGTGACATCATCGTGACTCCAGCGAATGACATCGCTGGAGCAGCGAGACCCGGAAGTCACTCCGGGATTGATGGTGGCGGAGGAGGACGTGGACCAGGGGCGCTTCGGGGGCTTTGTTCTCAGGTAAGTTATTCATAATGAGCTAGTATGCTATGCATACTAGCTCATTATGCCTTTGCCTTGCAGGTTCTTTTTTTTTTTTTTAAAGGAGGCTTTACTTCCTCTTTAATATAAGAAGTGGAGAGACTTATCTGCGCACTCAGCTGTCAAAAGAAAACATCGGGCAGTCTGCCAAGTTGTTAAAATTAAACATTGTAACCAACCCTTCCTTCTTAGAAGAAAGGGATACACTTCTGTGTAAAAAAAATCCAGGCAGTCTGCAGGATGTTTAACCACTTAAAGTCTAAATCTTTTTCTGACACTTGAAGTTAAAAATCTATATTTTTTGCTAAAAAATGACTTGTAACCCCCAAACATTTATACATATATTTATACATATATTTTAGCAGAGACCCCAAGGAATAAAATGTCAATTGCTGCAATATTTTACGTCACACTGTATTTGCCCAGCGGTCTTTCAAACGCATTTTTTGGGGAATAAAAAAAAAAACTAAAAACAGTAAAGTTAGCCCATTTTTTTTTTTGTTTTAATGTGAAAGATGTTACGCCGCGAGAATCGTGATCTATCTTCTAAGCAAAAAAATTGTGATTCTCATTTTAGCCAGAATCGTGCAGCTCTAGTGTGATCAGATACTTTCTTGTTTTTAAAAATGGTGCGGTTTACATCTGGGGAAACCAGAAGAAGTGACTTATGCCCCGTACACATGATCCGAAAATCGTATGGAAAATGCCACATTCGAATCGAACGTACGATAATCGGATCGTTAGTACAGAGCTTTTCGAGAGCCGATCAGGACAGTTCATCCGATATTATTCTATCGGACATGCACGGAAATTTTTCGTACGATGCCAGATTGTATGATTTTCGTTTAACCGCTTCCCGACCGCCCACTGCATATATACGTCAGCAGAATGGCACGGGCAGGCAAAATCACGTACCTGTACGTGATCCTTTAAATGCCTGCCTGTGGGTCGCGTGCGCGCCGCCAGCGGCGCGCTCGCGACCCGGTCGGGAGCTCCGTGACCACGGCCGCGGGACCAGCGGACCCGATAGCCGCTGGTGTCCTGCGATCGGGTCACGGATCTGAAGAACGGGGAGAGGTATGTGTAAACAAACCTCTCCCCGCGCTTCCTACTCTGCCTGTCATTGATTGGCTGTTCCCGGTCATCGGGAAAGCCGATCAATGACGTCAGATGTCAGCCCCGCCCCCTAATGTAAAAAACACAACACACGTCACAGCCCATAACCCCTCCCCCTAGTGGTTAACTCTTTCACTACAACTGTAATTTATACAGGAATCAGTGCATTTAAATAGCATTGATTGCTGTATAAATGACAATGGTCCCAAAAATGTGTCAAAAATGTCCGATGTGTCCGCAATAATGTCGCAGTCACAATAAAAATCGCTGATCGCCACCATTACTAGTAAAAAAAATATTATTAATAAAAATGCTATAAAACTATCCCCTATTTTGTAGACGCTATAACTTTTGCGCAAACCAATCAATAATCGCTAATTGCGATTTTTTTTACCAAAAATATGTAGAAGAATACGTATCGGCCTAAACTGAGGAAAAAAAATGTTTTTTTATATATTTTTTGGGGATATTTATTATAGCAAAAAATAATGCATTGTTTTCAAAATTGTCGCTCTATTTTTGTTTATAGCGCAAAAAAAAAACAAAAAACGCAGGGGCGATCAAATACCACCAAAAGAAAGCTCTATTTGTGGGGAAAAAAAGGACGCCAATTTTGTTTGGGAGTCACGTTGCACGACCGCGCAATTGTCAGTTAAAGCGATGCAGTGCCGAATGGCAAAAAGGGGCCTGGACCTTTGGCTGCCAATTGGTCCGGGGCTGAAGTGGTTAATCAGTACAGCTATCATTCGAAAATGCAATACAAATGCATTACAACACGTGACATCACTTCCGAATTTTTTTTCTGTCGTGCGGGAATTTGTGACTTTAGTAAACTCATCAGATTCAATGTGAGATTAGCATGCAATAAAAAACGGACGATCATTCGTCCGATAATCTCATCGTGTGTATGGGGCTTAACCATAGTGCTAACCTTCTGGTCCTTGAAAACTTTATGGTAAGCCAGGGGAACCGCCTTCAGTTCCAGGTTCTCTGGCAGGACGGGGAACCTACAGAGGCATCGGGGGGAGGAGGTCTGGGGTGACCTCTCCTGCTGCCTGTGAAAGCAATCCAGAGACTAATTAGCCATTAGGATGGCTTTAACAAAAAAAGCTTGGTGCCCACAGGAAAAAAAAAAAACAATACCAGGATGATGCATGTAGCTGCAGGCATCATCCTGGAATACCACGTGAATGCTGCAATTTAAGTATTGTGGTCTTCAAGTGATTTTATGCATGTACCATATTACTGAACACTAATGCAAATACATATTACTGAACACTAATACTAACTACAATTTTCACTGAGACTTCAGCTGCTGCTAAGTAGAATGTGGATAATGCGCAACATGTAGAAAAATTAATGCCCAGCTCCAAAACAAGATCCTCTCTCAGAATTCTATTACGGTCTGTCCCCACAAGTACAACCCCAATCCCCAAAAAGTTGGGATGATGATATATACTGTAGATGACATATTTAAAGTCTTTGCAATTTTACAACGAGGAACATTCTGAAATTGTTCAGCTTTTTCACAGATTGTTGAACCTCGGCCCATCTTTACTTTTAAAACACAGACTCTCCAAGATGCTCTTTTTTATACCCTTGTCTTGTTACTAATCCATTGCCAATTGACCTAATTAGATGCAAAATGTTCTTCCATCTCTTCCTTGTTAGTACCACTTTGCCAGCTTTGTTATGCCCTGTTGCAACTTAGAGACGTCTGGCTGCCATAAAATTTAAAAATTAACTTATTTTACCCCCAAAATGATACATTTTCTCAGTTTAAACATTGGATACGTTTTCTATTGTGAATGAAATTTGAGTTTGAGATTTGCAAATCATTGCATTATGTTTTTATGTAGATTTTACACAGCATCAAAATTTTCTTAGAATTGGGGCGATAGGTTCAGCCAAATTGCACTAGTGAAAACTGTCATTGAAACAGTATGGGTAAAGCCAACATTGTAAACTGTCACTAGAACTTTGGAGATACTTCTATTACCTTCTGCTCAGAGACACAAACACTGGATCTGTGACCCCACTGGGGAAAACCCCCCTCATTACAATACAGTGGGCACAGGAAACAAGATAAATCTCACCTATATGAGGATTCCGTTACTAAACTCTTACAGGCTTTATCAAAATGAAAAAATAAATAAAAATAAAATAAAAAATAAAAATGGTTTGGCCTAGAGAGTTAGACCCCCTTTCACACTGGGAAGCTTTGCAGGCGCTACAGTGCTAAAAATAGCGCCTGTAAAGCGCCTCTCCTTTGTCTTCAGTGTGAAAGACTGAAGGCTCTCACACTGGAGCGGTGCGCGATTGCAGGACGTTAAAAAAAAACTCCTGCAGGCAGCATCTTTGGAGTGCTGTATACACCACTCCTGCCCACTGAAATCAATGGGGCAGCGTGGCTATACCGCCGCTGCAGCAGCGCTTTGCCGGTCGTTTTAACCCTTTTTCGGCCGTTAGCAGGGGTTAAAACCGCCCCACTAGCGTTCGAATAGCGCCACTTTTATCGATAGCACTGCCCCAGTGTGAAAGGGGCCTTAGGCTTTAAATGCTGAAATGAAGTTGTGAATAAAGCATTAGCTATGGGGTACAATGTGTATTAATTTTATCTTCTGTATCAGAGACCACGCATCTATGGAAATCAAACAGTGTGATATTTGAAAGCCAATGAAGTAAAGCAGCGTGATAAATTCACATTGATATTTTACACCTGTTCACACTAGGAAAGCAAGCTAACTTGGTAGAGCTCACTAACCTTGCTCAAAATGATTTCTGGTGCCAGGTACTCTGGGGTCCCACATAACGTCCAAGTTCTTCCCTTTACTCTCTTGGCGAACCCAAAGTCTGTGACCTGAAAAAGAGAACAAAATATTATTCTTGTAACTGGGAAATCTGTAAGGAGAATCGTGGGAGAATTTCAGGTAATTACAAAATTGGAAATTATTTAATAAATCAACCACTCTGAGGTTTTCACCATTATGTGGACCTTTCAGTGATTTTACAAATCTTTGAATAAATTCCTGACACGTGGCAATATACAGCTACAGTATATATAAAAAAAGTTCCATCTTTAATTAAAATGCCATCCTTAGCCTCCAGTCAGGAAGAAGCATTTCCTAATCCTCCCTTCTCCCGGAATTAGATTGTACACCCTAATGCTGTATCAAGTAACAAGGTGTACGGCTGCAGTAGCGACTGATCTGTGTCAGACATTTGCAAACACAGCGAACTGCATTTACACAATTGCCATCTCTGAGCCACCATTCTTAGTCAAGGCAGTAGATACTGATCCCGAATAATGCCTGAGCAAAGATGATACTGTCCTCCTGGAAAGAGAGGCAGATAAAAGTATTGTTAAGTGGAGTGCTGTGCTCTTCTAATAAAAGCTCCGAAGTGTTACACTTAAACATTAGAAGCACTTCAAGGCCAAGTTCACCTTTCGGAACATGTTAAATGTCCACCAATATCTGGAGGTGGAACATGCAACATGTTGCAGCTCCTGCCGCCACTTTCCCCAATCTCCCTTTAGCAGGACAGTAGTAGCTTTTTGAAAACAGCGTGGCTGTGTGGGGCTCCGCCCACACAGCCACGTCATTCTGCCACAGTTTCCTGTGAATGGACTATAAGTACCATCAGCCACCGCAGCTGACAGCTTGTAGTTCTGATGAGAACTACTATGACATGGCCTCTTTAAAAAAAAAAAAAATGAGCATCTTTTTGCAGGTAAATGTGTATTTTTTTTACTTGCAACCCGGAAAGCAGACAGATTGTCTTTTCCTGTCAGGACTCCTGCAGACTATGAATGCTCAACAGCGGCATGGTAGTTCATTGAAGCCGACAGCCACAAAAGCTGTCAGGACTTGTAGTTTCCCATTCACAGAGGTCTGTGAAGGAATTTTTAAACAGTGCCTGGAGAAGATGCCGGCCAGCTGTCACTGGGGAGGAGGGGGGGAGAGGCTGCAGCCGCTGCCACATGTTACATGTTCCACATTAAATACAGGTGGAACATGTTCCAAAAGGTCAATATTTAAATGATTATTATAAAGTGTCTGATAATTCTTTAGAGATCCCAACAGCAGACAGAATATGCATCACCACAACACTGAAATCTGCAAGATTGTGGATAGGGTCACACAAAAGTACAATTCCTTTCTCTTTTTACTGGCTGGAGCAATGAGCCACCAGAAATAAAATGCTGGGTGTTAACTACGCAGGCAATCATTCCCTTACCTGAATATATCCTTGTTGGTCGATTAAAAGATTTTCTGGTTTGAGATCTCTGTAGATGAGGTCTAGTGAATGGAGGTACTCGAATGTTAAAACTATCTGAGCTGCATAGAACCGTGCGTGGGGCTCACTGCAAAGAAATAAAAAAAATGTTCAACAAATGGGTAACATATGCAGTAAATAGCACTCATGGGGAACATTTTTAAAACTTCATAACATTCTAATGTCTGTCACTAGCAATACATCAAGGGTGGACAAACCGCTACAAAATCTAGGGGCATATGTAGCTCCATTGACAACAGAAAAGCCTGAAAAACCAGCTGCAATATTTTTACTGGCCATGTGACAGGTCACGTGACAAAGAAAAGCACAGGAGACGCATGGAAAACAGCCAGTCTGCTCACACCAGCCCTGAACACAAGCTTCTTGTACAGCACTGTCCCCGGCATATGGCACCACTTCGCTCAGTGTACATTGACAAAAGGGAAACGTGTCAAGCTGCCAACTTTCTACTGAAGTGTACTGCAATACAACTTGCTGAGCCAATGCATTTAAACTACCCGAGATGAGAGAAACATGGGGGTTGACATCAGTGGTCTCATTTGGCAAATGCTAATTGAAAGAAAAAAAAAAAGAAAAAAGTATCCTTATCTGTATACTTGATCTGAATCAGAGACTTAGTACTGAATAGGGAATCCTGTGGACCCTGATGTAAAAGGGGAACTCTGATCACCAGAGCCCCCACCCCCCCTTACAAAAGAGTCCACAGGACTTCCCTTTACATTGTGAGGGGGAACTCTGTAGACCAGGGTTCTCAAACTGGGCAAAGACCTCTCTCCCCTCTACCATGTGACAGCGCAGGAGCCTGAGCAGGCAATCTCCAACATAGGAACGTGATTCACATGCTTCATCATTGGCGGCTGGTGCGCCAATTTTTGTGGGGGGGATGGGGTAAGTGCCAGCCCCCGCACTTACCCAACCCAGGTCCCGGGAGGCTTCTCCTTCCGGCCAATCCAGTATTACGACCCACTTCCTATCCTGATTGGCCGGGAGGAGAATCAGGACGACCATAGCCATTTAGGGTGGGCCGCCACTGTTCTCCATGTTTGAATGTAGATGATATTTTTCTTCATGCCAAAGGCTAAAAAGAGAGCAGAGAAAGGATGTGCTGCTGGTGGGGCCTTTACTAAAGTGAACATGTTCGTTCACCCTGCTTTGTGTCTCAATGACCTCAAGTAGCCCTCAGAGAGAGTAAAAGAAAATAGAGCAATAAACCCAAAATGTATTATGCATCATGCAATGATTCATATATATCTGTATGCAGGTCATAAGACAGGACACCAACACAAGGAACTGACATGTATTAAGCACTTTAAAATGATTCATGCATATCTATAGGCAAATCATAAGACTTGACACTTTAATATGTGTACCCCACTGAACTGGTTTAACTGAAAAATAACAAAAAAAATTTATAAAAAAAAAAAAAAAAAGAAGAAGAAGAAGAAGAAGAAGAAGAAGAGGCATATACACTATATTAAGAGCCTGTGTCAAAGGGGCTTTATCTTACTTTAACCACTTCCCGCCCGGTCAATAGCATATTGACGTCCGGGAAGTGGTTCCGTTATCCTGACTGGGCGTCATATGACGTCCTTCAGGATAACATGCCGCCGCGCATCGCGGCTATCGGTGGAGCGGTGTGTCAGTCTGACACACCGCTACACTGATCTCGGTAAAGAGCCTCCGGCGGAGGCTCTTTACCACGTGATCAGCCGTGTCCAAACACGGCTGATCACGATGTCAACAGGAAAAGCCGGTGATCGGCTTTTCCTCACTCGCGTCTGACAGACGCGAGTAGAGGAGAGCCGATCGGCGGTTCTCCTGACAGGGGGGTCTGCGCTGATTGTTTATCAGCGCAGACCCCCCTCAGATGCCCACACTGGACCACCAGGGACTCCATTAGGATCACCAGGGAAGTGGGCAACATGTGGATGGCCAGGTATGTACCCCCTGCCCATCCACATGTGCAAATGATGCCCAATCTGTGCCAGTCAGTGCCCACAAATGGGCACTGGCTGGCACCATCAAGTAGCAATCAGTGCCACCCATCACCCAGCAGTGCCACCCAGCAGTGTAATCAGTGCCACCCAGCAGTGTAATCAGTGCCACCCAGCAGTGTAATCAGTGCCACCCAGCAGTGTCCATCCGTGCCCACCCAGCAGTGTCCATCCGTGCCCACCCAGCAGTGTCCATCCGTGCCCACCCAGCAGTGTCCATCCGTGCCCACCCAGCAGTGCCCATCCATGCCACCTATCCGTGCCGCCCATGAGTGCCCATCAGTGCCGCCCATGAGTGCCCATCAGTGCCGCCTATGAGTGCCCATCAGTGCCGCCTATGAGTGCCCATCAGTGCCGCCTATGAGTGCCCATCAGTGCCGCCTATGAGTGCCCATCAGTGCCGCCTATGAGTGCCCATCAGTGCCGCCTATGAGTGCCCATCAGTGCCGCCTATGAGTGCCCATCAGTGCCGCCTATGAGTGCCCATCAGTGCCGCCTATGAGTGCCCATCAGTGCCGCCTATGAGTGCCCATCAGTGCCGCCTATGAGTGCCCATCAGTGCCGCCTATGAGTGCCCATCAGTGCCACCTATCAGTGCCGCCTATGAGTGCCACCTATCAGTGCCGCCTATGAGTGCCACCCATCAGTGCCACCTATCAGTGCCCATCATCAGTGGCCGTCAGTGCCACCTCATCAGTACCACCTCATTGGTGCCCATCAGTGCCGCCTTATCAGTGCCCGTCAGTGCAGCCATATCAGTGCCCATCATTGAAGAAGAAAACGTACTCATTTACAAAAAATTTAACAGAAACAAAGAAAAACTTGTTTTTTTTTTTTCTAAATTTTTGGTCTTTTTTTATTTGTTGCGCAAAAAATAAAAAATCGCAGAGGTGATCAAATACCACCAAAAGAAAGCTCTATTTGTGGGAACAAAATGATAAAAAATTTGTTTGGGTACAGTGTTGTATGACCGCGCAATTGTCATTCAAAGTGCGACAGCGCTGAAAGCTGAAAATTGGTCTGGGCGGGAAGGTGTCTAAGTGCCTGGTATTGAAGTGGTTAAGTAGCTGTTGCATTCTAAAACTAGGGGGGTGGGGGAATGCAAAACCCACATGAAGCAAATCAGGAGGAGATAAAATTCAAGTTAAAATCAGTTTGAATTCGGATGTCATTGATGCAAGCCCTAAGAGAAATGATGAGATCAGTATAGTCCTGTGCAGGTATCCTAGGATGGCAAGTGTCCGTCACTACATGATACACGTTCCAAGTACAAGGTATAGTACTTCTAGCCTCCATTCCCAGTCTAAGTCTCCTAAGAGTAAACGCATTGGATCAGAGCTAGCAACACTGCGTCCATCTGTGCCGACCCTTCTGCAGGCGGTTGAGCCCGATTTTATGATTCATTGATGTAGCTCATCTTATTGGATGCAAGTGCATTTTTATTTAATAAACTCATTTTTAATACAGCAATGCACTATGAGCCTCTTTTATTGCTTTACATATTGCCTGATGTGACATGCGGAAGCAAGGAGCTATCCAAGCGCCTGATTCCATGATTTGAAGCTGGCTGCCCATTAGCCTACAGCGAGGATCCACAAAGGTTCATGCGATCTCTTTGTTTTTTTACAAGGAGCTACTCAAGCCTGATTCTATGCTTTAATATCGGTGTGGCTATTCACCTACAGGGAGGATTCATAAGGGTAGTAAAGCGCCACTATTTTTAGCGTCATTTTAGTGGTGCTTTTAACCCCCACTAGCAGCCGAAAAAGGGTTAAAAGTGCCCGCAAAGCGCCACCCAATGATTTCAATGGGCAGGGGAGCTTTAGGAGCAGTGTAAACACCACTCAGACCCCTTTCACACTGGGGCGTATTTCATGCGCTTTAGCGTTAACAATAAGCGCCTGTAAAGTGCCTGAAAGAAGCCGCAACTGCAATCCCAATGTGAAAGCCTGAGTGCTTTCACACTGAAGTCCTGCAAGCAGCTTCTTTGCAGCGTTTTTGGAGCAGTGAATACACCACTCCTAAAGCGCCCCTTCCCATTAAAATCAATGGGAAGAGCCTGAAAAACCCCTGCAAAGCACCTTTAGCAGCGGCGCTTTGTGGGCGCTTTTAACCCTTTATTTGGCCACTAGCAGGGGTTTACGAGCGTTCTTCGGGCGCTGGCAGTGTGAAAGGGCTCTTAAAGCACTTGGATTTTCACATTGGGATTGCAGATTCGTTCAAGCGCTTTACAGGCGCTTTTTTTAAAACACTAAAGCGCCTGAAAAACGCCTTAGTGTGAAAGGGGTCTTAAAACGCCCCTCAAAGAAGCTGCTTGCAGGACTTTAAGCGTCCTGCCAGTGCACCGCTCCAGTGTCCGCTCCACCGCACCGAGTCAGTGGAGAGGCGCTTTACAGGCACTTTTATTAGCGCTATAGCGCCTGTAAAGCGCCTCAGTGTGAAAGGGGTCTAAAAGCTCATATGATCTTTTGGGGAGGTCATTCTTTCTGGTAAGCAGCTCACTTTATATATTCAGCATGGTGGTGATATCTCCTTAATGTGGGATTAGTGGATTCCCAGCACGATCAATCATTTGGAAACACATATGGGAAGCTGCATTCACCGACTTTTTCTTTTTTATTACACCTAGTTTCTTTTTGTGAACATATACTGTGAAACATAAAAAAAAAATTTTAATAACAAGATTGACACATCTGTCTTTAGCATTTAAACCCACATGCTGTGGGAATTTTTTACATTTTTTTTTTTTTTTTTTTTTTTTTTTTTTTTTAGGGACCCACTTGTGGTTTTTCAACATTTTTAGTTTTATTCACTGTTCCAAAGTGGTTTTGATCACTTTACAGTGTGAATCGTTACACCCATTTACTATTTTTTACTATTATTTTTAGTGATATTCAATTAACAGCGCATCTTATGTTTATTTTTTATTATTCCTCACTATTCAAGGATTTTTGATTGCAACAGTTTTTTGATTTTTGATTTTTCAGGCCAAGCGTGCCTTTGTTGATTTTTATTTAATGAAGGTATAAGTACTGACCTGAACCTGCCGATTCTTCTTAGATGTGAGAACATTTCACCCCCCGGCACATATTCCATAATCATGTATAAATTTGAATTGTCCTAGACAAAATAAACAAGCATTAGTAGGTCTTGAGAAATTGAACCAATTATCAAGAAGCACAGTCTACCAACCTGTTAGACATGGCATGAGAGTTTAATCAACTCTGTGCTCTGTATCGACCAGTTAAAGTGATTGTAAACCCTTTTTAGGGACTTCTACCTATAGGTAAGCCTAGAATAAGGCTTACTTACAGGTAGTGGAAATATCTCCTAAACGTGCGCCGTTTAGGAGATATTTCACTTGTAGTCCGCTGATAAAGTGAACAGCGCATGCGCGGGGAAGAAACTAAACTCTGTCGTTTCTTCCCCATCGTGTGCCGTTACTGTGCACATGCGCGGGCGTGACGTCAAGTGCCCCCCCGGCGAATCAGAGCCGGAGTCTGCGGCCCGGAAGGAAGAGGGGCTTGAAGATGGACGCTGCCTACACAGGGGACATTGCTGGATTCTTTTGCAGGCAAGTGTCACATAATGGGCTAGTATGCATTATGCTTTCAATTTGCAGGCTATACAGGGAGAAAAAGAGGAAGTAAAACCCATTAGGGTTTACTTCCTCTTTAAATTGGAGGTTAATCCTCCCATACACCCAGTGAAGTGACTGGCCTCAGGGGATACACAGATGAAACAAATGCGCCAATGTAATTTGTACCTGTTTATATTCTCTGCATCCAAAGTGCAGAATTTATACAGCTTGTCTGAGCTTTCAGAAAGCAGGTGGTGGGGAGCTGAAGTTACACTCTGCGGAGCTCAGCGAGTGCTGATTGGAGCACAGCACACATGAAAATAGCCAAGGCTGTCAATCACAGGCTCTGTGCTGGAGCTCCCTGCCGTCACCTTTTTTCTCTGTGTCAGGAAAACTTGTCAGAAGTGACTCATGCAGATAGCAGGGGAATGAGGCAGAAGATGGAAAAAAAACTCAGTGCTCTAGACTGAGACAAGAATACACGATAGAGATGGGCTTTGGTGATACTTCATGTCTGAGGTTTACAACCACTTTAAGCCTTGTGCAGATCATTCCCAGTAACTCTGCGTTCTGACATGCAGAAGGGACCACAGAGAATACTCTAAACCAGGGATCCTCAAACTACGGCCCTCCAGCTGTTGCAGAACTACACATCCCATGAGGCATTGCAAAACTCTGACATTCACAGACATGACTAGGCATGATGGGAATTGTAGTTCCTGAACAACTGGAGGGCCGTAGTTTGAAGACCCATGCTCTAAACATACCCAACTTGGGATATGACAGCCTCACAAGGCGAACAAGCAAAACCACCAGTGATTTGCTTTTGTTATCCAGGAAACTTCCCACTTTGTTCAAGTTACCAAGTCCACTTAGTTTACCTAAAAGTGATTGTAAAGCCTCATAACCAGTGAAGTGAACAGCCTCAGATGATACACAGATATGAAACAAACCCTCCTACATATGTTTTACATGTATATCTGCCATCTTCCCCAATGTACACCATTTCAAAAGTGCAAATTGTGTTAAAAATCTTTTTTTATATCTTTCAGCAATACATAGGAAAGGGTGGAGAGATTGCATTAACACTGTGTGAGAGCTGATTGGAGGAAATGGAACCCCCCCCCCCCCCCCCAACTCCAAGGAAGGAACATCTGTAGTCTGAATAGACAAGCTCAGTGCTTATCCCCCTCTAAGCTCCCTGCCCGACACAAATTTTTAGCTCATGTGTCAGAGAACTGGTCATGCTGATAACAGAGGACCGAAGCACCAGAGAGAAATGACACTTCGAGCTTTGGAGAGAGACACGTAAACACTACAGATATATGTGCTTAGCTCAAATTTCATGAATGGATTTTACAACCATTTTCATTCATAATGAATGGCTCAAATTGCACCACACAGAATCACATGTGATTTGCACAGAAAAGCGGTGCAATTCCCATGTGAATCACATGCGATGTGACAGTGTTTTACTTTACAAATAAACCTTGCAACCACTTTGCTTGAAAAATATGCTATTTAATAAGAAAGTTCAACACTACACACGTTTTCTGACAGACTGTCATTTCCAGAGGGCATTCGCAACTATTTGACGCAGCAGATTACCCAAATTAAAATGAGCAAAGATTACAGCTGCAGTGTTTCCTGCATAGAATTAGTAACTGACTGCTATCATGAGTTGTTTAGAATTCTTAACCCCTTACCACCGCTGCCTCCCGGCCTTTAACAGCTTCTAAATGCCAGGAGGCTGAGGCAGGCCGCTGGAGTAATGTGACCGCTGTGATTGGTCACAGCAATCACATTATCGGAAATCTTCCGAGGGCAAGAGCGCATGCTCTCAGCACAGAATAGTATTTACATATATGCAGCCTCTTAGCATTAAAACCACCCGCCGAGAGGCCACATATATACATACCATCGGTGGGCAGATGTTAATAAATACACAATTAAACTGGCTTCTTCTATATAAGCCTACATTTTCACTTTAGAAGATATAAAACATTTTTAAAGTGGTTGTAAACCCTTACACACCACTTTTACCTACAGATGAGCGCTTTTACTTTGCAGAGGAATAAAGAGAAAGTAAAACCCATCAGGGTTTACTTCCTCTTTAAATCATACAAATGTATTTATAAATAAAATTGGGCAAAATAAACTTTACTTTTTTACATAAATGGCAAAGTGGTAGTTAAAGTGCTTCTATTCCAGAGATGACACAAGCTAGAATAACCTTTATAGAAAACCTGTAATGTGAAACTAAGGAAGCAGCCATATCTGACCTCTCCTTTAAAAGGCTGGTGAGAATGAATGGATGGGGGAGTTTGCTTTAAATATTAAGAATTAAACAGTTTTTAGGTGCTCAGATGCAGTGAAAATCCGCTTTAACTGAGCAGGCATTTTATTAGACATGGAGAAAAATGAGTGTAGCGCTGAATAATGTGCAAAAGTGTGTAAAGGTGTAGCTGAACATACAACGTACCAATAATGATGGAATAGTTGAACATACAGAGTGCCAATAATACTGTAAAACAGGTGGGTAGGTGACAAATATAAAATATGAGGATGTGAAGTCCACAATAAAACTGAGTGTATGTATGTATATACTGAAAGAATTCGATATTTCTTCCAGTGAGGCAGTCCACATAAAATACACAATGCAAATGTGTGGATGGAAGTCTTCCTGCAGGGTGATGCAAAACAGGAATGGAGACGGTGTGGAGCAACAGGAACAGCAGAAATGAACACTTGTCTGGAGTTATGTCAACAATCGATCTTTCATGAATAAAAAGATAGGTACTCTTACCGATAGAGTTGGACGCACATGTCATACGACATTGAGTCCATCAGGCTTGAGATCCCAATTGGGTGCTGTGTGTGGATGTGGATTGGATGGATCCTGGTGAGGGGTGTAAGTAGTGAGGACCCCTCACCAGGATCCATCCAAGCCTGATAAACTCACTGTCGTATGACATGTGCGTCCAACTCTATCGGTAAGAGTACCCATCTTTTTATTCATGAAAGATCGATTGTTGACATAACTCCAGACAAGTGTTCATTTCTGCTGTTCCTGTTGCTCCACACCAGGGGGTCTCAAACTGGCGGCCATCCAGCTGTTGCGAAACTACAAGTCCCGTCATGCATCTGTCTGTGGGAGTCATGCTTGTAACTGTCAGCCTTGCAATGCCTCATGGGACTTGTAGTTTCGCAACAGCTGGGAGGGCCACCAGTTTGAGATCCCTGCTCCACACGGTCTCCATTCCTGTTTTGCATCACCCTGCAGGAAGACTTCCATCCACACATTTGCATTGTGTATTTTATGTGGACTGCCTCACTGGAAGAAATATCGAATTCTTTCAGTATAGACATATACATACATACACTCTGTTTTATTGTGGACTTCACATCCTCATATTTTATATTTGTCACCTACCCACCTGTTTTACAGTATTATTGGCACTCTGTATGTTCAACAATTCCATCAATATTGGTACTTCGTATGTTCAGCTACACCTTTTCAAATATTTGCACATTATTCAGCGCTACACTAATTTTTCTCCATTTTGCTCAGCTTTGTTTGAGGGGTTAGCTGCTGCTCTTTTGTTTTTCACATTTTTGTTTTAGCGCAGTGTTTACCCCCTTTTCCCCTACATTTTATTAGACAGTCACTGATGAAGAGCTTTACCTTGAAGGAATACTCCAACCTGACCAGAAAAGGGAAGTTGACTGCTTGTAATATCCTCTTCTCATTAAGCGTGTGCTCTATCTGCTTCAGCTTCACCACCTGGGAACAAGAGAGGCAGGTGTGTATCATAGAAATTGCAAACAATGAATTTGAACATTGGAGCAGAAAAAAGGGAAAAACTATACGTCTTAGTACGTGTTTAACGACTTCAATACCGGGCATTTTCACCCCCTTCCTGCCTAGGCCAATTTTCAGCGCTGTCGCATTTTGAATGACAATTGCGCGGTCATGCAATACTGCACCCAAATTAAATTTTTATAATTTTTTCCCCACAAAATAGAGCTTTCTTTTGGTGGCATTTTTGCACCTCTGCGGTTATTTTTTGCGTTATAAACAAAAGAAACGTGACAAGTTTGAAAAAAAAAAAAAAAAAAAATACAATATTTTTTACTTTTTGCTTTAATAAAGATCCCAATTTTTCTCCTCAGTTTAGGCTGATATGTATTCTTCTACATATTTTTGGTAAAAAAAAATTAAAATAATTAGCAGTAAGCGTAGATTGATTCTAACTGTGGGGGGAGGGGACTCACGAGGGGAGGAGACCGATTAGTGTTCCTCTGTACTGGGAACACACACAGATCCATGTCCCGACTTGGTTACCGGCAATTGCGGGTGCCCGGCAAACATCGTGGCCGCCGGGCACGCACACCGGCTCCCGAGTGCCCCCCTAGATGGCCGGGAAGCCCAGGACGTCATACGACGCATGCCCAGGATGGAAGATCCCTCCTGCGGACGTCATATTACTATGGGCGGGGTATGAAGTGGTTAAGGTATAACTAAAAGGCAGGGAGCACCATGAAATAGTTCTAGTTTGCATTCACTAACACTTTAACGGACTCACGTCTATGGGCAAGTGGCTGTAACTGAACACGCTTCCTTTTTACATTCCACTATCTGATTGGTCACATAAATGTCTGAAAAAAATGGGTAAGGATGACGAACCTTTTGGAGGTAATCAGATGTAAATGGATGCACATCCTGAAAAACTGACAGGCGGAACTGTCCATGTAAAAGGGGCCAAAGTGATTTTTAGGATATTGCTTTGGTAGAATTTACATTTCTAAATGTGCTCCATTACACTGCAAATTAACTTTTTAGGTCTGGGTCCACTTTAGAGTGTTTTTCACTTTCGTAGCCAAATACTAACACTTGATTTTTGTTACATGTTTCCTCCTTTCTCATAAGGCATAAATTTATATTGCCCTTTTTTTGCTTTTTACTTGCTTTAAAAACCCTACCAAATGTAATGTTAAGGAGGGGAGGGGTTAATGTTTGACAAAGTTTTATATAATTTTGGGAGACAGAGCTTTCTTTTAAAGGTGGTATTTATTAACCACTTCAGCCCTGAAAGCTTCACTCCTGTTCGCTAACTGTGGGGGGCTTTTGACTGGGGAAAGAGATCTGCGTTTCTGCTTGTCGCTTGGCTCCGCCCCCTGTCAAATTGCAATATCATATTTATTTGTTGCTTGCCCTCATGTTTGTCAGCTATGAATAAGCACTCCCTGTAGTGTGAAACGCGCCAGCTGTTGGCGCTTCTTGCGGTGATGTTATTTGTAGTGTTCCTGTGTTTTTTTTGAATAAAGGCACTGAATTTGTTTTGGAGTGCGGCCGTCCAGAGTCTTCTAATTACCTACATGGACCTGCTGATTGTACACAACGGGAGCCAATCACAGCGGGAGTGAGTCGCCGGCAGCGAGACTGGTGCACTAGATACATTAAAGGCAAAGTTCACCTTTTAGAACATGTTACACACTTATTTTGGGTGTAACATGTGAATAAATGACGTGCATAGCCACATCATTTATTTACATTGATCTGTGAATAAATCAACTACAAGTCCCACCTTTCACTGTGGCAGATGGCTTGTAAACCATTCACTCTTCCTCCAGGTTTCTACCTAAAAGCCTGTACAGAGGTATGGGCAGAAATCTGGAGGGAAGGTGTGCTGCAGCCTGACACTGCACCTGCGATCTGCTGAATGCGAGTGCAATGCTTTGCAGGCTCCTGTGGTAAAAAAAATACATGAAGATTTTTTCTGCAAAAACACATGCATTTATTATTTTTTCCTAAAAAGTGAACTTCTCCTTTAATGTACAAGTCATACACCAAGGAAGGAGGAACTGAATGGGTTAATGTAAAGGTAACAGCAGCAGGATGGAGACAAAGGGGTTATTGTTTACATGTGCAGGATAAGGGAGGTGAAAGGGATAATATACAGGTCACTAGAGACAGCATTGGAGATATTATGTGCAAGGACCCTTTTACACAGGCAATCCGATTAGGTCCGCCTGCCAGTTATTCAGATGGACCTGATTGGACTCTCCAGCCTCTATGGAGTGGCGGATGTCAGTGGACACTAAGAGAGGGGGGGGGGGGGAAATCCCTGTGTCACCGAAATCTGTATCTACTGATCCATTCATTCTGTGCCCATTGAAAACTACTCCATCTCTATCCTTCACCAGTTGGAAGGAAAGCAATCAGCACTGTAAAAAGTACTGTGTGATTGCTGTGATGACCAATCACATGGTATCCAGCCCCCTTGATTGCCTAGGTACAGTGTCTGTGTGCTGAGCTCCTTACACCATGATCATTGGGGCAGTTTGGCCACCTGACGGCTATTTATCCATTTGTCGTTTATAAACAGTGATGGGTAAATAAAGGGCGACTGATCCCCATTCATAACTCTACTCCAGTAAAAAAAAAAAAAAAAAAAAAAGGAAGGGTAAAAATTAAACTCTAGACATGGACAGACATGGACACCCTGAGAGACGGCCTTATCCTTCCCCATTCTAAACAGCAAATACATTTTGACTGGAATTCTTCAGTAAACGAAAACACATGTCCAAATAAATGTCAATATAATTCACTTATAGGAAAGTTAGGACCACAGTATACTGTATACAGAGGTCCCGTGGCATGGGCACTGTGGCTTATGCATATATTTGCAAATGTGTGCAAACAAAACCCGCTGTTTTAAATGGAGACTCTTGGGGCCAATTTGGTTGTTTTGCAGGCTGGTCGGTAAGTGTGCTGGGAAGTTACTTACAGAAAATGTAGCATCGCATTGCCGAAAGCATTGTCCAAGTACCATGCAGCTAATAGACCCACCTTCTGTTTATCCAGGATCTTCATGGCATAATACTGATCGGCTCCTTTGTGCTTTACCAGCATCACTCTTCCAAACGAACCAGTTCCCAACGTTTTTATTCTTTCAAAGTCATCTAGGCTGGCAGTATTCTGAAAAACAAAAATGGACAAAACCATTTTAAAAAGAACTCAACTCCGCATGAAACCTGCTACTAAATATACATGTCAGGGTATGTGAACTTTGTGCTATGTATGTACTGCAGTGCCTGTAACTGATGCAATGTTGTCAGGAACATAGAAAACTGCATGTCAGAGACTAGCTATAAATTCTGCTAGGGTCTCCAAACTGTACAGTGCAGCTCACAGCAGCCTCAGAAATTCAGCAGTGCAAGTGAGGAACGCCTTTCCTTACATTTATATAGCAGCCGCACAGCAAATTAATCAAAGAATATATATAAAAAATCTAAAAACGTATACATCCCTCAGAATATTAATAAATTAGAAATCAGAGCCCTTGACTTGATGGGAGTCAACAGAGCTTCTCATTTACTAAGCTTTGGAGCAACTGCACATTGTAGAGTGCAACTTGCCTTTAGTAAATCAACCCCATTGATTCATTAGGTGCTTTTGGACAACAGACATGGAGCCGGTCTCTTAAAAGATCCAATAGTAGAAACAAGTCAGCGATGGCACTGCACACAATGCTATCCTTCCAGGGTCTCTGTAACTATACAGTTGTGCTCATAAGTTTACATACCCTGGCAGAAATTATGATTTCTTGGCTATTTTTCAGAGAAAATAACACAAAAACTTTTTTCACTAATGGTAAGTGTTTGGCTGAAGCCATTTTATTATCAATCAACTGTGTTTATTTTTTTTAATCATAATGACAACACAAACTACCCAAATAAACCTGATCAAAAAAAGTTTATATACCCTGTGTATTGCCCCGTTTAATATCAATGACAGCTTGAAGTCTTTTGTGGTATTTGTGGTATGAGGCTCTTTATCTTCTCAGTTGGTAAAGATGCCCATTCCTCTTGATAAAAAGCCTCCAGTTCCTGTAAATTCTTGGGCTGTCTTACATGAACTGCAATTTTGAGATCTCCCCAGAGTGGCTCAATGATATTGAGGTTAGGAGACTGAGATGGCCACTCCAGAACCTTCACTTTATTCTGCTGTAGCCAATGACAGGTCACCTTGGCCTTGTGTTTTGGCTCATTATGTTGTAATGTCCAAGTACATCCCATGCGCACCCTCTACACTGATGAATGCAAATGTTCCTCCAGTATTTTTAAATAACATTCTGCATTCATCTTGCCATCAATTTGGACCCAATTTCCTGTGACTTTGTAGCTCACACATCCCCAAAACATCAGCGATCCACCACTGTGTTTCACAGTAGGAATGGTGTACCTTTCTTCATAGGCCTTGTTGACTTCTTCAAATGTAGCGTTTATGGTTGTGGCCAAAAAACTCAAATTTTGGTCTCATCACTCCAAATGACTTTGTGCCAGAAGGTTTGAGGCTGGTCTGTGTTTGGCGTATTGTAAGCAGGATACTTTGTGGCATTTGCGTAGTAATGATTTTCTTCTTTCTGGCGACTCGACCATGCAGCCCATCTTTCTTCAAGTGCCTCTGTATTGTACATCTTGAAACAGCCACACCACATGTTTTCAGAGAGTCCTGTATATCCCCTGAAGTTATTTGTGGGTTTTTCTTTGCTTCCCAAAGAAAAATTTTCCTGGCAGTTGTGGCTGAAATTTTAGTTCTGACTGATTGTTTCAACAGAACCCCTCATTTTCCACTTCTCGATTAGAGTTTGAACACTGCTGATTGGCATTCTCAATTCCTTGGATACAGTTCAACTATCTTTTCCCGCAGATCCTTGGACACTTCTTTTGCTTTCCCCATGACTCAGAATCCAGAAACATCAGTGCAGCACTGGATGAAAGATGCAAGGGTCTGTCAGGAGTCCAGAAACTTATTGATCTTTTATACACACACACTAATTACAAGTAAACAGATCACAGGTGAGGATGGTTACCTTTAATAGCCATTCAAACCCCTTTGTGTCAACTTGTGTGCATGTTATCAGGCCAAAATCACCAGGGTATGTAAACTTTTCATCAGGGTCATTTGGGTAGTTTCTGTTGTCATTATGATTTAAAAAGAGTAAATACAGTTGACCGATAATAAATGGCTTCAGCCAAACACTAACCACGAGTGAAAATTTTTTTTGTGTAATTATTCTCTGAAAAAAGGCAAAGAAATCAAATTCTGCCAGGGTATGTAAACTTATGAGCACAACTGTACATCTAAAGAATACAGTCATGTGATCCAATTTTATTTTCATGGTTGATATGCAAACAGGACCTTGCACTTTGAAAGAGAAAGATCAAGTCTCCACTGCCAATACCTAGAAACAAGTCAGTGTTCACAGATCACATATTGCTATCCTCACTGGGTCTCTGTAAACATACATATAAATAAAATACAATCATGCGATTTTTTATTTATTTTTTTCAAAATACGAAAATAAACTTTCACTTTAAAAAACACAAATGTCACTTGGCACAAATGAAGTGCATTCAGATCTAACTGAAGCCAGGCTGACTAACAGGTTTGTGACAAATCTGGAACCGTGCCAGCAGAAGACTGAACAGTGTATGCAAACTAGATACACAAATGCACAAGGACTGCCACGATGCCAACGAAACAGAACCACTATACACATACAGGTCTTTTACACTTTTTAAATCAGTACTTCACCCAGAAGGGTGAGTTCTGCTTCTCTCAAATCCCCCCAGCTTTGCAATTTTATTTGGGGGGGGGGGGGGGGGGAGCAGATACCTCCTCTGACCACCTAGGCAATTAGAGTAGATGTTCACCCCTCCCCGCCCACAATCTTCTAGGACACGTCACAGGAGGCTGCGTGTCCATTCACAAGGTTCAGCGTGGCTTGAGCATGCGCAGTCAAGGCCGCAAGGAGTCACACCCAGCTTCCCACAGTTATCATGCCAGTGGTGGGTTCCCGAAGATCAGCGAAGAACTAGCCCCTGAGAGGGCAGTGCTGAATGCCTGGACATGTGAGTGTGTTTATTAAAAGTCAGCAGTTAGGCTGCTTTCACACTGGGGCGGTTTGCAGGCGCTATTGCGCTTAAAATAGCGCCTGCAAACCGACCTAGCAGGACGGCAAAAAAAGTCCTGCTAGCAGCAACTTTGGAGCGGTGAAGGAGCGGTGTATTCACCGCTCCTACCCATTGAAATCAATGGGACAACGCGGTAATACCGCCGGCAAAGCGCCGCGGGGGGTTTTAACCCTTTTTCGGACGCTAGCGGGGGTTAAAACCACCCCACTAGCGGCCGTTACGACGGTAACGACGTATTTAGCGCTGCTTTACCGCCGCCGCCCGCACCGCTCCGGTGTGAAACCAGCCTTACAGTATTTGACGCTGTTGACAATTACGTTTTGGAAACCTGGCTGAAGCTCCTCTTTAAAAAAAAAAATTATATATATCTATCTATCTATCTATCTATCTATCTATCTATCTATCTATCTATCTATCTATCTATCTCTATTATATATATCTATCTATCAATGCATATTTGAGGTAAATAGTCACAAAAGAAAAAAATAAAAATAAAAAAAACACGGGCTACAGCTTAATACAGCTGTTTAAACACGTTAAATTTCATGCTGCTCCTCTGGATATCCCTTGCTGACCCAAAACAAGGACAGATTAGAAAAGCGATATTAGAACTTGTCTGCAGACTTGTTTTGGTTACTGAAACCTGAGGTCCAACATGACTTCCAGTCACCTACCATTTTCAAAAGACAAGGTCAACAATGGCTACCTACACAATGCTCTCATTGCAGGTTTCCTTTAAAACCCACTGTCACTGTTTCCTTTAGCCCATAGGGCTAAAGCGCTTTTGGCCCCATTTCTCTTGTGGGTCACAGGAGTGCACTTTGTTCTACACTGCTGTGACCTGTATTCAGCCAACAGTGTGCTAAACCTTGCTGTCAGCTGACGTCACAGAGCCTATCCAGGCTCTGGAGAAATCCTGACCTATGTTGGGACACACCCAGGTGCCTAGAGAAGCAGCTGGCTCAGACTCAGTGTGCCACTCTGATCCCTCCACAGCCCCGCGCTCCAGTGGGTGAGGGGGGGGGGGGGGGGGGGGGACAGAGCCGAGAACGGTGACCCAGTCAATGGCTCTCTGCTCAGCGATGACCGAGAACTAATCGGTCTTTGAGCGCTCAGTTCACGGTGTAGAGACGGTGGGGACAGATGCATGCATCCACTTAGGAGTATAAAATTATTATTTTTTTTCAATCCCGAACTTCTTTTTAAAGTGCTTTGCTGCATGATGCTTTAGCGGCATCCCACACAGGAAAAAAAAAAAAAAACATCTGCAGCACAACAGTACGATATGGTGAACTGTAATGCATTGGAGTGTACTGTATAAGAGAAATATCACAAACACTTTTTGGTACATATAAAAGAGTTGTAAAGACAGTTTTTTTTATGCATTAGGATAAAAAGCTGTCTGTGTGTAGCAGCCTCCCCAGCACCCCCTAATACTTACCTGAGCCCCCTCTGTCCACAAATCCATCGGGACTCTCCCCCCTGATTGTCTGAGACACAGCAGCAGCGCCATTGGCTTCCGTGGCTGTCAAAGTCAGTAAGCCAATCAGGGGAGAGAGGGGGCAGGGCCGAACGGCAGCTCCATGTCTGAATGGACACTTGGAGCTGCAGCTCGGCTGCTCCCATAGCAAGCTGCTGGCTGTGGGGACACTTGACAGGAGGGAGGGGCCAGGAGCAGCAAAGAGGGAGCCGAGAAGAAGAGGATCTGGGCTGCTCTGTGCAAAACCAACTGCATAGAGGAGGCAAGTATGACATGTTTGTTATTAAAAAAAAAAAAAAAAAAAAAAAACACCACTCATCCATCTGTGAACCCTCGCCACCTCCAGATCAGCTTGGGTAACCTCCAGATTTGGAAGATGTCCAGTTGATTAGGTCAGTGTTCAGGCCTGATGATTGGCCACAATTTGGCCAGAGCACTGCTACATGGGTGTGTCATATGCTCCCTCCTACCCAGAGCAGAGCGAGTATAATTTGCTGGAGGGATGGGCTGACACTGCCACTTTCCTACAAGAGAGAGATTTTGAAGTGGTTGTTAAGCCACCATCTCATCTTTATATCATCCCCTGTCAGATAAAAAGCTGTATTCTAGTGCCTGTGCTTTATATAAAAAACAAAAAAACTAAAGGGATTTCTACCTGTTTTCACAGCAACTCCCGGCGATCACTTGACACCAGGCCCTCTACTCTCCCTGTCTGAGGGCTTCTGGGGGTGGGGCCAAGATTCCCCCGCTGATGTCAGCTGGAGAGAAGAGGAGGAAAGAGCCTGGAGTCATGCGATTGCTGGGAGATGCTGTGAAAACAGGTAGAAATGAATAATAAATATATATATATATATATATATATGATAGCTTTGAAGCAGCAGGGAGAGGAGCAGTGCTAGTTTGAGCCGACAGGAAGGAGGGGGGGGGGGGGGGTGGAGGATAGAGAGAGACAGAGGAGAGCTGCAGATAGCAGCTTATGACGGAGGCATGTAAGCTGACCACTATATCGTGGTCAGCTTACAGAGGGGAGGGCAGAAACTGGCAGGATCAGCCAGGTATTTCAGGTGATACAGGGGGCCAAATTACATAGCACAAGCACTGTGCTGGAGAAGATGCTTTAAAAGGAACAGGATCCTTTTTTTTTGGGGGGGGGGGGGGGGTTAACAAATGCTTTAAGGGCAAATCACATGCTTTGGTCTACAGGTGACCACTAGAGAGAATATACAAAAATAAAAAACAACAAGCGAGTAAAATGTAAATGTCCTAACAGTAATTACTACAAGTAAACCTCAAAACGTGGGCTAACAGAAAATACATCAATGTTTCCCTTCAAATAGCAGCTACCTAAAACATCACTACATTTCCTAGAACAGACATTTTATCTTGTCCATATGCCTCTCATCTGCCATTGGCACAAGAGGGAATAGAAGTTTGGTTCCTGTGTATGGCCACTCCTCCACAGCATCTCATAACTGATTGGAGCTGAACCAGGAAAATAATGCTCAGATCCCATGAGGCAACAGGAGCTTTCCTTTTTCGTCTCTATAAACTGCCCTACCAATAGGTATGATGTAATGCATGAAAGTGTGCACTTTGAATGACAATTGCATGGTCATGCAACACTGTACCCAAATATTTTTTTTCCACACAAACAGAACTTTCTTTATGGCGCGTTTATCGATTCCACTGGTCAAAATATTGATTTATTCTGGCCACTGAAATAGACACTTAAGCACTAAATGTTTCGGGGGGGGGGGGGGGGAGAGAGAGAGAGCGCGAGACTTGGGATTTTATGTGATAGACCAACACAAAGTGGCTCATAATTGAAGTGGAAGAAAGACGATAAATGTGAAAAGTGTGGTGTGTATTTGTATGGCGCCCCCCGGAGTCAATACTTTGTAGAACCTCCTTTCTCTGCAATTACAGCTGCAAGTTTTTTTGGGGATGTCTCTACCAGCTTTGCACATCGAGAGAGTGAAATTCTGTCAGATTGGATGGAGAGCGTCTGAACAGCAATTTTCAAGTCTTGCCACAGATTCTCAATTGGATTTGCAAATGAGCTGTTTTGGACCAACATCCGACCGTGTGTACGCTCCATCGGACCAACTTTTTCAGTTTTCATCGGACTTTTGTTGGCTGTGCGAACGGACCAACTTTCTGCCAACAAAAGTCCGATGGAGCAAAGTCCGGCCGTGTGTACACAAAACCATCGGACTTTTGTACAAAGTACAAACACGCATGCTCAGAACCAATGCAAAAGATCAGACAACAATACAGAAGTTGACCAAAGGTGGTGCTGGAGTATTTGAACGTCCTCTTTTGAAGTGTCGTCAGTACGTTGAAACGTCACTACGTTCATGTTTGTTGCCTAAAAAGTCCGATCGTGTGTATGCAATACAAACTTGGGGCCAACGCCCTGTGTACAAAAATCCACGGCAAAGTTTGTACAAAGTCCGATCGTGTGTATGAGGCTTAACACATGAATATGCTTTGATCTAAACCATTCCATTGTAGCTCTGGCTGTATGTTTAGGGTCGTTGTCCTGCTGGAAGGTGAACTTCTGCCCCAGTCTCAGGTCTTTTGCAGACTCCAACAGGTTTTCTTCTAAGATTGCTCTGTATTTGGCTCCATCCATCATCAAATTAAAACTCTGACCAGCCTCCCTGTCCCTGCTGAAGAAAAGCATCCCCACAACATAATGCGACCACCATGTTTCATGGTGGGGATGGTGTGATCAGGGTGATGTGCAGTGTTAGTTTTCCACCACACATAGCTTTTTGCTTTTAGGCCAAAAAGTTAAATTTTGGTCTCATCTGACCAGAGCACCTTCTTCCACATGTTTGCTGTGTCCTCCACATGGCTTCTCACAAACTACAAACAGGACTTCTTATGGCTTTCTTTCAACAATGACTTTCTTCTTGTCGCTCTTCCATAAAGGCCAGATTTGTGGAGTGCAAGACTAATAGTTGTCCTGTGGACAGATTCTCCCACCTGAGCTGTGGATCTCTGCAGCTCCTCCAGAGTTACCATGGGCCTCTTGGCTGCTTCTCTGATTAATGTTCTTCTTGCCCGGCCTGTCAGTTTAGGTGGACGGCCATGTCTTGGTAGGTTTGCAGTTGTGCCATACTCTCCATTTTCGGATGATGGATTGAACAGTGCTCCGTAAGATGTTGAAAGCTTGGGATATTTTTTTATAACCTGAGATTAAAAATTACACACAGGTGGACAAACCTATGTTACTAAAGGTGACTTCTGAAGGCAATTGTTTCCCCTGGATTTTAGTTTAGGGCATCAGGGTAAAGGGGGCTGAATACAAATGCACGCCACACTTCAGATATTTGTAAAAAATGTTGAAAAACATTTATCATTTTCTTTCCACTTCACAATTATGAGTCACTGCGTGTTATATCACATAAAATCCCAATAAAATTAATTTAAGTTTTTTGGTTGCAACATGACGAAATGTGGAAAATGTCAAGGGGTATGAATACTTTTTCAAGGCACTGGATATGTTGTACATTCACATCAATCCCAGCCTTACAATCTAAAGACCCTGACATTCATACATGCTAAACAGGAGCCAAACAATCTACCCAGCATGTCTTTGGAGTTTGGCAGGGACCTGAAGTACCCGTAGGAAACCCACGCAGGCACAGGAAGAACATGCAAACTCCAGGCAGGCAGCGCCATGATTGGGATTCAAACCGGTAACCCTAGTGCTGCTGTGCGGAAGTGCAGAACACTTTGTCACTGTTCTGCCGGCACCTCTGAAGTACCGTGAACCTGTACTTTGTACAAAGAGCAACAAATTCACTTTAATGCTATCCTTTGCAACAGTAAGCAAATACCTTCCTTCTGCTCCCCCACACTAGGTCTGGCCACAAGGAATGAGGAAATAAAGCCCTGTGTAACTTGTGTCAGTCTGAGAATACACAGGTCCAAGGACTCGCTCATCAACCCCACATGACAGCACTGGGTCACTTATCACCGTCCCATGAAAAGAAAGTGGGGGGTGGAGGACAAACATGGCTCCTCCATCCTCAAAAATGTGGGTAATTTTTTTGCTCTTTGCTGCTAAACAAAGAGGATGGGCTGGTTGATGAAGGAAAGGCGAGTATGTGCAGCCTTGAAGAGCGACATTTAAAAGCTGGACTCCAGGAAAAACAGCTCAATACACAGATGAAAACAAAACAAACAAAAAAATAAAAAAACGCACCGTTTACCTGCCGGGGATTTGTATTCTTGTCCATCTAGTGCTAAAATTTACACAGCACAGCCTTGTCTTGCAGGGAAGATGACCAGATTTTCTCTGCTGAAGTTAAAAGTGATCTCCAGCTTTTAGTGAAGTTAAAATAACTTTGTTTGGATCAAGCTGGTCCAAACTATTTCCCTCACTAACCCATGCAGCACCTCTCAGTTTTGTATGACCTGTATGTAGCCTACTGTGTTCCTGTAGTGGGACACAAACTTCCCGTCCCACTGTCAGAACCAAACTGAGTTGGGCTTAGAGCTACACAGCCATTCATAGGAAGCTTTGTAATCTCTGACTGAAGACAAAGCTTCCTCTGACTGGCTGAGACGAAGTTTGTGATGCCATCCGCCCTCCTCTTTGCCTTAGCCAGTCAGAGGAAGCTTTGTCTTCATTCAGAGAATACAAAATACGGCATGTCTTAGGCCTAGTCCACACGGGCATTAAAAACAGGCATGTGAGCCTTTTTAACACTCCTCAAATGCCTATGCAGTTGATAATGTGAACAGCACGGTGCCCTGTTAATGTTATCAAAAATATGAAGCGTTCGCATGTCGAGTTTGAAGGATTTGAAGCATTTCAACTCCTTCTATTCAAGTCTACGGTAGCACGCTGCAACCGCGCTGGCATTAGTACATTAGGGGTTAATAAAAGGCATTTGTGGTGCGGTTCTAACGTGCCAAAAACTCATGTCAATTGCACTGTAAACGTGCATTGGGTGTTTGGAGGAGCATTTTTAACGCTCATTAAATGCTTATGAAACGCACCTATTAACGTGCGTTAATGCTATAGGCACGTTTGATAAGCGTCAGAATTTTGAGCAAGTGTGAACAAGCCCTTAGTAAAATAAATTGTTTGGACTTGCTTGGTCTAGACCAGTGATGGCGGAACCTTGGCACTCCATATGTTTTGGAACTACATTTCCCATGCTGCTCATGCACTCTGCAGTGTAGTTGAGCATCATGGGCATCATGGGAAATGTAGTTCCAAAACATCTGGAGTGCCAAGGTTCCCCATCACTGCTCTAGACTATTTAAACTTCTCTAAAAGCTGAAGATCAGCTTCAAGTAACACTTACAGGTCTTGTCCCTCCCCTAACTTGTGACCGGACAGTGAATGGAGAAGCAGCACATGAATGAGCTCACCTCTATCATTTTTCTCTCTCCCTTCTTACCAGCACCATAAGTATCACAGTACAACGGACTGGCTCTTTTTTTTACAGCTTCCCTCTTCCAGTATGCAGGATGGGGATTGCAAGGGGCTGAAACCAACTCCAAATGTAGGTACTTACAATGTCTTTTATATCTGCCTGGAGTTTCAAACAAACTTTCAAGCAAAGAGAATTCTTCAGAGCTCAGATAGTTGTGAGGAATAGGCAATTTTTTTTTTTTTAAATGGGAAAGTGGATTTAAACAGGTCGTGACTTTATATTGTTGCCATCATTAGCTCTAAACATCTGAAATTAATGCAAAATCAGAAATGCTCACCTGGGGCGGACTTTCCCATTTTCGTAAAAAGTCTTCTTTGGCTTTGGCTAGAAACTCTTTCACTGAAAAAAAGAAAAAGAAAAAAAATACATTAGACACAGCCTTGGTCTGAAATACAATTTGCGTCCTACACAAAAGAATTAAAAAAAGGAGAACAGTGTATTGCCCATAGCGCAAACTGCGAATTCGGACAAAAATCGGATCGCATGGGTGTGAACACCCATGCGATCTGATTCCAGTGTGGGGGGCGGGAGGTTCTTGCACCTTTTTCGTGCAAAATCCAATGCGAGTTCAGCTACACAATATATGGCTGAATTCGCATTGCAGACATCGCATGTGATCAGCACAGCAAAGTGGTGTGAATCACATGCAATGTCTGTGTTCGCAATAGTGTGAACCCAGGCTGAAGGGCACACCACTTTCTGCAACAAAAACACATGGATATTAGGTTATATGGTTTTAATGGCATAGTTCACACCAGTGTGGTCAGTTCAAGTGCGTTACAGTAAAAAAGTAGAACATGCTGCATTTTTTCTGCACTGGAATGCAGAAAAACGTTAAGAAAATACCGGAAGGCACATGTCATTTAACGTTGTGTGTGTATGTACCGTATGAGAGATAGATATATATATATATATATATATATATATATATATATATATATATATATATATATATATATATATATATATATATATATATATATATATATATATTATATTTTAACTGTCATGTTCAGTACCAAAAGTTCCATTTGCTGCACCTCTAGTGGACACACAGACATCAGAGCAGGTCCGGCCAGGTTATGCTGGCAGATAACGATCATCTCAAACATGGAGATTGAACAACACATCTGCTCAGACATCTTGGGAGATGGAAGCTCCATGTTATCTTGCTTCACACATCACATTCAGCCTCATATCAAGAGCTCCCACACAAGAACAGCCCTGTATAAATTATTAACCGACACTTGCAGCTCTTCATACAGTAAAAGCTTTTTTTTTTTTTTTTTTTAGTCATTCGAAGACAAAACAAAGCAGCAATTTTCCACACACAACGCAGAGAAAGGTACAGGAAACTTCAGTGGTGAACTGAAAATATGGTAATGTGAAAAATACTGAGTCTTTCTGATCTTTGCAGATTGTACACAGGCTTTGTAGAGCACCTATTACTGTCGAAAACGAGACACAAAAAAAAAAAAAAAAACAACGTTTACTGTAAAACGAGGTTCAAAATTGCTGAAAGGGAACCATTTTAGAATGTGAGCCATCAGGTTCATTAAGGATACTTTCACACTGGGCCGCCTGAGAGTGAAAACCAAGCTAGCGGCCGAAAAAGGAGTTAAAAACGCCCGTGTCGCGGCACTTTCGAAGTGCTGCCCAATCATTTTAATGGGCACGGCTCCAAACATGCTGTTTGCAGGGCTTTTTCTAACGTCCCGCATGCGCACCGCCCGGGTGTGAAAGCACTCAGGCTTTTACATTCGGGCAGCATGGGAGGCACTTCTCTGGCGCTATTTCTAGCGCTAAAACACCTGATCCTCCCACACTGAATGCACACATAAGAAAGAAAAAGTTTGATCTGCTGCTTCACTGTACATTTGTATGACCGCTTTTCATTTTGTTTTCATGCAGATTCTCTACTCACGACTGCTGGCGGCAAATTCGGTGCAAGGAGTAAGGCCATGGTTGAACTTCTAAAACCGATGGCAATTGTGGAGGAAGGCCATGGTTCACAGTCCGGTCAATAAAGTCAGTAAATTGCAATTGCTTATGCCCATGGTTCACCGTCCAAAACATTGACTGGGAAAGAACCAACGGTGGCTGCTGTGGAGGAAGGACAGACCACTGGCCAGAATCTCAATGCAAGGTGCAAGGCCATTGTTCACCATCCAGTGAATAAGTTCAATACATTGAGTAGGGACATGGTTCACCTTCTAAAGCAATTACTGACTTTAGACCAAATTCAAACACCGACTGGCGAAGGAGAGACCACTGCCAAGAAACACCACAAAAGGCGCAAGGCCTTGTACAAGCCCAGTCACTACAACCATCCAGACGATGACCGCGGCCGGAGAAGAAACAACAACCGTGGGCAAAAAGCCAACGGGATCAGCGGAGAATAATGTAAAAAAGCAGACGTTTTCCCGTTTCCTGTTAAAATACATCGCCCTTCTTGGTATTGGCATTGCCTCCGCAATCACCGCAGCAATCGCCTTGTGCTTCATGGGAAGATCAGTATGCAGACGGTAAGTTGATTTTACACTTTCAATAGCATTTTATAAACATACAAACCAAATCTCTATTTTCTACTTTACCAGCAGTTTGCCCTCTGCGTTCAAAGAGCTTTTGCTGCTATCTTTCACACACCAACAATAGATCTGTTTTGCTAGTAATAAGGGCATTTTTATAGCCTTAGCATGTCTGTGGGACAGAGGTGGATGGTTATGAGGCTGCAGGTAATAATAGCAAATGGGTTCCTGATGACAGACATCATAGCCAGGACAACACCAAATGATAGTGTCTCGCTCTTCCAATAGTTTACAAAAGGTAGAGCAAAGTCATTAAGAATTTCAAAGGAAGTAAAACACTGGTCACGGCCCAGGAGAGGGCAGATACCTAAATTATTATATGATAATCTTCATATAATAGGCGAAATGACGAGTGTTTCTTTAATAATGAGGTATCAGTTTTAGGTGGAGTCACCCTTTATTGCTGCTAATTTCTGTTAGTTTATGAAAAATGTTTATGTCATGCTTACACTTTTTTTTGTCTTTGCAGTCAAGTGAGACAGAGAGAGTCATCAATGGAAAAAGGAACAAGCTCGTACTAACAAACCCAGGATAAAGAAAATGGGACCATCAAAAAAAAAAAAAAAAAAAAAAAAAAAAAAAAAAGAAAGAAAGAGAAAGAGAAAGAGAAAGAGAGAGAGAGAGAGATGGGGCCTGCCAAAACACAGGAAAAGCAGGGGACAGCCCAGTAGTAGCGTGTTTTGGTATATGGTCAATTAGTCCAGCAGCTTCTCTTCTGACAGTCCGATCTGGTCCAGAGTGAACAGTAAGTGCTTCTTAAACGTCTGCACAAACCGTTCTGCCAGCCCATTCGAGGCTGGGTGATAAGGAGCTGTTTTGTAGTGTTGGCTGCTCAAGCCACCGAGGAAGGATTGAAACTAATGCGATGTAAATTGGAGTTCCATTGTCCGAGACTATGGCTGTTGGCAAGCCATACGGAGCAAAGAGCTTCCTTAAAGCGGTTCTGCACTGACAAACTAAAAAATGTTTCTATGGTCTATCTGAAAAGTATTAATCTTATAATAAACGTAGTTCTTTCAGTGCTGCATCGTTTCTGTAATGATTTGTTATAAAAAAATTTTGCTTGTGGGCATTTGAAGCCCACAAGCAAACACTTCCTGGTTCCCTTAGTTTTGCCGTACCAGCATTCATTACCGGTTCCCGCGCATGCTCAGTGGCTTCACAGCTACGAGCGGCGCTATCGAAATCATGCGTCTGACCTCCGCAATGTCTCCTGGGATTAGTTACACGAGATCCCAGGAGACACAGCGAATTCACAAGGAAATGACGTGGATCCCCGCTCAGAGCCTGCCCACCGCCGCAGGGAGAACACAGATGAAGGCAGCATTAAAAAGGTACGCTTAAAATATGCAGAATTGAACCATCAATTCTGTCATCTAACATGCTAGAGAAGCAATAGAGAGCAAGAGGATGGGATGGGTGCAGAACTGCTTTAAGACTAGAATAGTAGCAGCTGGGGTAGTAGAAGGCATTTGAAATGCCTCCGGCCATTTTGAATGTGCATCTACCACGATCAAATACATTTTACCCTGGATTGGGCCAGCAAAATCAAGATGGAGTCTTGACCACGGGTCTGTCGGCCACGACCAAGGTAGCAAGTTTCCTTTCTTTTGGGGTCGCTGAGCTTGACAGCACCCAAGACATTGAGCCACATAATCTTCAATTGCTTTATCCATTTGTGGCCACCAAATGTAATGTCTCAGGCAGTGAGCTAGTAGTGTTTTTGTAGAGGATCACAGCTTCGGACTTGTATACATACTTATGTAGTTACACCTTATGGCAAATTACAGATGAAGGAATGAAGGTATGTCGAAGGATTGTGTTAAGGGACGTAAACCAACCGGAAGTGACGTGTGCGCTCCACAGGCCGAGGAAGGAGGAAGTGAACTGCTGCTGTACACAGCAGAATCCATCTGCATTTCCGGCGAGGAGAATCACACAGGCACAGTGCACTTTACATTTGCCCTTACTATTTTATTTTTTGGTACGCTGAACTAAATACGGGGATTTGTTTGGGAAAAATCAATAAATGTCATTTATCAGTATTACACTATGTGGTCACATTCTTCCCACATGTTTGACTGATACCTGCTGTTTGGTGAGCGGATTCTGGTGATTTGGAGGAGAAGTGGAGAATTTGATATAGGCTCTTATTTACTGTGCATCTGGTGAGTGTACCCCCATAGGGGAAGGACATGGCACGTGGTGGATTGCTCTGGTGGAAGGCTCTGACAGTTTTGCACAGCAATTATTTAGAACGGTTTTCTCCATAGTACTCACTTATGAACTCTTAATTATATACTTGTCAGACGATTATATCTGATTAGTAGCGCTGGTATAATAATTTAAGACATTTTACATCTTATTTAATGTATTTTCCATTTATCCTTTTTTTTTTTTAAGCGGCTGCTTTTATTATATATTTACACTATTTGAATCTATTTTATCTGTAAAGTTTATATCGCAATGTTTTAAAATCTTGAGGCGCAGAGCAGTGTTTGGATAGGAGGGGGGCCTTTTTCAAACATCTATTTTTAAGTACAAAGTTTATGCAGTTCAGGTATACTTGCAGTCAGTTGCGTTATGCTGATTGGGACATTCCGTAGGTCTGGAGAGATGGTGGTGAAGCGTTCATTGGCCCAAACGAAGAGGATGAAGTGGGGCTCTGTGTGGCCCAAACGAAGAGGATGAAGTGGGGCTCTGTGTGGCCCAAACGAAGAGGATGAAGTGGGGCTCTGTCCGGCCCAAACTTGGAGGAGAAGTAAGCAGTAACATGCGGCTGATGCACTACGCCTGGTAACAGGTTCCTAGCATGAACGATGAGTCATTGGCGGCAGCTGTTTAAATAGGAACAAGAAGAGGTATCAGGTGATGTGGCGGAGACCTCATCAATGTGCTGAGGGGATAGTGGAGATGACTGAGCCCCCAGTGGATGAATCAGACATTACACCAAACATAGCTCCGGGCTCGCTGCTTCATGCGCACCACATCAGGATGGCCCTCATGCAGTATCCTTAGCATGGTTGGTTGCAAATACTGAGGTATAATCACTATTGCCCCACTGTAGGCAACCAGCATTAGTCACAAGCTCACATTTTTTGGTAAAGTACGGACGAAATTCACCTGGGACTTTCTCTAGCCATCCAGCCTGAACATACGAGAATATGCGAGACAGGAAGGGATCTGTGGCTGTATGTCTGGCAATTAGGGGAGGTGGACATGCAGGACCATGGCCTGTGTACTTCCACTATGCGTATGTCTCTAGGTGGGTGGTCTCCAATTGGCAATCTGGAAAATGCATCTGCATTGCCACGGGCCTCATGGGAGCGGTATCTGATAGAATAAGTATATGCTCCCAAGAATAAAGCGTACCTTTGTAAGCGAGATGCGGTTGTTGTAGAAATTCCTTTCTGAGGATTCAGTATGGACAACAGAGGTTTGTGGTCAGTGATAAGTGTAAACTCCCGTCCATAGATGTACGTGTGACATTTTTTTTGTGGCCCATACAATGGCTAAAGCTTCCTTGTCTATCTGGGAGTAGTTTTGTTCTGCTGAGGTTAAAGACCTGGAGGCAAAAGAAATGGGGCACTCCGTGCCATCTGGCATGACATGGGAAAGCACAGCACCCAGTCCATAAAATAAGGCATCACAAGCCAAGGTGACGCATTTCTTTAAAATCATAGTGGACCAGAACCTGAGAGGACAGAATGAGCCCTTTAGAAAGCCGAAAAGCTTCTTTACATTTGTCTGTCCATATCCATTTAGCTCTTGTATCCAGTAAGCGATGCAACGGGTAGAGCTGGTGTGCTAGGTTCGGCAAGAAACGGTGGTAATAATTTAGGAGGCCAAGGTAGGACCTGAGCTGTGTGATGTTCTGGGGAGTAGGGGCATGGGTAAGGGCTTTAACCTTTTCTTCCGTAGTGTGTAACCCATGTCGGTCCACAGTGTGGGCACAAAATTCCAGTCGAGACTTGAAAAATTTGCATTTTGAAAGATTGGCACGTAAACCATACCATTGGAGTCTCTCTAGCACAGCTTCAACATTCTTTCTGTGTTCTTCATCAGTGATGAGCATGTCATCTAGTAGACATTGGGTAAAAAGGTATGCCTGCCAGGACCTCATCCATGATCCGCTGCCAGATGGCTGGAGCTGGGGCTATGCCAAAAAACGGTTATATTGGAATAATCCTTTATGGGTGTTAATGGTCAACAGATGGCGTGAATCTGGGTGTACTTGCAGTTGCAGGTAAGCTTGCTTTAAGTCTATTTTTGTAAACTTTTGCCCCCCAGCCAGTAAGTCAAATAGATCTTCAAGTCGAGGCAACGGGTATTGATCCACAAGAAGTTGGTTGTTCAGGGCAACCCTGAATTCCCCACAAATTCTAACGTCTCCATTCTCTTTCTTGATGGGCACAATTGGCGATGCCCATTCACTTCTATCAACTTTAGTTATGATCTTTTCAGCCAATAGATGGTCCAGCTCTGCTTCCACTTTCTTCCACAAGGCAAAGGGCACTGATCTTGCCTTACAAAAACAAGGTGTAGAACCAGGCTTTAAGATAAGGTGGGCCATTTTTCCTTTTACCGAGCCCAAAGAGTCCTCAAAAACCTCCTTAAAGCATGACTTCAGGGATTCCATCCAATGGTCTACCTCAGAAAGCAATGTACATTGGGCAATGGCAAGAGGGGGCATGCCCAGGGCTTTGATCAAGTCCCTACCATACAGCGGAGGACCTCCTTTACTTACAACATAAAGGTGTAGAGTTTCACTGCGATTGCCTAATGTCACAATGGGTTTCACATAACCTAAGGGCTGTAGTAGTTACTTGCTGTAGGTTTGTAGTGTGAGATTTGTAGGTTGGAGCGGTAGGGACAGACCCGATGCCTTTAAAATCGGTCCATGAAATGACGGACACAGGTCTGTATCAACATCCATGGAGACAGGACAGCCATCGAGTGTGACATCCACTTTTATCTCAGGAGTGTTCCTAGCTACCCGAAACAGTCCAACATGCTGGACACAGGTCTCATCAGAGCTGGAGCCGTTATTGTCAGTATGCACATGAAATGTCTGTTTACGTCTACCTTTTTTGGTAGTGTTCGGGGAGTGTGAGCCTCGGCAAACATGCCCAATAATCCCCTTTCCACAAAGGTAACAAAATGACATCCTTGAACTTGCAAGCAGGTGCACTTTGAGAAGTGTTATCACAACAGTAGCAAGTTGGTATCCTAGAGACAGAAGCATTAGGATGGCGAGGTTTAGGTTGATTTGGCGACGGCCGTCATGGTGTCAGGTTATAGCAGTGTGGTATATTTACTCTCCCTGGCTTGCAGGAGGTTCAGGTGGTGCCTTTAGTAGGGTGGCGTCCAGTGTAGCCAACTCCATGACCATAGCAAGGTCCCTGGTTTTCGTCAGAGTCAAGTCAGGTTCTGTGAGTAAACGTTTCTGTATGGCTGGGTCGCAGAGTCCCATGACAAACATGTCGCAGAGAGCCGTCTGCAGGTAGTCTCCAAACTGACAAGTGGCAGCTAGTTTACGTAAAGCAATGATATACTACCCAGCATGCTGCCTCCTACTGTAGAATTTAAACCTCTCTGCGATTTGTAATGGCTTTGGGTTGTAGTGCTCATGTAGCCTCTGAATTAACTCAGGCAGGGGCTTAGAGGCCGGCTTGTCTGGAGAAATTAAGTCTCTGAGAGTGCCATATGCCAATGCTGTGAGGAAAACTGCAACTTTCTTTTCTACAGCCACATTATTTGCTTCCATATACTGCCCCAGCCTCTCCACCCAGGAGCTCCATGATTCAGCAGCAGGATCAAATGGTTGAATGAATGAATGAATGAAAGCCATGTGCGCTAAAATCCACAATCCTCGTTGCCACTGTAATGTCCCTTCGACACAGGGTCTCTCAGGATGTTGCTAGTAATGCTGCCAGTATCTGCTCAGCAAGTTAGGCCCCTTTCACACCGGGGCGTTTTTCATGCGGTGCAGCGCTAAAAATAGCGCCTGTTCACCGCATGAGCGGAGCGGTGCGCTAGCAGGATGACAAAAAAAGTCCTGCTAGCAGCATCTTTGGAGCGGTATAGGAGCGGTGTGTTCACCGCTCCTTCCCATTGATTAGAATGGGAGACTGCGGTAAAACCGCGGCAATACTCACCGCCCCAGTGTGAAAGGGGCCTTACACACAGGCTGGATGCACTTCTTAAACAGGGAAGGGTTTATTACTCACTCAGAAAGCGATGTACATTCTTACATGGAGGAGTCAGATACAACAGATCTCCCTCTCAGTATCATGCTGCTGCTTCCCAGTCCCACACACAGTTAGATTGGGTAGGGAGATAAGAGGGTCAGTTATAAACAGAAGGACATCATCCGCGTAGAGACTCAGCTTGTATTCTTTGGATCCTTTAAAATATCGTTTAATGTCTGTGTTATTTCTGATAGCGCAGGCAAGGGGCTCTATTGCGAGGGCGAAGAGTAGAGGGGAGAGGGGACAACCCTGTCTGGTACCTTTAGTCAAGGGGAAAAAGTCAGAGTTGTTGCCTGGGAGTTTGAAACGTGTTTGTGGGTTGTGATAGAGAGCTTTAAAGCGGTGTTGTACTCAAATTTGCAAATTATGATCTGTTTAAAGATTTGGGGAAAGCTTTAGAGGATGGGACAACCTTGCTTCTGTCTAGAGCTGAATGAGCAGCTAAATTAAAGTCACCACCCACTATCAGATGTGTGGAATGATACTTGTCTAGAGTGTCAAAAAATGTGTTGAAAAAGTTTGAATGGGCTTCATTGGGAGCATATACTGAGGCAATAGTGAAAGAACGTCCTTTAATTGAGCCTTTCAAAATCAAATAACGACTGTGTCTTTGAAGACATTCTGAACCTTAAAAACCACTGAGTTCCTAATAAATATAGCAGCACCCCTGGATTTTGTTTGGCAAGTAGTGTAATAAAATTGGCTGTAACTTTTGTCAAAAAATGTAGGATGTTTGTCTGTTGCAAAGTGGGTTTCTTGCCTTAATATTATATCAGCTCCTAATCTTTTGTAGTGGCGAAAAGCTTTCTTTCTCTTGTGAGGTGAATTAATGCCCTGGGCATTGTGAGAAATCACCCTAAGACCCATTGTGTTGGTTTTAACCACCTTGCGACCGCCGGCTGTCAATTGACGGCCAGGCGGCGCAGCTCTCAGCGCGGGAGGGCGTCATATGACGTCCTCCCCTTCAGTGCACTCCAGGGAGCGTGCGCACGCCCGCCGTGTCACTGGGCACCCGATGCGCGTGCCCAGCGGCCGCGATGTCCGCTAGGCACCCGCGATTGCCCGGTAACACAGCATGACCGTGGATCTGTGTGTGTAAAACACACAGATCAACGGTCCTGTCAGAGGAGAGGAGCCGATGGTGTGTTCTCTGTACAGAGAAACACCGATCGGTCTCCTCCCCTTGTGAGTCCCCTCCCCCCACAGTAAGAATCACTCCCAGGGAACATAATTAACCTCCTCCCCGCCCCCTGGTGGTTAACCCCTTCACTGCCAGTGTCATTTATACAGGAATCAATGCATTTAAATAGCATTGATTGCTGTATAAATGACAATGGTGCCAAAAATGTGTCAAAAATGTCCGATGTGTCCGCCATAATGTCGCAGTCACAATAAAAATCGCAGATCGCCGCCATTACTAGTAAAAAA
The DNA here is from genome assembly GCA_028564925.1 of Lithobates sylvaticus. Taxonomy (NCBI): domain Eukaryota; kingdom Metazoa; phylum Chordata; class Amphibia; order Anura; family Ranidae; genus Lithobates; species Lithobates sylvaticus. Next base: position 238,986,489 of record CM053032.1, read on the forward strand.
AAAAAAATATTCATAAAAATGCTATAAAACTATCCCCTATTTTGTAAACGCTATAACTTTTGCGCAAACTAATCAATAATTGCGATTTTTTTTTTTTTACCAAAAATATGTAGAAGAAGAATACGTATCGGCCTAAACTGAGGAAAAAAAAGTTTTTTTTATATATTTTTTGGGGATATTTAGTATAGCAAAAAGTAAAAAATATTGTTTTTTTTTTTTAATTTGTCGCTCTTTTGTTTATTGCGCAAAAAATAAAAAAAATTGCAGAGGTGATCAAATACCACCAAAAGAAAGCTCTATTTGTGGGGAAAAAAAATGATAACAATTTCATTTGGGTACAGTGTTGTATGACCGCGCAATTGTCATTCAAAGTGCGACAGCGCTAAAAGCTGAAAAATGGCTTGGTCAGGAAGGGGGTGAAAATGCCCTGTACTGAGGTGGTTAAAAAGCGATGATGGTTATGGAGGTAGAGGCAATGGATCACAAGGCCCAGGGTTGAGCATATAGCAAAGTCGGTGTGGTATTAGTAATATGGTTATTATCACCATTAACATTAGAAATGAAGAATTACCTGAGATAGAGGAAAATTTGGTGATCACTATGTTGCCATCAATATCTTCATATGTAAAATATATTGAAATATACATCAGTATCCTGCATAAGTATTTTCTTGTTGACGTTTCTATCTCAAATAACGTATTGTACTTGTATGTGTGAACAATGGAGAATAGGGTACCTGAACAGTAGAGCCCTAGAAGTAATGAACTCATAGATAATAACAGTGCTGCACTGCACAACGCCTTTCCATCATAATGCATTAAGTAAAATAGAGAGTTTTTGTTCGACCTATTCAAAACTATGTAAAAATAAAAGTATTTTAGTATAATTATGAGAAATATTAATTATAGCTTGGGGGTCAGGGTGAGAAGCACCTCCTGGCCGAAAATAATATTGTTGTGGACAATACTGTCCATTACTCACAAATGGAGCCTCCATCATTAAAATAATGGATAGCAGGATCAGTCGCAGAAGAGTGTCCACTAGTTGAACCATGCTTGTGGGGTCCTTTGTGAGTAGGGGGGACAAACTAGCAGAGGCGGAGCCGATCAGCCTTAGCAAGGATTCTATAAACAAAAATATAAGTGCATGCTGTAACATATGTTGAAATAATTAGTAGAAAAAACATAAAAAAAAGTTAAATGTACAAGTTTGTATAGAAGGAACTGTGATATACCAACCCAATACATTTTAAAAGGTGTAGAACAGATGTTTACTCTACACAGGCAAACTATAAAACTTGCACATTTTTAGAACTAAAAATTGTTCTTTGAACCCCAAATTTTCAAAAAATCCAATTGCCATTGGGACAAAAAGTGAGGTGAAATCTTCTGAACAGGGGCACAGACAGCAAAACAAATGTTACCGGGGTGATAAGCCTTCCCTATGTTATCCAAAAAGCTTAAAAATAGATTTTTTTGGCTGGAGCTACACTTACAAAATGTACCTGTTCCAAATTACAAACAAATTCAACTTAAGAACAAACCTACAGTCCCTATCTTGTTAGTAACCCGGGGACCGCCTGTATACTGCTTTTCAGAGTATATAGGGCCTGGGGGCTCCACGCCTTTTCTTTTTTTAATTTGGACGTGGGGGTTCCCCTTAATATCCATACAAGACCCAAAGGGGCTGGGGGATTACCCATGCCATTTTTCTTAATAATTTTCATCCATATTGCCGGGACCCGACATTACATTATAGCCGCAATCAGTTTTAAATGACTTTTATTCCTTTAGAAATGTCATTTTGGGCAGGGACAGTTCTAAACACAGGAAACACGCGCCACTTTACAGGCATACTATTGACACCCCCAGGTACCATATTTAAAGGAATATTTCACTTTTATTGTTTCACTTTAAGCATCATTAAAATCACTGATCCCGAAAAAAGACAGTTTTTAAAACTTTTTTTTGCATTGATACATCTCCCCTGGAGCAGGACCGGGTCCCCCAAACCCTTTTTAGGACAATAACTTGCATATTATCCTTTAAAATTTGCACTTTTGATTTCTCACGTTCGAGTCCCACAACGGTGTTTGAATGTTCACATGTTCTGGATGCGAACCGAACCGGGGGTGTTCGGCTCATTCCTAATTGTGAGTGCTGCTGGAAATTCAGTCTCTTCTACAGCTCACAATACATTCACATGGGCATGCAGGGGCGGATAATTTGCTGTATTCAGAGCCAGCTAAATAGCTCCTCTAGATGTTGCAACACTCTACCATGGCTGTGTACAAACTAACGGAGGGAAAATGGCTAATTGTATGTAAAACTTATGAGCACAACTGTATATGTATGGCGGTAGGAAAGTGGTTAAAAACTGCGCGGCCATGCAGGGCTCCGCCACAGTATCAGACAGGTCGTACTTCTTAATGAGTTCTAAGGGCGCTGGTAAACGCTCTTGTAATGCCTTGATCTTCCTGCTATCCTGGTGTGACCGAGGGAACGGAGGCAGTGCTTCCAGTATGTTGCAAGTAATTCCTGGGCAAACACACCTTGTTTTATAATTTTCTGGAATGATGGAGTTTATACGTGCACCTGACAACTGTCTTTTGTGCGGTTTACAAATGTAAAAAAAAAAATTCAAAAATAAAGAAAGAATAAAATAAAAATAAAATAAAAAAAATGTAACATTTGCACTGGTGTGAACCAGCACTTAATAAACATTCCGAGCGCAAGTATTACCGTTAAATAGAGCATTGCTTTGGACAGCGCTGCTTTCCTGATGGAGTGGAGCAATCACATTTCTCTTCCTCCACCTTATGAGAGAAATACAGGGAGGGCTGGCCTTGTCTAGTTCTCTGGTTGTCACCTTAAGACCCCTTTCACACCACACCGACTATAGCGTCGGCGGTAAAACGCTGCTATTTTTAGCAGTGTTTTACCGTCGGATTTGCGGCGCATTTCGGCCGCTAGCGGGGCGCTTTTACCCCCCCCCCCCCGCTAGCAGCCGAGAAAGGGTTAAAACCCCCAGCAAATCGCTGCAATAGCGGCATTTTTCCGGCGGTATTACAGCGCTGCCCCATTGATTTCAATGGGGAGCAGCAGTGAGTTCACTGCTCCTTCACCACTCCAGAGAAGCTGCTGGCAGGACTTTTTGGGACGCCATGCCAGCACACCGCTGCAACGTGAAAGCCCTCGGGCTTTCATACTGCAGACAATGGAGCAGCAGTTTAAAGGGGAGATTGCAGGCGCTATTTTTAACGCTATAGCGCCTGCAAAACGCCCTCGGTGTGAAAGGGGTGTTACACTTTGGCGTCAAAGTCTTCAAATATACTTTTCAAGAACAATAGCATATCAGAAGTTCCAATTTATATTGCAGTAAATGCATGTTCTGTGCCGGTTTCTTGAAGTAATTAAAGTCCACTTCATGGACTTATTCTTTTATATTTGACAGTTTTAGTGAGCGCTGGGGAGTGCAGCTACTACTACATTTCCAGTGCTCCGACCTTCAGGTCATGATACAGAGTCGTGCACAACCGCCGTACCCACCCCCTCCTTTCCCAGTTAGGGAACATTTTGTTTTATGTGAACCCATTCACAAAGTACAAATACTTCTGTTAATGGAGGGACAGGTGGACCCCCAGCAGTCAAAAAGACTATCAGTTGTAAATAAAAGATAAGCCCATGAGATGGCACTCACCTCGATGGACTTTTTTTTAAATAGTGAGGTCATTCCTTGAGTTCTTCTTTAAGCCAAAAAAGCCAGGAGGTTAGCAATGGAAGCCTGTGTATTTCACATAAAAGGTTTTCTTCAAGCCCCAATAAAAGCAGTATTAAAGCGATAGTGAACTGCTTCATTAAAATAAAAATAAGTGAGATCCCAGGCGGTTTAAAAGGGGTTGTCCTGGGGGATTACCTTGTGGGTGCGCTCCCAAGTCCAGCATTTGCTTACATAGAATGCCAAACTCTGCCCGCGTCATTTGATTTGATTGACAGCAGTGGGAGCCAATGGCTGCGCTGCAATCAATCTATCCAAGCAAGAGCCAAGAACCCCGGCCAGAGAGGTGGAACGTGTCTCCGGCAGGGGAACGAATGGGCTCAGGTGAGTGAAATGGGGGGGGGGGGGGGGGCCGTTGAGTGACAGAAGCTTTTTCATCTTAATGCACAGGATGCATTAAAGTGAAAAAATACAAGGGGTTACAACCCCTTTAACCCATAATGTGCTAATATGCATTGCATACTAGCACATTATGACAGACTTCCCTCCAGCGACCCGCTGTCAGTGCTTTCATCTTCACCTGGTCTTCCTTACGGGTACACAGGCCCTGTCTGTTTAAGTGGACAGGCCGTGAATTAGTCAATGCTGCGGAAGTCACGCCGTGGCACCATGCTCAGTGTGCTGTCAATTCAGAGCGCAGTGTGCATGTGACCGTGACGTCACAATATGGAGCAAGAGAGAGACATTTGGACTGTAGTATTGTCAGTTTAGAGGGGAAGGGAGTGTTAGATGCACTAGCAGATTTAGATACACTAACAAATTGAAGCCAAACTCCAGCACACATTTTTTTAATGGATAAATTCACCTTTTCAGAAAAAATAATAAAATTCATTTTTTTACAGGTAAAAAAATGTGCATTTATTATTATTTGTTGCAGGAACCAGTAAAGCATTGCACCAGCGATCAGATCACTGATGCCATGCAGGTCTCCTGCAGACCTGTCAGTTTCTGAGCTTGCTCGTACCTTGTACAAGGAAGCCGATACATGCTGACAGGAAGAATGAATTAACTACCACAACGTTCACAGCACTGTGGTAGTTCACGGAAAACTACAAGTCGACAGCTGCCGGATCTTGTCGTTTTCCATTCACAGAGCGCTGTAAATGAGTGACGCAGCTGGGTGGAGCCCCGCACAACAAGCCACATTTAAAAAAAAAAAAAAATAATAATAATAATAATAATAATAATAATTTGACAGCTAGCCGATGGAGAAGATCCCCAGCTCGCTGGCACAGCGGGGGGTCAGGGAGGTGCGGGGCACGGTGCATTCATAACATGTTACACCCCGAATATGTGTGCATGTTATGAAAGGTGAACTTATCCTTTAAGCAGTTATAGCAACAGGTTTGTTCCTTTCGGGATAAGGCTCCATGCACACTGGACTTTAAAATAATGTTATAAAAAGGCCAGTAGCTTTGCAGTGAGTCTTTCAACGTATTGTTAACGTTTTTGCAATAGCGTTTATTAGCGTTTGTTTTTTTCAATGGATCAAAAACGTTAAAAACCGCTGGTGAGCCACGTTTCTGAGCATCAACGTTTATGAGCGTTTGGTGTTTTTTGTGGTCAGAAAAACGACTCCTGAAAGCGATTTTATGGCGTTCTGAAAACAGCCCAAAAAATCCACTGCTGATAAAAGTTCAAAAACATTGATGTGTGCGTGGACACATAGGCTAACACTTTATGGGCCGTTTAACTGCTTATCGACCGCTCTCGTGGTGGGAGGGCATCATATGACGCCCTCCCCTTCCCAGCTCTCCAGGGAGAACATGCGCGGCGTCGTGTCACTGGGCACCCGATGCGCGTGCCCGGCGGCCGCGATGTCCGCCGGCCACCCGCGATTGCCCGGTAACACAGCAGGACCGTGGATCTGTGTATGTAAACACACAGATTCACAGTCCTGTCAGGAGAGGAGACCGATGGGGTGTTCTCAGTACAGAGAAATACCGATCGGTCTCCTCCCCTTGTGAATTCCCTCCCCCTACAGTTAGAATCACACCCAGGGAACATATTAACCCCTTCAGCACTCCCTAGTGTTAACCCCTTCTGTGCCAGTTACATTTATACAGTAATGAATGCATTTTATAGCACCGATCGCTGTATAAATGTGAATGGTCCAAAAAATGTGTCCGCCGCAATATCGCAGTCATGATAAAAAAAAAAAATAAAAAAAATTAAAAATCGCAGACCACCACCATTACTAGTAAAAAAAATAAATAAAAATGCTATAAATCTATCCTATTTTGTAGGCACTATAACTTTTGTGCAAACCAATCAATATACGCTTATTGCGATTTTTTTAACCAAAAATATGTAGAAGAATACGTATCGGCCTAAACTGAGGAAAAAAAAATTATTTTTTTAAACTGGTCACTCTTGTTTTTAGCGCAAAAAAAAAAAAAAAAATAAACTGCAGAGGTGATCAAATACCACCAAAAGAAATCTCCATTTGTGGGAACAAAATGATAACAATTTCATCTGGGTACAGTGTTGTATGACCGCGCAATTGTCATGCAAAGTGTGACAGCGCTGAAAGCTGAAAAAATGGCTTGGTCAGGAAGGGGGTGAAAATGCCTGGTATTGAGGCGGTAAAAAAAAAAAACAAAAAAAAAAACACACACTTAAACTCCAAAAAACTGCCATTTATGAGTTTCAGTGTGCATGGAGCCTAAAGGTTTTACATAAATAAAAGCTGATCATTGTAAACACCTCAGTCAGTGGTAATTGGTTTGTCTCAAATCTCTAACTGCTGTATCTGAAAGACAGCAAATTCTTACTGGCCAGAACTCCAAAAAAAAAAAAAAGGCAGCCATCACATCTACAAATTGGTAAGCTGCAATATAATAAAATGTTTTCTTTTGAATTTTAATACCACCTTAATCCTCTCCATTCCTCTCATGTCGGACATCAGGAAATTCACTGAAATATGAAAATGCGTCATATAGGAAAGCGGCCTTAAATTGGACACCACTGGCCAGAAAGTGGTGGCTTTTTGAACAGCATTAGAAAGTTCCATAGCCTTCAAACTGATTTTGATCTTTTAGAAAGGAAAGAGGTTCTCGAAAAGGAGTTCAGCTACAAAAATCGGCTGCTTCCATCCACTGTATATGGTCGGAAGGTAAGCCGTAATACCGTATATACTCGAGTATAAGCTGACCCGAATATAAGCCGAGGCACTTAATTTTACAACAAAAAAACTGGGGAAACTTGTTGAGTCGAGTATAAGCCTAGGGTAAGAAATGCGCAGCTACTGTAAGTGGAAAAGGTCAACAATGCCTATTTGCAGCCTCACTGTGCCCATTTGCAGCCATAGGTCCCCCGAACTTCAAACTTGGTAGTTAAGGGTTCCTAAATGCCCCCTAGCTGAAGCCAACATTTGGGGTCTCTGCACCCAAAGGGTCCCAAAATGACATTGCTGCAGACACAGTTGACCGACTTTGGGGCCCCGTATCTTGGCGTCACTTGGTGCTAGGAACCCCATCTGTGTTGTAGTGTTGGTTCCACTGGGTTTGCATACCAAATTTGGGGTTCCTAGCACCAAGTGGCCCCAAATTCGGGTCGGAAAATGTCGCTCTACTGCAGAAATGTGCTTGACTCGAGTATAAGCCGAGGGGGGCACTTTCAGCACAAAAAAAAATGTGCTGAAAAACTCGGCTTATACAGTACCTTTACTAGATGTCGGAGACCATTTTACAGAAGGCAAAACTTCTGACAACAAGAAGACTCCTTTAATGTTTCAGGTGGTTCGCACTCCTGCCCTGCATTGCTGAAGCACAAGATTCAATTGTCACTAGAGACCTCAACTAAATGGAATTTTTATGTTTTCTTCCAAACGGACCGAGCGTGCGTCTACAACTTTGGAGGGACATTAGGTTGTTCGCAAAAGGCCGATATACATGGTCTTGTAATGTGTAAAGCACAGTGGAATGTATTACTGCTATTTAAAGGAATTAAAAAAAATCTAAAAAGGCAGATTTTAAAGAGTAACTCCACTTTCATGTGGGGGAAAAAAAAGCAAATCATAAAAAAAAAAATATAGCATATACAATAGCGACACAAGTCACATTGTAATTGAATGTTAAAATGACCTTTCCTTTTTAATCTGCAGTTCCGTCATTTAATATAATGCAATATGGCTACCTGAAGAGGTTCTGTACACAGAATGTGTGCAGAACAAGCCGCCCCCAGAAATATTTCCTGCTTGTGATTGGCTTTTCCCCCCAGAGGTCTGCACTAAGACACAAGTCAGATATCAGGCATCCCCTGCAACAAAAATTCAATTTTTAGTGAGATACTCCCAATAGGAAATCGCGTCTAAAGGGATGCAGACCCTGCAATTTTCCTCATTAGGGCCCTGTAAGTGCAGCAGCTGATTGATAATTATGAAACCACTCCCATTAAATTCACTTTCCCACATGGACACAGAGAAACACACAGGGATTTCTTCAGAATAACAAAAAGGTAGGAATCTGCAACAAAGTTTGTTAAAATCCTTGAAATGTACACAGATCCTCAAGAGGGGAGTGTTTTTTCTCAACAAAAGTGGAGTAAGGCTTAATGTACACGGGAGGTTTTCACAACCTCTCCTGAACAATTTAACTTGACAGATAGTAACCCACGTTTAAAACGTCCGTTTTGCTGCGTTTACAAGAGTTTGAAAAAAACGTTTTAAATAGCCAAAAAAAAAAATTAATAACGAAAAACGCGGCTTAACGCGAGTTACCAGTGACAGCTGAATTGGTCTTCTGCTGCTGTAGCCCATCTTCAAGGTTCGAAGCCATGTGCATTCAGAGATGGTTTTCTGCATACCTTGATTGTAACGAGTGCACATCAACAAGGCATTTTCAGCCACACAACTGCCGCTCACTGGATATTTTCTCTTTTTCGGACCATTCTCTGTAAGCCCCAAGACCCCTTTCACACTGGGGCATTTTGCCCCAAAATAGCGCCTGCAAACCACCCTAAAACAGCTGCTCCATTTACTCCAGTGTGAAAGCCCGAGGGCTTTCAAACTGGAGCGGTGCGCTGGCAGGGGGCGTCAGAAAAAGTCCTGCCAACAGCTTCTTTGGAGCGGGGAACTCACCGCTCCTCCCCATTGAAATCAATGGGGCAACGCTGCTATACTGGCGGCGTTTTGCGGGCGGATTTAACCCCTTTTCGACCATTAGTGCGGGGGGGGGGGGTTAAAAAAAAATAAAAAAAATCGCCCCACTAGTGGCCGAATAGCGCCGTTAAAATTAGCGTTGATTTACCGCTGATGCCCTAGGCGGCACAGTGTGAAAGGGCTCTCAAAGAAGGTCAGCAGTTTTTTTAAATACTCAGAGCCTGTCTGGCACCAACAATCATGCCACATTCAAAGTCACTTAAATCCCCTTTCTTCCCCATTCTGATGCTTTGTTTGAACTTCAGCTAGTCGTCTTCACCACGTCTAAATGCATTAAGTTGCTGCCCTGTGATTGGCTGATTAGCTTTTTGTTGCCAAGCACCTGAACAAATGTAGCTAATAAACTGGCTGGTGAAATAAATAAAATATGTATGTATGTATGTATTTTTTTTTTTAACTGTCCATTTCAATTTTCAGCCAAGTGCAGCCTGCATTTTCAGTTTCTGCGCCAAAATTTTCATTCGGTGCACCTCTACTTAATTCCATTGCCTTGCTGTGAAGGGTGGTGCAGGGCACATATCTAGGATTGCTTACCCTACTCTTCTCTCCATTCCAATAAACATGAACATTTGGTCAACCCTGGATGGGATCGTGTTTGCACAACCTACCGCTATCAGAGGCCTGTGGGAACATTGAAACATTGGGCTTATCATTAGTGCCAACTACTTGGTGTCTCTTCACTGCCTCTGGCCCCTCCCTCCTGTTGAGTGCCCCCACAGCAAGCAGCTGGCTATGGGGGCAACCGAGCAGAGCTGCAGCTCCGCGTGTTCATTCATACACAGAGTTGTCGTTCGACCCGCCCCCTCTCTGCCCTGATTGGCTAACGGACACTGATTGATAGCCACAGGAGCCAATGGTGCCGCTGCTGTATCTCACGCAATCAAGAGGGAGAGTCCCAGATGGCCAAGGAATTAGTGGACATCGCTGGACAGAGATGGGACCCAGGTAAGTATTAGGGGGTGCTGGGGTGGCTGCTACACAGAGGAGGCTTTTATCTTAAAGCATAGAATGCCTTAAGATACAAAAAAAAAAAAAAAATATCTTCTGCCTTTACAACCCCTTTAATCCCGCCACCTCCCACCCAACATGGAAGAACAAATCTACAAGCATCAGGGCAGACAAGCACGACTAGCAGTCAAGGGTTGTAAGAATGGAGCTTAATCTAATAGGCAAGCCAATATGTTTGCAGGATTTTTATAATCAGAGAAAGCCATTTCTAAAACAACTCATTACACTAAAAGCTCATGCCCATCGTCTGTCCAATCACACGATAAGCCATCTCTATGGCTTTAATCTTCTGGGCGCCTCTACACTTTTACATAACAGGAGTAGAGGAATATTTATTCTGGGTTTATCTTTAAACAAGAAAAAAAAAAAAAAAAAAAACCCACACCACAATACCAACAATACTGCATACACAATGAAGTGTTAAAAAGGACAAACTCCAGCCAAAATAAAAATAAGCAGCTTTTATTGCAATACCCTCATTAGATCTGGAGCTGTCCCCTGCAGCAATTCTTTCCTCCCGCTAGATTATCATCAGTCTTCCAGGCTGAATAAAAGTCAGTGTGATAAAAGACCCAGATCCTCCGAGCACAAGTAATCATGGGACTGATGAACTAACCTATCACTTTTATCTTGTCCTATCCGCACATGAACCAGATGGCTCCTTGTACTTTTCTCTCCCAGTCTGAGCTTTACTGTACAGTGAAGTGCAGGAGGCAGATACCAGGTCACATTCAGGTACTTACAATGATTGTACTTTAAGGCCTCATTCACATTGGAGGTTTTAAAAAGCCAGTAGCGTTGGCTGTAGAATGAGTATAGCAGTGATTTTCGGCGTTTTTTTTTTTTTTTATAGCAAAACTATACTCCCACAAAAGTTTGACAAAATAAGTGCATCGCTTAACTATATATACATAATAGCCTAAGGGGATATATAAAGTGCAAACAAATGTAAACAGATAAAGTGCAAAGTGATGATTATTATGAAAATAAATCCATATAATGTCCTTGTAGATAAATCATTTGTGAAACCAACATGCCAGTCCACTTTTGAACTGGTGAGAACTAATGTATAATTTAGGCCACCTCTTTAGACACATCCACCTTTATGCATATCATCAAACTCCTGGGTTCCCTCCACCGCTTGTGCCCTCACCTTATGTTCTATAAAATCATGTCTTGGTAAATGAACAAGGAAGGTATAGACAGCGTAACAGACTAGAGCTGCACGATTCTGGCTAAAATGAGAATCACGATTTTTTTGCTTAGAAGATAGATCACTAGTCTCACGATTCTCGTAGCGTTTGTTTTTTTTTTTTTGTTAATTCATTGAAGTGCATTTTGTTCCCTAAAAATTGCGTTTGAAAGATCACTGGGCAAATACAGTGCCACACATATACATACATACATATAGATTGGATAGATTGATATATCTGGGCTCGACAAATCCCGGTCGCATCTGCGACTAGAATTGGGGTCCTGGCGTCTGGGGCAACACAGCTGCGGTATCCTGTCTGCCTGTGGACCCCGACCACCACACATTCTTTAGTTAACCACTTCGCGCTCGCGCTATAGATGAGACGTCTACAGCGTGGACGCCAATTGCCAGGAGGGCGTCCCTGGACGTCCTCCTGTTTACTTCCCCTCTGCGCAGCGCCGCAAGCGCGCATCGGGGAAGTTCTATGTTGGCCGTGTCCCTTGGACACAGCCAATCACAGATCTTGCTAAATGGCCAATCACAGCGGCCATTTAGCACTCGACCGGCTTGTCCAACGAGAGGTGATCTCATATGTAAACATATGAGATCATCCCTCATCGCCGGCTCTCCCTCCTCACACAGACAGCGTGTGAGGGAGAGCTTCCGTGCTGCAGCGTCAGTGAAACGTGAGTGAACAGTGAAACACACACACACACAACACACAACACACAACACACAACACATGCCCACCTGTCCCCAGTACCACCTTTCAGTCGTTTAAAAAACAAAAACAAAAAAAAAACAAAAAAAAAAACCTGGCTCCTAACTTTTTTAGCTGGCTCCTAGATTCAAAGCAAATTTGTCAAGCCTAGATAGATAGATAGATAGATAGATAGATAGATAGATAGATATTTGGGGGTTCCAAGTAATTTTCTAGCGAAAAATATCGATTTTAACTTAAGAAAGAAGTGTCAGAAAAAGATTTAGACTTTTAGTGGTTAAACTTCCTGCATTTACAGGTTGTTGAAAACTTGTCAGACTGACTGGATTTTTTTCTTTACAAACAGAAGTTTCTCCCTTTGATCTAAGAAGGAAGCTTAGTTACAATGTTTCATATTAAAAACTTGGCAGACTGTCCAGATGTTTTCTTTTGACAGCTGAGTGAGCAGATAAGTCTCTCCACTTGTTAAATGAAAGAATCAGCAAACTCTGCAACAGAGATCGTCAGGGGGGTGAATCGAGATCACGATTTTTTAACGATTAATTGTGCAGCTCTAACGGACAAAAAGGAAGAATGGACTTCTGGAGCTGCAGAATCGGTGGAAAAATTAAACATTCACCCTAGCACCAGTTGTAAATGCAATATACACATACCTGTTTAAGTATTTCTAAATGTGAGTGCATAGGTGTTGTACCGTTTAAATAAAAATAAAAAAAAGGATAAAAGCACTATATTGCAAGGTGTGATTGCTTTACATGTTATCAATATGATTGAAGTTCACAAGTAGCACCGCTAGAGGAAAAATACTAAGAGGAGAGTTCCAGGGGGATTAACCATTTACAAAGACACAATTTTATAGATCATAAGGAAGGCACAATCAGTGGGTTGAACGGAAAAAAAAAAAAAAAAAAAAAAAAAAAAAAAAACAAACAAACACTCAGTCTATACCAGGCTTTAGGGACGAAGTATCAGAATTTACTACCGCTTTAAGTGACTTTGCCTAGACCAGTGATGGTGAACCTTGACACCCCAGATGTTTTGGAACTACATTTCCCATGATGCTCAACCACACTGCAGAGTGCATGAGCATCATGGGAAATGTAGTTCCAAAACATCTTGGGTGCCAGGGCTCGCCATCACTGGCCTAGACTGTTACAAAAGTAATTTGTTTGCTACAGGTAGGAGGAAGCATATTCCAAGTCTCCTCTCCCCCCAGCAATCACGGAGACTGTACATAGTCACTCTGTACAGATTTACAAGATGGGAGACTATAGAGAGGGATTGGTCAGACATTTGTGAACACAGCTAAGAACTGTACAGACACCCAATCTACATAACCAACTTCTCAGGCAGAATCTCAGTCCAGAAAAGAAGAAATAATTTTCCTGGGTAATGTCCTGGAACTTCCTTTAGGCAGCTATACACGATTCCTGCTAAACCTGCCAAATTTTGAGCTGTAGGTGGCCCTGTAGGCTCCACATGGGGTTAAAAAAAAAGTTTAAATAAGTCACCTGAGCAGGGTGGAAAATGATCAGCGTCCTATCAGATGGAGTCAATGTTTGGGTAATCAGGAAGCTGCGGGTGCCTGCCGTCAGAATATAATAGCTAAGGAGATTCCTCAACTACTGCTGTTTAGCATGGATTGAGGATTCAATGGATTCCTCTCATTCAGCCCCACATATATAGCTAGCCCTCTGGAGAGAATCCATAAAGCCTTTACACCCCCCCCCCCCCCAAGTTATCAGGGGGGAGTACACCAATCCTTGTGTTGGGTATTAAAACCCTACAATCTGTTCCTTGTACAAAACATTAGATTACTAGCAAATTTAAACATTTTTCTGATGCTATGTACACCTTAAGGGGGCTTCCGATAAAATAGGTAGTGGAGTGTTGTATGAGTACAGAGGGGGGATAATACGCTGGATAAAGGGCCGGATGTGAACCTGTGTGTTCCTAAAGCTTTGGGGTACAAGTTATTTGTGCATATAAATGAATGAAGAAATTGTATTTGTTTTTCCTGGGGAGAACTGGCAAGACCGTGGAATATGGTGGCAATGTATGAAAATAACTTATATTAATTATTTATGACCCTGATGCTTCAAGGCTACAGTGCTACCTGCAAAGCCTTTGTTTTGATCAGATTAGCTCATTTTAAACCTAATTTGCCAACAATATTGGCAAATGGCAACCCCCCTCCCCCCCCACCTGAATGAAATCTATACAGGTATTAAACAGCAAGACAGAGAATTCTGTTGGCGGGTAACCACATGTTTATGAATGCAGTTATTGTCCAACAGATTCCACATCTTTCACAATGCGGAAGTTGGCAAAATCCATAAATGTCAATGCTACCTATACTCCGCTTTAACATATCAGCTGTAAGTATGTTGAAGGAACTTTCAGATAACCGGTTTCTCCAATATCAAAAAGTGGACGAGTTTTCTTAACCACTTGCCGCCTGCAATATACTGCGGGTGAGCGGCACCTGTAGGCAAAGCAACGTACCCGTACATCGCTGCCTACTTCCAAGTTCGATTGTACACATCAGGAGCAAGTCCTGGTATTAAACAGCAAGACAGAGAATTCTGTTGGCGGGTAACCACATGTTTATGAATGCAGTTATTGTCCAACAGATTCCACATCTTTCACAATGCGGAAGTTGGCAAAATCCATAAATGTCAATGCTACCTATACTCCGCTTTAACATATCAGCTGTAAGTATGTTGAAGGAACTTTCAGATAACCGGTTTCTCCAATATCAAAAAGTGGACGAGTTTTCTTAACCACTTGCCGCCTGCAATATACTGCGGGTGAGCGGCACCTGTAGGCAAAGCAACGTACCCGTACATCGCTGCCTACTTCCAAGTTCGATTGTACACATCAGGAGCAAGTCCTGGCCAATGATTCACAGCCAGGACCTGCTGACCGGCTGTGTACATTCGCAGCCGAGAGCTCTGTGTTAACATTTAACAGTTTCTCATCCAGAAACTAAGATTAGTAAAAAGCAGCACACATTACACATAGCTAGGCACATATTGAACCCCTTGATCACCCTAGAATGATAACCCCTTCTGAGCAAGTGTCCATAGCACCATGACAGTGTCAATTTTTAGTACTGATCACTGTATTAATGGCACTGGTGATGTCAGTGGCAGTTAGTCAAGTACCCCTCACAGGGGTGGTGCAAGGGTTTTTGACACCCTAGGCAAAACCGAATTTTTCCGCCACCATTGGCTCCACCCCTTTTACACTGTCCATGTGACAGAAGGCGGCGCTATACAGAAAGCATCGGCTCTGCTTCCTCTAGCGCTGGCTCCAGTGCTGCGCCTCCAATTACACTACCGGTCAGACTAAAGGCCCGTACACACGATCGGACTTTTTGACAACCAACATGCAAATTAGCTGTTTTGGACCAACATCCGACCGTGTGTACGCTCCATCGGACCAACTTTTTCCAGGTTTCATCTGACTCTTGTTGGCTGTGCGAACGGACCAACTTTCTGCCAACAAAAGTCTGATGGACCAAAGTCCAACCGTGTGTACACAAAACCAACGGACTTTTGTACAAACCAATGCAGAACCAATGCAAAAGATCAGACAACAATACAGAAGTTGACCAAAGGTGGCGGTAAAGAGCAGAAAAACCAAGTGATTTGGTGAAAGTTGGCTGAAAAAGTCCTGCCGTGTGTATGCAATACCAACTTGGGGCCAACGCCCTTTGGACAAAAATCCACAGGAAAGTTGGTCCACAGTCCGATCGTGTGTATGAGGCTTTAGTTGCATTCTGCAGCGTGCAGACGCGGAGGGAAACCAGTGGCCGAGCGCCCCTAGGCAACAGTGCGCCCTAGGCGGCTGCCTAGTTTGCCTAGTGGTAGCACCAGCCCTGACCCCTCAGCTATGTAGCAGTCCCATTACAAGTTGCTGATAGCTGCCATTAGTAGCACTTAGTAGTAGCCATTAAAAACAGTGAACTCCATACCCAAGAGGGTTAATTAAAAAAAGGCAGAGCTGGAAAATAATGGTGGATACACAAAATATTGACACGTCGGGCCCAAATTTGAACATTTTCACTTAGGGGTGTGCTCACATTTGTTGCCAACGGTTTAGACATTAATGGCTGTGTGTGGACAGCAAACTTACACTGTTATACAAGCTGTACTATATATATATATATATATATATATATATATATATATATATATATATATATATATATATATATATATATATATATATATACACACACACACACACACACACACAATAGTTTTTAGGTGCTACAACTTTCACACAAACATGAATCAGAAATACATTTTGGCTAAAATAGTTTGAGTAAGCATGCACGAGTGCCCCATAGCAAACAGCTTACTATGGGAGCACTAAGCAGGGGGAGGGGCCAGGAGTGACAGCAGGGGATCTGAAAAAGAATAGGATCCAGGCTGCTCTGTGAAAAAGCATTACAGAGAAGGAGAACTTATATATATATATATATATCACTTTAAAGGGCTCATGTACACTGCAGCGCAAAAAAGCTCAAATAAATGGTTCTTACAGGCTTTGGAGTGCTAATTTTTTCTGCCTGGAAACTTCCCCATGTTAGCCAATGTGTCCATGCACACTTTGGCTTTTTCAGGCATATGCTCCTACAGGCAGACCCCCACCCCCACCCCCCAAACTCACTTTTTTTGAGAGGAGCTTGTGCCCCAAAGAACTCAAAACAGCTCAAAGAATCTCAAAAATGCGCAAAAACGTTTGTTCCAGCTTTTTGTTTGGTTTATACAGTGGTTAAGAAAAAACTATCTTTCTTTTTTTCCCCCCCAACAAACACTTTAGGCCCCTTTTACACGATTCGGATCCGCTCAGCAGAGTCCGCCAGCTCAGCAGGGATCGCTCTGTTGATCTCCGCTGAGACGGTGCATGACAGGTCCGTCTCTGCTCACTGAGCGGGGATGGACCTCCCAGAGTCACGCTGATTCCTATGGGGAGATCGGACAAAAACAGACAGCATGCCCGTTTATCAGATCTCATCCGATCCGCCAGACGGATGGCTAAACTTATCGCCATAACGTCTGTTTTTTGCGGATCTGATGGCAGACGGGTGTCGGCGGACACATCTCAGCTGACATGCGCCTGCCCTTAGGAGTCAATGGGTGGCCCGCTCACATCAAAAAAGGGACAGGATCAGAGCAGGCTTATCGCGTGAAGGGGGCCTTTAGGTTAAAAAAAATTAAAAAAAATAAAAAAAAAGCTCAAAAAGGAGCTTGAAGAAGTGCAATAAACGTGCACAAGAGCACAAAAAAAGCACAAGCTTCTTCAAGCTGAAATAAAAGCTCAAATGCCGGTAATAGCAGCTTTTTTTGAGCTGCAGTGTGTATGGGCCCTAAACATGTGAACAACACCCAATTATATAATTAAAACTAATCTACACAAATACTATTAACCACAACAAAAAAACACAACAGCAATCGGGCACGTGTCTATATATTTATTAATTTCATCTGTATATTTAGTGGTCTGCGTGGAGATCCGCTTAAAGTGGTTGTAAACCCTCCCTAGTGACTTGACTATAGGTAAGCCTAGAATAAAAACGTACCTAGTGGAAATAGGAAATAGACATGCGTCGTTTAGGAGATATTTCACTTGTAGTCAGCCGATGATGTAATTGGCGCATGCGCTGTGAAGAAACGGACCTCCGTGTCATTTCTTCCCCAGCACGTTCAGTTATTGACGGCTCCCGCGCGCATGTGCGGGAGTGACATCACGCGGCTCCGGCCTGTCACAGATCCGGAGTCCGCGGCCCCGGAAGGAAGAGGGGCGAAAATGGACGTGGCCTGCACAGGGGACAACGATGGATTTGTTTGCAGGTAAGCGTCACATAATGGGCTAGTATGCGATGCATTAGGCTTTTAATTTTCAGGCTTTGCAGGGAGCAAAAGAGCTATTTTAAGGCTGGATTCACACATGAACCGAATGCAGCTCACGGCAGGGGTCCGGTGCGTCCTGGTTCACCACTTCAGGTCTGATTTGAGACAGAATTTTGGTCCGAATTCGGACCCGAGACGCTTAGTGTTTTTCTGTAAAACACACCGGACCTGCTGCAGAGATATGTGAACTGGCTCCATAGAGAGTTGGTCAAAATCTCCTGCTATTGCGAATTGGATGCGGGGATCCAATTCGCAATGGTGTGAACCCAGCCTTAGAGAAATCCTGTAAACCTAGAAACATGTGGGTTGCCAAAAGCTGCCTTTTCATGTGAAAATTATAGCTGCTTGGCTGTAATTGCGATCCAAAGCTTAAAGGGTAACTCCAATGTTGTGGAAAAATAAAATGGCAATTAAAAATAAAGCGTATAAAATTGCTACCCAAGCCATATTGTAATTGAATGTAAAAATTACCTTTACTTTTCAATTGGCAGCCGCTGTAATTTTCTGTAAAATTTTCTGTAAAATGCAATATGGCTACCTGGAGGTTTTCTGTATACAGAATGTGGACAAAATGTCCCCCATAAACATTTCCTGCTTGTGTGATTGAAGTCTGCACTAAGATACAAGTCGGGTATCAGGCATCCCACGCAACCAAAAATTTCATTTTTGGTGAGATATTCCCAATAGGAAATCCCCTCTAAAGGGGACACAGACCCTGCAATTTTCCTCAGAGCCCTGCTGGTGCAGCAGCTGGTTGATAATTATGAAACCACTCCCATTAGATTCACTTCGGCCCCTTTCACACGTCGTTTTAGCAGCGGTATTCGGGCGCTAGCGGTGCAATTTTAACCCCCGCTAGCGGCCGAAAAAGGGTTAAAACTGCCCTCCGGCAGTCACACTGGAGTGAAAAGGACCCGCTTTTTTCAGTAGCTATTTTTAGGCTGTAGCGCCTGAAAAACTATTCAAATGTGAAAGGGGCCTTACCACATGGACACATAAAAACAAAAATTTCACCAGAACAACAAAAAGGTAGAAATCTGAGCTTCGGACCTTGAATAAGCACAAAGTATTTAAAAATCAGAACCTCAGAGGTCTATATACGCTTTAAGCCAGTGATACTTGAGGCATGAGATACTGCATTACAACCAACTAGCTTTTACAGAATGAAGATGGCAATGGTAGCCCACATCTTTCTTACAACAGGTTTCCTTGAAGGTATATCAGGTTCAAGATAGAAAAAAAAAAAAAAAAAAAGCTATTTTGTGGAGATAAAACACTATAAAATGAGGCACACATTCTCGTGGCGAGAAAAGTCGCTTGTGTTGAGATACCATCAGATTTTCAGGCTGGGTGAGCCACCAGCATCACACCGGAGCACACAGTGGTTGCACTGTATTCGCCAAATGCATCCCAGGCGCTGCATGCACTAAGATGGATGCAGAGAGCCAATAGAACACAACTAGTGTGTACTGGTGACTGCAATCCAGCGATTTCAATTCATCTCATTCAGTGTTAAAGTCAGCCACTGTCCAGGAGGAGGAAAAAAAATAAAAAAAATAAAAAAATCATGGCAAAACCTGTGCGCACATGAACTAATTGAAATTATAAAAAAACAAAATTATATATATATATATATATATATATATATATATATATATATATCTCCATACATATACACACTGTATTCATTGCATATCCTACAAAAAGGCTCAATACAAAAATACAACAGACCATTTTTCTACATTTAAAAGCATAGATATTAAGAAGAAAAAAATAAAATAAAAAACAACACGTTTTAAATAAATAAGGTAGGTAAAATAATAATAAAAAAAAATGTAACAGTAAACTAACTGAAACATCTGTTCACTAAAGAACCGCAGAAGGGAATGTGCATAAAAGGCAAAGTTCCTTTGGCATGCAAATATATTCCAAAGCCAAAAAAAAAAAAAATAAAATCAAAAAAAAAAAAAAAAAAAAAAAATTGTAGATTGCTGGTCGCCTACCCAGTATATAGAGACCCCACCTCAGCTCCATCCTTGGAAACAGCAGCGGATGAAAACACAGCGATACATGCATACAATAGTAATCAGCGAAAGCTGCCAACCGGCCGGCTCTCGTGCCGTGCTACTCACCGTTCATGCTGACAAGCTTGCCCGCAGCACCATATTGCTCAGTGCAGCAAACAAAATAACATAGCGGGGAGTGTTTTTAATCCCAGCAGATAGAATAAGATTCCCCTCTCGGTTCACAGAGCTCCGAGCAAGCCGACGCTGGTGTTCTTGAGGAGCGCTAGGCTTATTCATGCTACACGCCACCCTGCAGAGCCGCTGCGCACTCCCCTATTTAACCCCACGTGCTCCGGGCTTCACACCAGGCACCATGCAAAATGTTGCATCCTATGGGCACAGGGTTAAAAGCACCAGCTCCTCCACCTGGAAAATCATCATCTGCACGGGAGAGGAATGTCAGACAGAATCAGGGGGAACTTAACCATGAAACAGTTAAGCTGCCTTTATTAAATCGGCCCCGTTTGTTTCTATGGCAACGTAAGCTCTGAATGATCAGTTTATTTGTACCCTTCTGAGTTTATCCCCGCAAATCTTTAAAGCTGCCCCTGCGGCCATGACTAGTGTGACATAACATGATAATTGTTGTGGTAGTTACAAGCTGTACCCCCCCCCCCCCACAAAGTATTGAGGGCTTCTAATAAAAAATGCCAGGACACTAGTCTTGGCGATAGTCATGGGAAGCCAGGGGTTAAACAAGCTGTAATGAGGCATTGTTCTACATCATTGATGCATAAGCCTAGTAAAGGAGAATGGTGAATATTACTAGAAATGGTAAATTAGAGAGCCATTAGGGGATTGAGGGGGGGGGGGGGGGGCTCCATCTTTTTTCTTTTCTTATCTAAATTATTCAGCATCTTTGTTCCACAGGAGTAACTGCAATTCAAGGGTTGCTGCCATTATGTATTGCAATCATTTTGAGCAACTCTCACAAAAAACACTTCATCACAACTTTATTCAGAATGCACAGAATTCACCAGCACCACTCCCAGGAGGAGTTCATGGTCCCTACTAAGAAGATATAGATGAAAGATGTATATGGCCAATTTTGATGGAAGCCAATCAGTGGATCTAAACTCAAAGTTTAGGTTAAAGAATTAGGGAAGGGTATCAGAGTGACCACAAAAGTTACCAGACTGCTATAAGACAAACCACCAAGGCTACACACCACTTGACCAAAGTATTACGTCAATGCCAACCTCACCGACCAGAGCTGCAGGAACTATGGGTTATATTGGACAGATAGACGGACATCCATTTCGAACTAAAAATATATATCCCAATGTGCCATGCAGTCCAATACAAGTTCATGCTTCTTATACAAGAACAACTGTAAAGTACCCCAAAGACCCTCATGGCATAAATGGAGCCTCAGAGCTTGGATCTTCTGCTTTACACTCTGCTCTTGGTCCAAGGAGGCTGTTCCTTTGTTGCTACCTGGGGGTTTACACGGTAAATAATAATAATACTCGGTCCCCCCATGACCAAACACTCATGGGGGAAAACAAAAAGGATGAAGGGGAGGACAGGGGTTTGGTTTTAGGAGTGAACTTGTAGTTGGACTCTAAGGTAAGATAAGTGGACACCACAAACATTCTTGGCTAAAGGTTTAGCTTTGCCAGATTTCTCTTCTTCCCTAGAGTTATCAGGCCCTATAGGCAAACTGGACCTGATGACATCATCACGCTGCACCCATCAATGTTATCACCCTGAACTGAAGAAGTGGTAATTTTAAAGGCAAGAAATGCACTTTTTTTGTGAAAGAAATTTGACGTTCATTAAACTCGATGACTCCGACCTATCCTTCGATGGAGAACAATTGGCACCTCTGACGATTGTACCACCGACTGGCATCTTTTTTGAAGACTTGTTTTTAACCTACCGATTTCACACACTCGCCTGGGAACCCCATAGAGGACCCAGGATTGGGGCCATCAAGGCATAGAGAGCGAACACCTTCATCCTGCATGCACACAGGGTTTCTCCACCTGTGCACTTGGAAGATTGAGTGTTCCCACCCCCCTAGGGCATGGGTGCGCAACCTGTGGCCCTCAAGCTGTTGCGAAACTACAAGTTCCATCATGCCTCTCCCTTTGGGAGTCATGCTTGTAACTGTTAGCTTTGTAATGCCTCAAGGAACTTGTATTTTCGCAACAGCTGAAGGCCCATAGGTTGATAACCCATACCCTAGGGCTGCGATGGCGAACCTCGACACCCCCAGATGATTATTATACACTATTTATATAGCACCAACAGTTTACGCAGTGCTTTACAATGTATAGGGGGAGAACACAATTACAGTACAAAAAAGGTACAGGAGGGCCCTGTTTGTAGAGCTTACATTTTAAAAAAAGGGGGTGGTGGTACAAAAGGTAATAGCTGCAGAGAATGATTTGATGGGGGTTGCTCGGGACAGTTGTTAGGTGGGTGTGGGATAGGCTTCCCTGAATAAATGAGTTTTCAGGGATCTCCTAAAGGTGGACAGGGTAGGGGCTGATCGGACAGACTGGGGCAGGGAGTTCCAGAGGATGGGAGAGGCTCTGGAGAAGTCTTGAAGGTGAGCATGGGAGGTAACAAGGGAGCTAGAAAGCAGGAGGTCCTGCGAGGTGCGGAGGGGACGATTTGGGCGATATCTGCAGATGAGGTTGGTGATGTAGATGGGGGCGATGTTGTGGATGGCTTTGTATGTTATGGTTAGCATTTTGAATTTTATACGGTGGGGTAGGGGAAGCCAGTGAAGCGATTGGCAGAGAGGGGCAGCAGTCACGGATCGATTAGTGAGGTGTATTAGTCTATTAGATGATTTGGAACTACATTTCCCATGATGCTCAACTACACTGAAGCTTGCACGAGCATCATGGGAAATGTAGTTCCAAAACATCTGGGGTGCCAATGTTCGCCATCACTGTCCTAGGGTGACTGCAGCCTCAACAGATGCACCGCTTTGGCTGTTCCACACCTCAGCATGATTTGGCATGCTGAAGTCATGTGGGGACTTTTCTGGGTTTTGACTGGATGTTAGTGATCATAGCAGAAGTTCAGTGTAAGAAATACACAGGAGAAAATGCATATTGATAAGGGGAGTGTAGAGGTGGGCGGGGAGTCTACTGACATCACGACTCCACCCACTGAGCCCTGGAAAACAGACACACCCACAAAATCTGCACTTTTTCGGGTTTCATAGCAGACAGAGGGGAGACATTTTACAGATAATTATACATGCAGGAGGCATGTATATCCTTCAAGATAACCGTTACAGTAGTTTAGAAAGGATGAGAGAGTGGGTCCACTTTAAAGCGGTTCTGCACTCTGAAAAAAAAAATTTTTTTTTTAGGATGTAATATAAAGTGTGCTTACCTTTATTAGGGGACTCACCTGTTCCATCTTCCATCTCGATCGCCGCCGGTTTTCGTCCGATGAAGTTCCTCGTCTTCTTCTTTAGTGCTGGGGGCCATCTTGCCTGTGGGCATGTGAAACACCCACAGGGACTTTAGATGGCCCAGCATGCACTGCCGTTACTCGCGCGTGCGCAGTAACTGCTCATCTGCCGAGATCTCACGAGATTTCGGCAGATGCGGCCGAAATCTCGGGAGATTTCGGAAGATGTGGCCGAAATCTCGCGAGATTTCGGAAGATGCCCGCACTGGCTCCTGGGATCAATGACACCAGATCCCAGGAGACAGTGCGGCGTGACGACGATCGACGCAAGACCCCGCCCGCCGCCGCAGAGGGAGAAGACCGGAAGTCTTCAATTACAAGGTAAGTAAAAAAAAAAAAAAAAAAAAAAACATTTCATTTAGTACTCTTTGCCTGATTTGGAAGGCAAAGAGATTTACTAAATGAAATGAGTGCAGAACCGCTTTAACCTCTAGCCGACCGCCCACTGTCAAATGACGGCGGGACGGTGCGGCTCTTGTGGCGGGACGCCGTCATATGACATCATCTACATTTTGGCCACTAGGGGGCGCGCGCACGCCGTGGGAGGCGCGTGCCCGCCGCGTAGCTGGGGAGCCAATGCGCATGCCCGGCGGCCACGATGTCCGCTGGGCACCCGCGATTGCCCAGTAACAGAGCAGGACGTGGATCTGTGTATGTAAACACACAGATCCACGTCCTGTCACTGGAGAGGAGACCGATGGTGTGTCCCTTGTACATAGGGACACCGATCGGTCCCCTCCCTCAATCAGTCCCCTCCCCCACAGTTAGAATCACTAACATAGGGAACACATTAACCCCTGCAGCGCCCCCTAGTGTTAACCCCTTCCCTGCCAGTCACATTTATACAGTAATCAATGCATTTTTATAGCACGGATCGCTGTATAAATGTGAATGGTCCCAAAAATGTGTCAAAAGTGTCCGATATGTCCGCCGCAATGTCGCAGTCATGATAAAAATCGCAGATCGCCGCCATTACTAGTAAAAAAAAAAAAAATAATAATAAAAATGCTATAAATCTATCCCCTATTTTGTAGACGCTATAACTTTTGCACAAACCAATCAATATACGCTTATTGCGATTTTTTTTTACCAAAAAGATGTAGAAGAATACGTATCGGCCTAAACTGAGGAAAAAATGTGTTTAAAAAAAAATATATAAAATTGGATATTTATTATAATAAAAAGTAAAAAATATTATGTTTTTTCCAACTTGTTGCTCTTCTTTTGTTTATAGCACAAGAAATAAAAACCGCAGAGGTGATCAAATACCACCAAAATAAAGCCTTATCTGTGGGGAAAAAATAATAAAATTTGTATTTGGGTACAGCGTTGCCTGACCGCGCAATTGTCATTCAAAATGCGACAGCGCTGAAAGCTGAAAAATGGCCTGGTCAGGAAGGGAGGTGTTCGTGCCTGGTAGGCAAGTAGTTAAGTTAATTTGGTTTAATTATATATATGGATGCAGCCGCGCTTCCCTGGTGGTAAAGCAGCCAACACAACAATATGACTGATTGTGAAAAGGAACTAAAAAATGGTTAAGTGTGGCGCTGTGAAACTTTGTATCTGATCAATAGCTACAAGGAAGAATGCAATCTTCATTATATTGCTATCATCCAGATTTTAGTGATTAATCACCATCTGTAAAGGATGGTGAGAAAAAGTAAGTACAAACAATCCACATCAGAACTGTTTATACAAATAAAAAATACAAAATACAAATGTTGTTAGAAATAAAAGTGAGCATCTAACATGAATCTATGTGAATCGCATGAGTGAACTGATTATGGTATGAGGATAAGGAAGTATTACTATATATAATGGAAATACTAGGTTGCCTGTCTCTGAAGAACAGGAAATCATATAATGCAATACAGTTCCTTTGTATAACCGCCTATAATCAGAATTACAGTATGTATGAACTAAATGTAATCATAATCCACAAACAATAACGTTCATGAAAATAAGTGAACACAGTAAAAACATATATATAAAGTGAACCCAAATAAGTGCTATATTAACACGTGTTAGGGTGATTTGTATATATAGATACAAGTGTCCCAAATGAAAAATCACATTAGCAATGATATATCAATATTTTGATACTCCTCAGAACTTAGATAGTGTTCATCAACGTATCATCCTCATGTGTTTTGGACGGCGTCAAGAACTTTGAGGCGTAGAAATAAAGTTGGGTACTCTTACCGTCAAAGATGGACCCACTGACCTTTGGTGAGGGGTCAAACAGAGCTTGGATATGCCGATGGATGGCAACCGCAGGATGGTAAACCGGAATCAGGAACTTGAAAGGGCACAGCTGGGCCGATCCATGGTGTGTACTCACCGAATCTCAGATAACGGTATAAGGACTGCACTTAGAGCAACTGTGCAGGAACTCAATGGTTGACCCCGAGGCAGCTCAATAGGTAAAAATCATGGAAAAGAGATAAAACAGAAAGCCTCCTCATAGGGTGAATCAATCCGATACCGGAATGGATTTATTTATTTATTTGTAAAAACAAAGACAAATCAAGAAATAAAAAAAAAAAGCAAACGCAGTGGTGATGGGTATAGCGTATCCGCCCTACGCGTTTCGTCTTAACAGACTTCTACAGGGGCATAAGCCTTATGCCCCTGTAGAAGTCTGTTAAGACGAAACGCGTAGGGCGGATACGCTATACCCATCACCACTGCGTTTGCTTTTTTTATTTCTTGATTTGTCTTTGTTTTTACTGATCGTTCTTTCTGACAAACAAGAATTTTATAAATAAATCCATTCCGGTATCGGATTGATTCACCCTATGAGGAGGCTTTCTGTTTTATCTCTTTTCCATGATTTTTACCTATTGAGCTGCCTCGGGGTCAACCATTGAGTTCCTGCACAGTTGCTCTAAGTGCAGTCCTTATACCGTTATCTGAGATTCGGTGAGTACACACCATGGATCGGCCCAGCTGTGCCCTTTCAAGTTCCTGATTCCGGTTTACCATCCTGCGGTTGCCATCCATCGGCATATCCAAGCTCTGTTTGACCCCTCACCAAAGGTCAGTGGGTCCATCTTTGACGGTAAGAGTACCCAACTTTATTTCTACGCCTCAAAGTTCTTGACGCCGTCCAAAACACATGAGGATGATACGTTGATGAACACTATCTAAGTTCTGAGGAGTATCAAAATATTGATATATCATTGCTAATGTGATTTTTCATTTGGGACACTTGTATCTATATATACAAATCACCCTAACACGTGTTAATATAGCACTTATTTGGGTTCACTTTATATATATGTTTTTACTGTGTTCACTTATTTTCATGAACGTTATTGTTTGTGGATTATGATTACATTTAGTTCATACATACTGTAATTCTGATTATAGGCGGTTATACAAAGGAACTGTATTGCATTATATGATTTCCTGTTCTTCAGAGACAGGCAACCTAGTATTTCCATTATATATAGTAATACTTCCTTATCCTCATACCATAATCAGTTCACTCATGCGATTCACATAGATTCATGTTAGATGCTCACTTTTATTTCTAACAACATTTGTATTTTGTATTTTTTATTTGTATAAACAGTTCTGATGTGGATTGTTTGTACTTACTTTTTCTCACCATCCTTTACAGATGGTGATTAATCACTAAAATCTGGATGATAGCAATATAATGAAGATTGCATTCTTCCTTGTAGCTATTGATCAGATACAAAGTTTCACAGCGCCACACTTAACCATTTTTTAATTTGGTTTAATGAAATCAATGTTGATTGGAGGAGTGAAGTTCCACTTTAACTCCCAAAAATGTGTGGCATAAAATGAGATCACCTTGAGATCCATGTTGCAAAAACAGGACATTCTGGGGGTGTTTGTACTGTCCGGGAATTGTTATTTAATATGATTTAGAAAAGGAAAAAAAAAAAAAAAAAAAAAAAGAAAAAGAAAAAGGTCTTGTTCAACTTGTTGGTCTTTTTTTTTTTACTATGTAACAGAAGTAGTGAAATATCACCTACAGAAAGCTATATACGTCTCAAACCCACAATATAAAATACATTTGGGTACACTATTGTATGATGTTTTCACAGCCTAAAATCTGAAAAGGGTAATGAAGGGGTGTATACATACAGGCACTGCAATGTTTCTTGGCTGACGTTAGCTGCTCCCAGACCGGTTCCACTTGCTGCTTAGAGTTGCTCTTTAACAAGCAGCGATTGAAGCTTCAACGTTATATTTTCCTTAATTGTAACAATAAATTTGAAGTTTGTTAACAAGATCTAAGCCTTCTGTGCGGCATTCGCTGACGCAGATTCTACTATGCGTTAATACTGGGGACAATGCACTGTTTGTCAAGTGCTTTGTGCCTGAAGCCTACACTGTGGATGGGAGCCACTATGTGGGACACGGAGGCTGTCAAAGGATGCACAGAACAGCTGACGCACACAGGACTGGGAGGTAAACTGCAAATCGGGAAGAGAAGCGGATGGTCCCCATAGTAACTGGTGATCCAGCCCTCCCAGGACCTCTCATTAAACTCGTCACTTGTTGCCGTCTCGTGCTAATGCTTGACTCATTTACATCACCTTTACCAAAACCCTGTCCAGCAAGTTCTGCCCTCACACTCAGGGCTGACACAACCAGCTCAACCCCACATATCCCCAGGGAGTGTGGCTTCTTAGTGTGGAACTGGGACGTGTAAAGCAAAACTCTGCCCTTCAAAGACACCAACTAAAAGACTCCGCTACCATCTACTGACATCTAGAGGTTGGTCCCTAGACATCTATTGGAATCCTGTGTCTATCTCACAAAATTCTCTCTTGAACCTGTGGAGGGAACTGAGCAAATGCCGCAAAGGGGGGGTGGGGGTAAAAAGCAACAAAAAGAGGGCGCACCAGCCTAGCGTATTACCTTACTACACCTTTTATTAATCTTTAAAAGTATTCTACTCAAATGGGTTTTACAAGCCCATCAATGTATTCAAAGACAGGTGCCACATCTGCAGCATTCATTCTTCAGCATGGGAATAAAATAATCCAAGGTCAAATATGGCTGACGCGTTTCAAGAGGTAACCCCTCATAATCAGAGCCAAAAGCTGTGGTACCTGTAGCATGACTTGCATATATTTCTACTATACCATAAGAAAAGCATATGCGTAATGGCATCCTATAGCCTTGAATTGGAAGGACAGCAAAGTGTAATGGCATCCCATAGCCTTGAACTGGAAGGACAGCAAAATGTATTGGCATCCTATTGCTTTATATTGGAAGGACAGCAAAAACGTGGTGGCATCCTATTGCTTTGAATTGGAAGGACAGCAAAGTGTGGTGGCATCCTATCGCCTTGAATTGGAAGGACAGCAAAGTGTGGTGGCATCCTATCGCTTTGAATTGGGACAGCAGGAAATGAACTGGCCTTCAAAAGCGGTTTCTTTGCCTTCTATTAAAATATTGCATCTGCTGTCCAGGGGTCCAGTGCCATGCTCACCCGAAGGAAACGCTTATTTACTGGCTTTTGGGTCCCTTGTTCCGGCATGTTTACGGAGGAGAGCCGTCTGCTTGTGGATTCACAGATGGCTGTCCAATGCACATTTGTGGATGGTCCTGA
This sequence comes from Lithobates sylvaticus, assembly GCA_028564925.1. NCBI lineage: Eukaryota > Metazoa > Chordata > Amphibia > Anura > Ranidae > Lithobates > Lithobates sylvaticus. The sequence continues at coordinate 239,015,375 of CM053032.1, forward strand.
AGCCCTATGAGACCTGTGATCTGTCCCAGAAGGTTGCGATAGTGGGGGTGAACTTTCAGTGGATCGCTGTTAAAGTGGGTACCTGCCAAAACCAGGTTCTCCCTCGATCTCTCCCTCGATCTCTCCCTCTCTCGAAAAAAAGTGCCAAAAACAGAAGGGGGAGGGAGGGCATAAAGCAGAACTGCCCCTGAAGGTAAAGGCCAACTTTAAACACCGCACTTGAGCACAGGAGGTTGTCTATATTGTTTACTTTTTAATAGGGTGATAAAAGTTTTAAGGCAGTGGAGGGACAATTTGTGCAGAACACCTGCCATTCTTAAAATGTCTCTTCCCCACCTATCATGCCTAACCTGTGCCCAAGAGAAATCTTTACTAAAACAGGAAGTAAACTTCCTCTGTCGACATTAACCTACAGGCAGTGAAAACATAACAGTTACATTACACTCAGCCATTGCCATCCCTGGCGCATGCACTCTGAAGGAATGGCCACAGATGCCATTCCATCCGAACCTTGTGGCACGAACGGTGGCTCCCGCCCGCATGTGCTAGGTCTAATTTTCGGGGTAGGGCTTATTTTCAGGGAAACCGGGTAGTAGGATTTTCTTTTAATCAGCGCAGTTTTCGTCCGAAAAATACAAAATACGTTACAGTACTTCCAAATTTTTATTCTGTGGTACGAGAACTTTCATATTTCAGTAACCTCTTGTTTTTCATGCTAGTCTCCGTATCGAAAACAAATGATAATCTCATGGCGTGTACTAGCTGGAACTACATGATCACATAACTGGGCAAAAAAGGAAAAACATACATTTAGTTTTTACACAGGATAGGTAGCAGGAGAAGGAGGGGGCATAAGTTAAGACTAGTTAGTGTTGGAAAGGAATTCTACTTCATCCAGTAAGAAACTGTTTAACGTGAAAAAGGATCAGAACCCCTGTTTGGCTTTTACTGCCATCAAGGTTTTTCTTGAATTCTGTGACAACGGTTTTACCAAAAATGAACACAGAAAAAAAAAAAAAAAAAAAAAAAATCTCAGGAGTAAGTTCTAGCTTTCCTGTACTCAGGTTAAAAAAAAAAAAAAAAAAAAAAAAAAAAAAAAAAATTCTTATGAAGATCTCATCTCTTCCCGTCTGGTAAATGTCAGCTAGATAAGAAATCTCTGGGCAGGGCAGTAAAAATACAACAGGGGTCCCCATTCTATTTAAAAGAAAAAAAACTTTTTTGGTTGAACAGAAACCTCAAATCAGATCTAAAATCAAACCCATTTTTTTTTACCGCCAAGTGTTTATGTATGTATGCATGCATGCATATATAAAATATACATACATGCTTAAAGCGGTAGTATAGTAAATTTTTAAACTTTTACCTATAGGTAAGCCTATATATATAATAAGGCTTACCTGTAGGTAAAAATAATATCTCCTAAACCTGTACGGTTTAGGAGATATTCCCCTCGCAATGACCCGCTGACTTCAGCGGCGCATGCGCTCCGGGGATTCTCGGCTGAAAGTCCGGCAGACGTGCGGGAGTAACGACATTGCGGCTCCGCCCACTCACTGCGCCGTAGCCGCGATACCCGGAAGACACACCAAGGGAAAATGTCAGCTCCCTCTGCGTTGATCTGTTGAGATACCGGCGCCTTGTTCTAAGGTAAGCATTTCATAATGAGCTAGTATGCGGTGCATACTAGCTCATTATGCCTTTTCCCTTACAGGTTCAGAGAGAGAAAAAAAAGAAAAAAAAAAGTCAGCAGCTTTACTACCGCTTTAATGTTTGCTTTACAAATAAACATTTGATACATGACAAAGGATTCCAGGTGCACTATGTGTTAGCTGTGTTGACAGCATAGCAGATGAAGCTTGCTTTCCTGTTTGTTGGATTGCAACCTCAGACAAAGCCATCTGATAATAGAGAAGTAATTACTTTGTTCACTCCTTGGCAAGAATGAACGGATCAATGAATGGAGGACAGGCCAGAGGAATGAAAGTTCTACAATATTCATTTTATGAATGGAGGAGGAGTGGTGTGGAAAGGGTAGGAGTAATTAGTGCCTTCCATGAGTACATGTGACAGATCTCTCGGCTCTGTTAAAGTGGCTGTACAGCCACTATCATAAGACAATACAATCCCCTCTGTTAAATAAAGGACATGTGCCCCACAGTATGCATTTTATAAAAAAAAAAAAAAAAAAATATGCCAATTTCTATCTTCTTTCAGAGCGCCTCCGGCGCTCACGCAACTCCTTGCCTCTCTCCCTTCCTGGGCTGACAACTGCAGTGGGAGGGGCCGAAAATGGCCACCGACGTCAGCAGCGAAGAGTCACATGAGCTCCGGGAGGCGCTTTGAAAGAAGATAGAAAATCGGTGTCTTTTTTTTATAAAAAAAACACATACTTTGGGGCACATATTATTTAGCACAGGAGATTGTATGATAGTTTAATAGCAGGGGAGGGGGTGGGCACTAGTAAGAGCTGACCGGCAGGGAGGGGGGAGAGAAGGACAGAGGAGAGCTACAGGCGGAGGCACGTAAAACTGACCACGGTGTCAGGGCTCAGCAGCCATGATAAACTGTGGTCAGCTCCTAGAGGGGAGGGCAGAACCAGGCAGGACCAGTAAGGTATTTCAGGTGATACGGGGGGGGGGGGGGCAAATGACACAGCACAAGCAATGTGCCGCATAACATGCTTTTAAAAGGGAACAGGATCTATTTTTTTTAGGGTAACAAACACCGAGTCCTGCTGAACCAGGAAGATTAGGTTGGCAGTGGTAGGAGAATCAGAGAAGGAAGATTTCTACTAAAGCAAGAGCCAGCAGCACAAGGGACACATCGCATTGATAGCAAGCAATGTCCCTTGTGCTTTTATTTGACTAAACATAAGATTTAAAGCAGAGTTCCACCCATTTAAAAGTCAGCAGCTACAATAAGTGTAGCTGCTGACTTTTAATAATCACTTGCCTGTCTAAAGATGCGGGCGCACGAAGCCCTGCTCCTCTCCCCTCCGCGGCACCGCCATTCTAACTGTGGGCACCCAGTTGTGGCTTCACAGCCGGGGCGCGCACTGCACATGCGCGAGCCATACTGCGATTGGCCGGGCAATCTTCTGGTACCTGTGACATGTCCCAGAAGATTGCAGGGATGAGAGAGGGGGGGGGAGGTGATCTTCCTTCCAGCGCCAGGGGAGGAAGTGGGAGCTGGGTGCCTGTATGTGGTCACCAACACTTAAAGCGGAAGTTCAATTTTTAGGTGGAACTCTGCTTTAAGTGGTTGTAAAGGCTAAAGGTGTTATTTTCATGCATTCTTTGCATAAAGGTAAAATAAATAAAAAACCTGTGTGTGACGGAGTCCCCCCTCTTATACAGACCTGAGCCGGATCTTCCTCCAACACAACGATGTGCATGGGAGACTGGACTCCGAGTCTCTCCCTCCTCATTGGCTGAGACAACAGTGGGAGTCATTGGCCCGAGACCTGACTTGCTGCTCTGCGCAAAACCATATAGCGTAGAACTTTTTTTGTTTTTTTAAAACTAGCTTTAACATAACTTTAAGGAAATTATGTTTTAAAGTAATTCTGCAGACATATGGACAAATTTCAGGAACAATTTTGGATGTGATCTTGAACAACTGAAGTGAATGTAATATACAGTAGTTGGGAGATCTCTCAGGTTGCTCAATGATGATTTCCTTTTATCAGAAAAGGGAAGTTCTCTCTGCCGAACATTGGACAAGCCATGGAAGAAAAGTTGTGTCAGGTTCTGGGGCTACACAAATTCTAAGATAGGATGATGCTCCAGTACGTCTCATTTCTTTCACTTTGTATTTAAGAAAAATAGAAAACAGTATGGATACAAAGCATAAAGCTTAACGCAACTTAAATCCATAGTTTTGTCTAGTTTTCCGAAGAGCAATAAACAGCATCCAATACTGCGATCTCTCACAACGCTAATTACAATTGAAGGCATTCCAATCAGTCAATAAAGATAAGATAAACTGGGCAAACAGACATTCAAGTCAAAGTAAATAACGAAAGGGAACTTAAAAATTAAGAAGTGGAAAGAAATAAATTAAAAAAAGCGAACAGCTGACTGAACTAGAGAGCGCAAAAAAGAAAAAAAGCTAACTGAATGGAAAAACTGGAGTTAAACAGGGATTATAAAAGGCAGAAGGTATTTTTTTATCTTTATACATTCTATGCATGAAGATAAAAAGCCTTCTGTACGCAGCAGCCTCCCCTATTACCTGTGGTCCCTCTGTCCAGCGATGTCCACGAGTGTCTCAGCCATCCGAGATTCCCTCCTGACTGGCTGAGACAGCAGCGGCGCCATTGGCTGCTGCCAAAGTCCGCTAGCCAATCAGGAGAGAGAGGGGCAGGGCTCTGTCTGACAAAGAGGTCCTTAGATAGATAGATATCTATCTCTCTCATTCGTTATACAATTTTCCCTTTTAGATTTACCTTATGTAGTGCAAGGGCCTGCCTGATTGCATACACTTCGAAAGTGTTTAAGTTTGACTTCACATTATATGGTTTTGGGAAATCTAAAGTAAAATTGTATAATATATGGCCAGCGTTGGTTCACCTTTACAGAAAATCTGTACGGTGACCTTACACTGGACCCCCTCCCCCTCGCCGATATACCAGACTGCCGCAATCCCCCGCTGTCAGCAACCAGAAAGCCGCCTCACCGGTCCAAGGATTTGAAATGCCCGTAGCTTAATCCCTTGTCCGTATTGCCAAGCCAGTAAGGACTACAGGGATTCCAATTGGTCAGCATCATCACATGGACGGTGCGGATCAGAAGCTTTCTAGCCCATATTGTCAGCCGGTGGCATTTGAAATCCCCAGGCGGTGAAGTGGCTTTTTGGTGTCTGAAAGCATCAGGTTCAGTAAACTGATAGAGTGGGACCGGGGGGGGGGGGTCCAATGTAGGCTACCTTACAGATTTTCTGTAAAGATGACCTTGCACTTTAATCCTCAACCATATTACAGTAGTGAAGCTAGAACTATGCGTAAACTGTTGGCGCTATATAAATCCTGTAATAAATAAAATAAACTATGCACAGAAAAGAAAATAAAGGAAAAAAACAAAAAACTACCACACAACAATGAGGTTTCAGGGCCTATGGAAAGCTCAAGGTATAGGAAGAAAAAATAAAAAAAAGGAATTCATATACTAATAAACTATAATGCTACTGTTACAGGTATAAAGCCCATACAGTTACCAAAGTAAAATATTTTTGCAAGGTATGCACAGCCTCTCAGTCATTTCAAATCAGCACATTATAGTACACACGGTAAGTAGCATAAAGAAAAATAGTGCTTTCCTCCCACTAATAGAAAGTTCAATCGCAGCAACTTGCTCAGTCGCACACACAGCTCCCAGCTGCTGTTTAAACAGGAAACTTACTTGCTCTGTCCCACTGCAAGGTGTTCTCAGAAATCAGCTGGCCCTCTTGTTCCAGGCCCGTCCTCTGTTCTTGTGTGCTGTGCTTCCCATTTCGATGGAACAATCGGTTGGCAAAGCCCTCTAACTTCTGCAGGGCTGTCGAGGTGCTGGCGGCCTGAAGACTTTCGTTGTACGATGCCATACATACAGGTATTTGTTGGGAAAATGGCTACAAACAGCTCTATAACTTAAAGACTAGGGGTGGAAAGAAATAAAAAAAAAAAACACCCTGCACAGCAAGAAGCGTCTTACTTCCTGTTTGACTGTGTGCACAAAACCACGGCGGCTGCTGCTGGTTCCTCTAGAAGACTTGCTGGCTGCAAGCTTATTTCAGCTTTGCTTGAGCTGCATTTATCTGCCTAGTTTTGAAGTGGATTTCCTACAAAAATGACAAGTGCTCAATGTGTTACCTGCCTTTTAGCAGAGTCCCAGCAAAGCGAGGCTAAAATAATTAAGACCTTTCTTGTAGCTCTGCAAACAGAAAAATGTTCTCTAATGACAAAGCTGCAGGCTCTCCCACAGATCTCAGGTGCCCTCAGGGCTTATGAATCTGTAGCTATGTGATTAGGTATCCTAGCCACATATTTGTGACAAAAGGGATGAGTTCAGAGAGAGAAAGTCACACAATGACCTGACTACACTATGAAAGAAAGAAATGGCTTCTTTTGGACACTAGGTGGTGCTCCGTTTGAAAAGCGAGAGGCCCAATCATATTACTTCCATTCTTACTGTATATAGAACTGATGCCCCTGAATGCAGCCCACCTGGATGAATATTTAACTTCAACCTAGATCCAACGATCTTCACTGATCGAGGACTGAGAACCAATATCCATTAAGTATGGTCTGAACTCCGGGGGGTGGGGCACGCCTTAAAAGGTCAACTTATACCAAAGGCAGAGTTGTCTTTTAATTTGCAATATTTGAAGCTGAATTCTAGATGGATATTAAAGATGCAAATTAATGCTGTTCTGAAAATTATTTATCTCCAAATCTTCTTTATTTTTCTTTTAGAAATGGTGTCACCACCCTACCTCATCCAATTAGAGAACGCTCTGCATTCATTTAGAGAATGTAAAGAATTTGCTTAAAGGCGCCATACTGAGCGCCTGTGTTCAGAATGCTTTAGGCCAGCATTCTGCCATTTTTGCCTGGCCCACCTATGACTAAGCCCTGCCCATGTTTTACCCCACCCACCTATGACTAAGCCCTGCCCATGTTTTACCCCACCCACCTATGACTAAGCCCTGTCCATGTTTTACCCCACCCACGACCAAGTCCTGCCCACGTTTTACCCCACCCACCTATGACTAAGCCCTGCCCACGTTTTACCCCACCCACCTATGACCAAGCCCTGCCCACGTTTTACCCCACCCACCTATGACCAAGCCCTGCCCATGTTTTACCCCACCCACCTATGACCAAGCCCTGCCCATGTTTTACCCCACCCACATTTTACCCCACCCACCTATGACCAAGCCCTGCCCATGTTTTACCCCACCCACCTATGACCAAGCCCTGCCCATGTTTTACCCCACCCACCTATGACCAAGCCCCGTCCACGTTTTACCCCACCCACGTTTTACCCCACCCACGTATGACCAAGCCCTGTCCATGTTTTACCCCACCCACGACTAAGCCCTGGCCATGTTTTACCCCACCCACCTATGACTAAGCCCTTCCCACGTTTTACCCCACCCACGACTAAGCCCTGTCCATGTTTTACCCCACCCACATTTTACCCCACCAACCTATGACTAAGCCCTGCCCACGTTTAAGCCCACCCGCGTTTTACCCCACCCACCTATGACTAAGCCCTGCCCACTTTTAAGCCCTGCCCACTTTTAAGCCCTGCCATCTATGACTAAGCCCCACCCACATTTTACCAAGCCCTGCCCATGTTTTACCCTACCCCACCAACTAAGCCCTGCCCATGTTTTACCCTACCCCACCAACTAAGCCCTGCCCATGTTTTATCCCACCCACTTAGGACTAAGCTCTGGTGGGGAGAAACACGTTGGTGCAAATGGTTTCTTGTAGGCTGAGGCCACTCCACATTTGTGTCACACTGGCTGGTCGGGACAGTGGCATCCTTTTTAATCGACTGCACAGATCTCTTTTTGGATGAGCACATTGGCACGCCTGCACCCCCATTACTTCTGTGGATCTTGGAGTCCCTGGCTTTCAGCAGCATTCCAAGTTTACAATGGGAACCCTCATGCTCCAGTGTCTATGTATAGGTCTGCTATGGGATGACAGAATAGGGCAGAGCTTGGAACCACTGAACACCGTTTTTCCATTTTTACAAATTTAGCTACAAGGCCAATCAATGTCTGAGGATACCGGCAGCCATAATGATTTACTAACGGGACAGTCAGCTGTGCAATATGAATAGCAGGATTACAGGAGACACACAGCAAATGAATGCCGGAATTTTAAGGGCTGACTGAATCAAATCTTTTAATTTCTGTATCAATTCCATCAGGCCTGTAATAAGCAGCATAGGAAAATCCTATAGTTTGCTGGTAAAATTCTCGCTTCCTGCATTCTCCTCTCCAGCCACCATTTTTGGTTCATTTTCATTCTAATTATAGCTCACCGCTGGCTGTGAATGTTCCCATGGAGATTTCCGCCTGTTTACACGAGACATTTCCTGCTCTAGTTTTTCAGAGCTTGAAGACTACGGAGCTATACAGCTTATAGCAGAATTCCCTCTACACAGGAACATCATCACAAGGCAGACTGACAAGACGGAGCCTTTTCAGCTCTCCATATGAAGGGTGATTTATACCAGCTATGCTTTCAAAGTCTGATGGTAGAATTCAATTTTTATAAAGTATGGGGGGGGGGGGGGGGACATTTGTCTAATGCACACAAATGGCAATAATTGAGACAAAGCATAAGTAAAAAGCCTGAACCTTGCTAGTCTCTCCTCTCCCTGAACAGGTTCTGCAGGGAGGATTAGAGAGGATCCCACTGGACAGAGTAGAAGCAGTGTCTATAAATAGCAAGCATATGACAAGCGGGAGGGAGTGACATCAAAACTAATCTTCATTTCCATCCACAGCAAGGAGCTCTGCTGCCACCTACTGCTGAAATGGCAGAATACATGCACACATGCAACTTACAGATATTACTTAAACATTGGAGAACTTTTTTGGAAAGTAGGCTTCTTTTAACATCAACATCTTGTTACATACCCAACGATACTGAAAAGCACTAGAGACATTCCAACGAATATACCAAGGTACATCCTAAAATGTCTCTAGTACGTTATGTCCAGTGACCGTAAAGGAGAACTTCACTCAAAAAATTAAACTGTTGCCTTTCTAATTCTCCTCCTTTATTTTATATATGCCCATGCATGCGTGAAACCTGGCAGTGCATCATGGGCAGGCGTCTGCAGATATAGTTGGCTTCCCATAATGTAAACCGAAAGATGGCGGTGCAGGACTGAGCCAGGAGTAGGAAAGCGGTGTAAAGTGTGTAAAGTGTGACTAATGAGATTTTGACTGGAAAGGTAAGGAGATAATAAGGTTATTACTTTTGTATCTATTTGGTTTTATTCATCTGCAGATCGAAGGGATGAGCTTCAATCTGCATACGATGTCTGTTAAAGGAGAAGTAGTACATCCAAAGCTTGTTTGGCTGTACTTCTCTGGGTCACAGGAGTGCAGTTTGTTCTGCACTCCCGTGACTCGTTCTCAGGGAGCAGAGAGCAGAGAGCCAGTGACTGACCGCCACCCGCTCTGTTCAGGGAGCTCTGAGAACCGTGTGATTGGTGGTGTTTGATCGCTCAGTGTTCGAGCTGACGGGGGGAGACAGATGCAGCATCCACCTAGACAAGTATGAATCTGCAAACGAAAAAAAAAAAAAAAATGCTCTGTATAAAAATCTTCATGTGTCATAAGTTTACACACCTTGGCAGAATTTATTATTTCTTAGCCATTTGTCAGAGAATATGAATGAAACAAACATTTTTCACTCATGGTTAGTGTTTGTCTGAAGCCATTTATTATCAGTCAACTGCATTTACTCTAAGCCTGGGTTCACGCTAGCGCAATCTCAGAGATCGCATGTGATTCGCACCCACACCGCAGGTGCCGATCACAAGCGATCTCTGAGCAACGCGAGTTCAGCCGTACAGTTGTATGGCTGAAGTCACATTGGATTCGTACAGAAAATAGTGCAAAGACTTGTTTTTCCCACCACTAGAATCGGAAAGCATGGGTGTTCTCACCTATGCGATACGATTCCTGTGCGCACTGCCATCTGTGAACTAAACTGGGGGTGTCATTAACTTTGTTAATGACACCCGCAGCGGTTCGCACAAGGCAGTGTGAACTGCCTGCGGGAGAGGAGCGATGCTGGTTCCCGCATTGCACTAGTGGGCCATGTTTCGATCTCTTCCCCGGGAACACCCCTTGAGGCCCTGCCAGGGAGCTGCGAGTGTGTGACTCCGTCCTGTTTGGCGTGGAGCGGGGTCGCGAGGCTTCTAAAGCGTACCGGAACACAGTTGTGCTGGATCAGCATGTGTGCGGAGAGGAGGACCGCAGATAAACCGAAGGTTCCTGCATTACAGTCACTAATCATCTGACGGAGCGGTGTGTTGTGACAGCGCCAGCTTGGAGCGGGCTGAACTACCTGAAGTGGAACAGGACAAGTGTCTGGGCCCTGAGTGGTGAGCGGGCATTTGCCCAAATTGATATAACATTTTATCGCTACACAAACTCGTTTCAGAAGGCGGGTGGGACCTGTAGTCCCACAGGAGGGTGTTAATTTAGTTAAGACTACATCCAGTGAGGCCTCAGAGTTTGTTTTACTCTGCCACCAAGTGAATACAGTGTACACCCTTCATTAAGGGAGAAGTTCCATCCGTGCTCTAGATAACCAAGCACCCAGCGCTTATTACTTTTCTTATACATTCTTGGGACTGCATTACAACCTAGGGGGAGTATTTGACATAGATATTGGTACTGTATTACATTGCTGTATTGTATTCAGTATTGCATTTCCAATCTGGGGTGTGTGCTCTGAGGATTTGAGTGGGAAAGTGTCCGATGCAAGTGCTTTGTCGGATTGGATGCTAGCTACACTTCTTGCCTGTCTGCATACATTTTTCAGGTGGTTATTGAGTTATTACATGTCTATACGCATTTATGGTTATTCTTCGCATTAATTATATCGTAGTCCTTTAATAAGTTTTACTTTGTTGACAACCTTACAGTAAAATACTTAAGTGATACCGGAGTTTGATGTATGACTTTTCTTGGTAGCATTGTATTACAACTTGGAACCTGGAGGTGCCAGAGGTAAGAGGATCTGGAGAGTTGGGGTAGCCAGTGGGGTATAGAGTCAATTAGCAGCCCTTATGGGGGTACCGCGACATGTGTATAAAAGGTCAATGCGTTTATGGACTCCTGACAGACCCTTGCATCTTTCATCCAGTGCTGCACTGACGTTTCTGGATTCTGAGTCATGGGGAAAGCAAAAGAAGTGTCAAAGGATCTGCGGGAAAAGATAGTTAAACTGTATAAAACAGGAAAGGGATATAAAAAGATATCCAAGGAATTGAGAATGCCAATCAGCAGTGTTCAAACTTTAATCAAGAACACCATTTTATGGCAATTAACATGCGAGCTATAAACAATATACCAATTGGTGTTAGAGTCTCCTTTGGGAATAGCTCTTCATTAAGATAACCCAGCAAGCAAGCATTATGCCACGTACACACGATCGGAAATTCGGCCAGCAAAAGACTGATGAGAGCTTTTGGTCAGAAAATGCTACCGTGTGTATGCTCCATCTGACTTTTGCTGGCGGAATTTGAGAGCATGTTCTCTATTTTTCGGTTGGAAAAAGTTCCTAATCGAAAATGCGATCGTCTGTATGCAATTCCGACGCGCAAAATTCCTACGCATGCTCTGAAGCATTGAACTTAATTTTCTCGGCTCGTCGTAGTGTTGTACGTCACCACGTTCTTGACGGTCGAAAGGTCAGAGAACCGTGTGTATGCAAGCCAAGCTTGAGCGGAATTCCGTCGGAAAAACCATCCAAGATTTTTTTTTGGACGGAAATTCCGCTCGTGTGTATGGGGCATTAGGATCCAATTTAATATGGGTCCATTAATTAATTGTGGTCACCACCTCTCGGCAGTATCTGGCCAGTTTGGGGCACTTCCACAACATATGGAGCAGGTCAGCCGGAGATTGCTTACACCGTGGGCAATCCAGGGTTTCCCGCCGCCTCCAATTATATAGCTTTACCGGAGTCCTATATGACCTTTATATAATAAACAGAGATAGGCATTGTGCAAATGATAAAAAAAAAAAAAGATACAAGCGAGACCCTCTTCAAAATATTTTGCCACTCCTCCAATATAACCCCCAGATCCGTCTTCTAACCCTTTCTACCCGGGCCATCTAAAATATCTTGGTAGTTCATAATAGGTTGGTTATATAATAATAATAATGAGATGAGGCCTTTTTTCTCTCTAGCCACTGCCAAAGAGGTTAAGAGTGAGTGGCATAGGTCTTATATTCACCCCGGCATGTTTAGACTGACTGGACCGCATGTCGTAGTTGTAGATATTTATAAAAATTATTACGAGGCAATTAAGACTCCTGAAAGGGCCGCAGGACCTTTTGAGAATAAAAGCGGAGCAATATATTGTAGCCCTTGAGAGCGCCAACGTTCAAACCCCTCCAGTTTGCAAAGTTCTTCATAATGCCTATCCCCCCATAATGGGGAAAATTCTGACACCCCTTCATATTTCATTATGCGGCTCATTCCCTGCCATACTTTATTCATTAGTACTAATGTTGGGCTATAATGGGCATATGCAAAAGTTCCAGATTCTAACTGGGCCATAAGATTATAACAAGAACAATGGTTCAAAAGCACAGCCTGTATGGGACCTCTCTAATTTATTTCCTATGGTAAGACACGTGTGGCCTCAATCCCAGGCTGGGCCGAGGGTGTCTATCGTTCAGCTGGCTGACTGAACAAAAATAAAAAAAATATGTATTTATGTATGGCCTGCCTTAGTCGAGTCTGGTGTAAGTGGATTTGCAGTGTATATGTACAAATGTGTCTAAAGTATGTGGTGAGCTACAATACAAAATATCACCAGTAGGTGTCATTACATGTTAAATGTATGTGTTTACAAGCAGATTAGAGAGATTTCCTCAGTGATTCGGTTCTATACATAGTTTAACTTTCATGATCAGCCATGGCAAAACAAAAAAATATATATACAGAGTAGTCAGGATGCTGCAAAGTGAAGAATCTTGAACTGGGAATATTTAGAAAACGCGGCTCTGTGTTACACGCAGATAATGAAATATGGGTTTAACCATTTATAGACACTTTGTTTACATTTAAAAATCTGTATTTTTTATTAGAAAATTGCTTATAACCCCCCAGTTATTATATGCAGTGGCCCTGGGGAATAAAATGGTGGTCGTTGCAATTTTTTTATGTCACATTTTTGCACAGCTTTTTTTCAACACACAATTTGTGGAAAAAATACACTAATGAATTTTAATGCAAAACACAATATATAACCTTATTTTTATTCTTGCTCTCGCTATAAAATTTGCAACAATGCCTCAGATGTGTGGTGCAAACACCGCTTGCATATGCGTGTGCGACCTAGGTTTGCGTTCGCCTCTGCATGCGAGCACGGGGGCGCTTTACATTTTTACATGGCCCCTAATTTTTTTTATCACTTTTATTGCTGTCACAAGATATGCAAAACATCCCTCGATACCAAAAAAGGATGACAGTTTCTCTTTATGGAGACATCTCTCCTCTACCCTTGAAAGCATCAGATCAAAACACAAACAAACATCTCATTCTTTCCAAAAATGAAATGGCCCGTTTTACATCCTCCCTAAACAGAAGGGATGAAATGCTCATTGCTTCCAGTCTTAGACCGGTGGTTCTCAATCCTGTCCTCAAGTACCCCTACCAGGCCATGTTTTGGGAATTTCTCTTAGGCCTCTTTCACAAGGACGGTCCGTTCAGGTCCGCCTGTCAGTTTAAGCGGACCTGAACGGACACTCCATAGACCTCTATGGAGCGTCAGATGTCAGGCTGACATGTCCGCTGACATCCGACCCGCTCTGAAAAAAAGTGTGACAAAGGAAAACCCTATTTTTTCCATCCGTCTGCAGATCAGATCGGGTGTTGACGGACTCAACGGTCCGTCGTCATCCAATCCCCAGAGGAGAACGGCGCTCTGACAGGTCCGTCCCGGCACAGAGACAGAACTGTCATCTTCCTGCTCAGCGGGGGATCGACGGAGCGATCCCCCGCTGAGCAGAGCGGGCTCCGGACACGTCCGTGTGAAAGAGCCCTTAGATCAGGGGTGCCCAACCCGTGGCCCGCGGGCCACATGTGGCCCGCGGCGCCATCCGAGGTGGCCCGCCACGTCTTGCCCTGAGATGGCGGGTCGGGAAGCCCTGATCGCGGGCTCCCGACCCGCCATCTCCGAGCATCAGCTAGAACGGAGCCGCCGCTAAAGGAAGCAGAGCCGATGCTTCCTGTATAGCGCCGGCTCCTTCACAGGCGGAGTGATATCAAATGCACTCCGCCTGTGACAGGAATGTGTACTGCAGCTGCATGGTTCCTGAGATCTCACAGCAGCCAGCAGTGCCAGAGCCAGCAGTGCCAGTACCAGTACCCATCAGAAGTACCAGTACCCACTACCAGTACCCACCAGCAGTACCAGTCACCAGTACCCACCAGCAGTACCAGCCAGAAGTACCAGTACCCACCAGCAGTACCAGCCAGAAGTACCTGCCAGCAGTACCAGTACCCGCCAGCAGTACCCACCAGCAGTACCAGCCAGCAGTACCAGTGCCCACCACCAGTACCAGCCAGCAGTACCAGTGCCCACCACCAGTACCCGCCAGCAGTATCAGTACCCGCCAGCAGTATCAGTACCCGCCAGCAGTACCAGCCAGCAGTACCGGTACCCACCACCAGTACCAGCCAGCAGTACCAGTGCCCACCACCAGTACTAGCCACCAGTACCCGCCAGCAGTACCAGTACCCGCCAGCAGTATCAGCCAGCAGTACCGGTACCCACCACCAGTACCAGCCAGCAGTACCAGTGCCCACCACCAGTACTAGCCACCAGTACCCGCCAGCAGTATCAGTACCAGCCAGCAGTACCAGTCACCAGTAACCACCAGCAGTACCAGTACCAGCCAGCAGTACCAGTACCCGCCACCAGTAACCATCAGCAGTACTAGCCACCAGTATCAGTACCCGCCAGCAGTACCAGTACCAGCCAGCAGTACCAGTCACCAGTACCAGTACCCATCAGCTGTACTAGCCACCAGTACCAGTCACCAGTACCACCCAGCAGTACCAGTACCCACCAGCAGTACCAGTACCCGCCAGCAGTATCAGAACCCGCCAGCAGTACCAGTCACCAGTACCAGTACCCACCAGCAGTATCAGTACCAGCCAGCAGTACCAGTCACCAGTACCCGCCACCAGTACCCATCACCAGTACTAGCCACCAGTATCAGTACCCGCCAGCAGTACCAGTACCAGCCAGCAGTACCAGTACCAGCCAGCAGTACCAGTACCCATCAGCTGTACTAGCCACCAGTACCAGTCACCAGTACCAGTACCCACCAGCAGTACCAGTACCCACCAGCAGTACCAGTACCCACCAGCAGTACCAGCCACCAGTACCAGCCACCAGTACCAGGACCCACCAGCAGTACCCACCAGCAATACCAGTACCAGCCAGCAGTATCAGTACAAGTACCAGCCAGCAGTACCAGTACCCACCAGCAGTACCAACCACCAGTACTAGCCACCAGTTCCAGTACCAGCCAGCAGTACCAGTACCCACCAGCAGCACCAACCACCAGTTCCAGTCACCAGTACCCACCAGCAGTACCCACCAGCAGCACCAGTACCCACCAGCAGCACCAGTACCCACCAGCAGCACCAGTACCCACCAGCAGTACCAGTACCCACCAGCAGTACAAGTAGCAGAAAGCAGTTTCATCCAGCAGTACCAGTACCAGCCAGCAGTACCAGTACCCACGAGCAGTACCAACCACCAGTTCCAGTCAGCAGTACCAGTCAGCAGTACCAGTCAGCAGTACCAGTCAGCAGTACCAGTCAGCAGTACCAGTCAGCAGTACCAGTCAGCAGTACCAGTCAGCAGTACCAGTCAGCAGTACCAGTACCAGTCAGCAGTACCAGTCAGCAGTACCAGCCAGCAGTACCAGCCAGCAGTACCAGCCAGCAGTACCAGCCAGCAGTACCAGCCAGCAGTACCAGTCAGCAGTACCAGCCAGCAGTACCAGCCAGCAGTACCAGCCAGCAGTACCAGTACCAGCCAGCAGCACCAGTACCAGCCAGCAGTACCAGTACCAGTCAGCAGTACCAGTACCAGCCAGCAGTACCAGCCAGCAGTACCAGTACCAGCCAGCAGCACCAGTACCAGCCAGCAGCACCAGTACCAGCCAGCAGCACCAGTACCCACCAGCAGCACCAGTACCCATCAGTACCCGCCAGCAGTACCAGTAGCTGCAAGCAGTTTCAGCCACCAGTACCAGTACCCGCCAGCAGTACCAGTACCCGCCAGCAGTACCAGTCAGCAGTACCAGCAGGCAGTACCCAACAGCAGTACCAGCCAGCAGTACCAGCCCTGAAGGACAGCCAGCAGCAGCCACCAGTTATAACCACCTGGGGAACAGCAGCAACCAGCTGCAGGAATCCTGAGGAAGAAGTGAAGATTGAGGTCAGTTGAGGAGCAGGTAAACCGCTGTGCATCAGTGTGAAAGCAGCCTAGTCCCCTTTCACATGATCGGTCCGATTGGGTCCGCCTGAAAAACAGACAGGCAGAACCGATCAGACCCTCCATTCACCTCTATAGAGCGGCAGATGTAAACAGACGCCTATCTGCAATCCGATCTGCTTAAAAAACAGAAGGGGATCTGTCCCCTTCTGTCTGGGCAGATAGGAGGGCCCTTAGGGTAGAGCGGGCTGCATCTGTGTCTGCTCTACATATGCAGAATGGACACAGACCTGCCATCCGCCCGATACGCTCATTGTGGCCCGCGACCGGTTACCAAGTCGCTAAAGTGGCCCTCGCTCCTCAAAAGGTTGGGCACCCCTGCCTTAGATAAAATAGCTGTCTAAAATACCAAGCCACTGGCTTAGATTTAAAAGCACCTGTGCAAGATAAAAAGAAAAAACCTGCCAACCTAACCTGGTTTGCCAAGACCCCCTCCGCTGCTTCTAAAAAAAAAAAAAAAAAGAAAAGAAAAGAAAAGAAAAGAAAGAAAGAAAGAAGAGATACAGCGGCTAATCAGCCTCCCGGATTGCTTTTAGCAGAAAGGGAATCAACGGCTGAAAATTTTAATATGGAGTTATGGCTGACAGATGCAGCCAAGGCCCCGAGATAACCATTTGAACACAATCCCCTACTAGCAGATTTAATGAAATTGCAGCCAAACTCCAGCTATTACTTTAGAATACGACACTTTTTTTCCCCTTTTGGGATAAAGGTTTTAAATAAAGCCTATTGTAAGCACCCCTGCCAGTGCTGAATGGTTAGCCCTTTCCCTGTAAACAGATAAAAAAAATTTTTAGGCTTTCTTGTTTTTATTTTCATCTGGTGATCAAGCCAGTATGTCTTTTTTTTTTTTTTAAAAAAGGGAACAAAAACAGACAGGCATACTGGCTTGATCACCAGATGAAAAAGAAAAAAAACAAATGCAGCCATCACATCTAAGAACTGGTAAGCTGCAATATATTAAAGGTTTGCTTTTGGGTTTAATACGGCTTTAATGCAATTGCAGGATCCTTGCAGCTCAACTTCATTACCTCAGACCACGCCCCAACCCTTTTCTATTCCGCCGCACACTTGTAATGCGGTCAAACTGTTGTGATCCCGGGCCACTGCCAGTCTTTCAGGGTGGGAAAATAAAAATAGTTGAGTTGTTTGATGTCGGCTGGAGTGTATGACCCAGCAGTCTAGCAATAAATACAGATCGACTTCAAAAGAAAGTTTTCCTGCATAGCGCTACTGGACATCCAACAATTTAACTTTAGAAAGTAGTCAGATTACCTTCTTGGTAATCTATTTATAAAACCATATAAAACTAATATAGAAGGACACATTGGGGAAAATGACAAAACGAGAGAGTGTGCGGTGACCTCGGACAAGAGGCCAGCTGCTGGTCAACAGTCCATGTGTGCCAAAAAGTCTGCAGCCAACTAGTCTGAGCAAAGAGGACCTCCCGATATACGAGAGGTGATGAAAGACTCGCATCTCATCAACAATCCAGCACAGACACACAGGAAGTGTTATAGGTCACTTTCAGTATATTTGTATAAAATTGCAGTAGTCAACAGCTGTCATCATAAAGGAGCTAGTCACATTATTTATTATTATTATACAGCAAAGAATACATGAACCCAGAATTTCATAGTCCTGATATGTGCCTGCTGTACCATCTGCTTGTATGAAAAAGTATCCTGTTCTCTTTGTATTGCTTCCTTCCTGTTCTTGCTAGTCCCTCTGCTTTCCTATTACAATCTGACCACACTAGGCAGGGGAGCACAGTGTAGTCAGTGTTCTGGCTATGCTGGGAGCCAATCCAATGATCACTTGTCCTGACACCCCCCCATGCACAGCCATTTACTGTACTGGGAAGTTCAATGTGCTGCAGTTTCTCCTCCCCCAGCTCTTATGCAGCTGAAAAAAAAAAGGGAATGTGATGACTTATTTAAAATAAAAAGTTTTGCCTTTCATTTTAAACTGAATGGGTTATTTTGCAAGGTGGTTTACGCATACCCCAAATAAATCCACTCTGAAAAAAAATTTAAAATAAAGAAGGTCAGCAGCTACAAATACTGCAGCAGCTGACTTATAATAAAAGGATGCTTGCCTATCCAGGGATCCAGCGCTGTCCTCACCTGGGCTAGTTCTTCACTAGCCTTGGGGTTCTCAGCACCAGCATCCTAACTGTGGGCAGCTGACTATGGTTTCAGCCGCACTGTGCAGCGAATGGTCCCGCATTCTCCTGGGCCTACGATTTGTCCCAAGAGACTGCAGGGTGCAGGGGGAGGAGGAGTGGGGCAATTGGACCATAGGCGGGAGCGGGTACCTGTCAAAATCTGGTACCCCCAAAAAAGCCACATGCTGCGCTTTGCGAATGGTCTGGCAGTCTTCTGGGACCTGTGATGTGTCCAAAAAGGCTGGAGGGGGATGAGGGAAGAGAAGAACTTCCGTTAGGATTGCCTAGGTGATCCAAGTGGAAGTGGGAGCGGGTACCTGTCAAAACAAGGTAACCGCCCCCCCCCTCCCCCAAAAAAAATATTGTATGCCAAGGGAAGATAGGAGGACGACTTAAAGTGGTACTTCCCCTTTTGGGCGGAGTTCCGCTTTAAGAGGGCCCCGCTCATAAGAGCTTACAATCTAATAGGGTTAAGCAAGTGGTACAAAAAAAATGTAAATAACTGTGAAAGATGAGATGGAAGAATTTGTATAGTTTTTAGGTGGAGGTGGGATAAGCTTCCTTTATGCGATGAGTTTTCATCATAAAATGTCAAGTTGGTTGCAGATTCAAGAGGCTGAAGGCACCTGTTGGGCCCCACCTTTCAGGGTTCCCATCTATGGACATCTCTAAAGTAAAGCTGAAGATGGAGGAATCCTCCCTGCTGTGAGATTGTATTCTGACTCTTCCACTGTCAGACTACAGTGATCAGAGCTGCAGCCGATAAGCTGCATGTGCTGACTGAACTAGGCCCCTTTCACACTTGTGCAACTTCAAAGTCGCGCGATTTTGCCTCGATTCGTGGCCGCGATTTCAAGGAATGCCTGTGTAAGTGGCATCAAAAAAAAAAAAAAAAAAAAAAATCGGACCAAAGTAGTGCAGGGACTACTTTGAAGTCGTACTAATATGAATGGCTGTCATTGGAAATCATGGGGAAGGACTTGTCATGCTACTTTGCAGTCCCAAATCGTGGGACAAGTTGTATAAGTGTGAAAGGGGCCTTAAGGTTTTCCAACTTTCCTGCTTGAGTGAAGCGAATTGTTACAGTGACTGTTTTCTAGCAGGAATGGCCATACATGGATCAAAATTCGACCAGGTCCTGCTGAAGCGGTGGAATTTCAATACATCTATGGCAAGCCTTTGACGTATGTGGGAAAAGCATGATGGAAAAAAAAAAAAAATAACAAAAATAAAGCCAATCGCTAGATAGGAAATGACTGCTGTCCAATCATGCCAGATCTGAAGTTACACAATAACTCAGCAATTATGCAATCTTGCTTATAAATGATAAAAGGAGAAGTTTGCAGAAAAAAAATAAAAAAATAAAAAAAAACACACACACTATCGGCCATAAACACGATAAGAAAAATTGGAAGCATAAATTTTGTACGACAAGTGATCGGCTGATTATGAGATCTTTAGCATAGTACTTTTGACAGCCGAATCAGACTTTTCGGACGAAAAAAAAAAAACCTCAAGGTGCACGCTATAAAACCTTCCCGGAGCTGAAGTGGTTTAGGTTGACAGTCGGCACATCTAACATCTCCACTGAGAACTGAAGTTTACTTTAAGGCTGGGTACACACTAGTCCAATTCGCATGAAAGGAGATTGTGACCGGCTCTCTATGTAGCCGATTCATATATCTCCGGAGCAGTCATGGAGTGCATAGCACAGGGGTCCAGTGCGTCTTTGGCTCAGTTTCAGGTCCGAATTCAGGCAAACATTTGGGCCCGATTCGTTCCTTAAAAAAAAAAAAAAAAAAAAACAGAGAACACGAACGCACCGGCCCCCTGGCGTGAGTCGCATGCGAAGACAGTGAACCCAGCCTGGAGGCTTCAACACTGCACTTTAAATTAAATCAATCTTTCAAATACTAAAGCCAGATGTACAAAGCCTACGCCGACTTTACCAATCAGTAGTTGGTAAAGAAGTACACAAAAGTCTCTGCTTGACTGGTCACAGGGGTGATGGACATCAATACGTTCCAATTTCTATAAAGAGAATGGCAGCTTTTGGCACACGCCATGTGCCATGGAAGTTGCACATCAGATCTCAATTTATAGACTTCCATGAGTTTCACAGATCAAAGTCTACTTCCTCAGGACAGCTGCTTGCATGGTACTACATAACACATCAACTACAATAAAATGTTACATGATAAAACATAAATCATTAAATACCACCATTTAAAAGGAATATAATTGTAACCACAAATACAATAAAAACATCAGATTGTCATGTGGACTTTATGAGACATTTCAGGTCAGAACTAAAATCACGGAGAAATGAAAGCAAACACTTGGCATAGAAAATGGAAAGCAATTCATTGATATATTTATATATGATGATCACGTTACCAATGGAACGAGACCACTAACCTACCCATTTAAAAGCAGAGTTCCGTCAAAATTTTTTTTATTAAAAGTCAGCAGCTACAAAAAGTGTAGCTGACTTTTAATAAATCGGACACTCACTTGTCCCACGGTCCAGCGATGCAGGCGCAGAAAGCTCTTCTCCACAGCACCGGCATGGTTACTGTGGGCGCCCGGCTGTGGCTTCACAGCCAGGGCACGCACTGCTCTAACCATTATATACTGCTAATGAAAAAAAATATCAGTTTATATTTACTTAAATTATTTCATTTCCATGTTTGGTAGACCAGATATAGTGACTGCAGATTCTGGGTTTAGTAACACGGATTCATTAGTAATATTCGAAAAAAAAAAAACAGTTTACAGTGCCATCAACACTTTGCATACTTCTTGTCTCAATTCACCAATCAGTGCCAAGTATCAAGTAAGCCAAGTGCCACATCAAGTGATATGTGCACCCTCCACCAGATGTGCTCGTACCTGGGAATATGTGACCGTACAAGTATGGTCTTTATGGGATTGCGTCCCACCAATGTGGACTCAAAAGTAATCCTTCTGGATATCCCAGATACTTCATGCCACCTTTATGTACTCTTTATGAACTCCGGACACACCATCACACTTGACAGGTGCTCATAGAGCACTGAGCTGTAACAGCATTTGTAATGTATCTAGCTAATGTAATTACAGTGGTGCCACGTGCACAGAGCATTATGACATCAAGCCCCTCTCCTACACGTTACACCACATGGTCACGTGGCTTCATCAGAGGGATGACTTTTCACTTTAGTACTGTTTGAATTGTAATGGACGTGAATTGTCATTTGGTTTCTGGAATGGCAGGACATTTTCTATTAAGGCTGCATTCAAACCTGAGCGTTTTCAGCTCATAAAACGCTTGTAAAACAACGCCTGAAAAATGCCCTAAGCTCAAAATTAAAAAAAAAAAAAACAGACATGAGCTTCTTTGGGGTGGATTACAGGTGTTTTTCCTGCCTTTTACATTGGTGATCTGAACAAAATCACGGGAAAAACGTGCGATTTTGAAACGCTCAGGTGTGAATGCAGCCTAAGAATAAAGATATTGTATAATATATATTATATATACACACACACACATACTTCCTTTAGTATCACTTTAAGGGATTTATTCAAATTGGAGGCATTGCCCGTTCCAGAATGTCAGGTAACATTCTAGTGGCTATGGGGCATTTGGTGGACTGAAGCATTACTCAGCCGTACACATCAAAAACACATTGCGCCATTATAGAAACACCAGAAAACCTGCAATATATTTGGATGTTCCTCGGGGATGTACATTTTCCCTCTGCCTTGTCATTTTGTGAATGAGCAGGACCTATGCCACAAACACGTCAAGGTCACCATGGCTGTAAAGAGAGTTTTCCATACACAAACTGATGCGGCTGGCAGATAAAAAAAAAAAAAAAAAAAAAACACGGCTTTCCAAGTTAACCCCCTCCCCATCCCCAGGCATAGGGATGCCACCTTCCAAAGAATGGAAATTCCTATGACATTTCAATGAGTATTTGGAACTTGTGTACATTCCATAAAGTAAAACTTTTCATAGCAGTTTAGAAAATGTAAAATGTCTCCTTAAAGTGCAAATACTGTAAAAGACAACTTTTTTCCCTTTTCCCATGTATATTGAATGTGGAAGGGCTAGAATCTGTCCGTTATTGTTATCATTGTCCTGGTGAGATTAAAGGGCCGTACACATGAGCCGAAAATCGGGGCGGCATTAGCCGGTTGAATAGAAAGTGGCTGATATTCGACCCGGGTGTACAGCAGCCGGTCCAACAGAAGCCGGCCGTTTAACCGATTCAGCTCCGGAAGAATTTACCCCCTTCCTGACCAGAGCACTTTTTGCTATTCGGCACTGGGTCGCTTTAACTGACAATTGTGCGGTCGTGCAACGTTGCTCCCAAACAAAATTGACGTCCTTTTTTTCCCCACAAGCTTTCTTTTGGTGGTATTTGATCACCTCTGCGGTTTTTATATTTTGAAATATATATTTGAAAAAACACTTTTTTTATTTTCTGCGATAATAAATATCCCCCACAAATATATATAAAAAAATTTTCCCTCAGTTTAGGTCGATACGTATTCTTGTACATTTTTTTTTTTTTACCAAAAATAAGCGCAATAAGCGATTGATCAGTTTGCGCAAAAGTTATAGCGTTTTACAAAATAGGGCATAGTTTTATGGCATTTTTATTAATAATTTTAATTTTTTTAAAATGGCGGCAATCAGCAATTTTTATTGTGACTGCGACATTATGGTGGACACAGCAGACATTTTTGGGACCATTGTCATTTATACAGCAATCAGTGCTATACAAATGCACCGATTCCTGTGTAAATGACACTGCCAGTAAAGGGGTTAACCACTAGGTGGCAGTGCAGGGGTTACATAGTTACATAGTTAGCTAGGCCTAAAAAAGACACAAGTCCATCCAGTTCAACCATAAAAAAAAAAAAAAAAAAAATATAGTACAATCCAATATACCCCATTCTATACCCACAGTATATACACAGGTTAAGTGTGTCCTAGGGGCGTGTTTTTAACTGTGGGGGCGTGGCTGTGTGTGACACGCTACTGATCTCTGCTCCGATCACAGGGAGCAGAGAACAGTGTCACTAGGCAGAAGGGGAGATGCTAGTTTACATTAGCATCTCCCCGTGAGGCGATCGTGGGTATCCCCGCGGCGATTGAGTCCGCGGGACCCGCGACGCTACTCACGGAGCTTGCCATGGGCGCACGCCCGCTGGCCGCCTCTTAAAAGGGCAATGTACAGGTACGTGATTCTGCCTGTACGTGCCCTTCTGAATATGTATATCGTCGTGAGGCGGTCGGCAATCGTTTAAAGGAAAACATGTGTATTATGCCTAGTTTCCACTGAGTGGTTCTGTTCGGTCCAGTTTGGAAGGGTTAGAATGGTCCGGCCTATTCAGGTGAGCGTTTCCACTGCAAGTTTCCACTGCAAGTGCCTAGCATGGCCTCACACTGATTGGCGGACAGAAAAACGTCTGCCAATCAGTGGAATGTATCGTAGCTCCACCCTAACCGAACCGTTCCATTTTCTATGGCCCCACATCTGAAGCAGGACCCTGAATGGTGGGGTATGATTAGGTTGTATAGGCCGCTTTCATAATGGAAACGCTGAAAATAGCGCACCGTACCGATCCGCTCAGTGGAAACGAGGCATTAGGCGCTACAACCTTCCCACATAAAAGCTCAGCCCGGAGGTCGCTGACGCCTTTAACGTAAAGGGATGGTAGGCACTCAGGGTGACATCCAAAATAGTATTTAATTATTACGTAAACATGTACAAAGCTGTTAAACAGCCTAAACATGTCGGACGTGGTTCTCAAATCCTGCCCTCAGGACCCACTAACAAGCCAGATTTTCAAGATAATTAAAATACATCACATGTGATATAATTTGCTGTTTAGTGATTGCAGTATTCTAGTCTGCATCTCCCCAAGGTAATACTTAAAATCTGGCCTGTTAGTGGGTCCTGAGGACAGGAGTTGAATATCACTGCTTAAGGCTACTTTCACACTGGAGCATTGCGGGTGTTGGCAGTAAAGTGGCGCTATATTTAGCGGCGCTTTACCGGCACTATTAGGCTGCTAGCGGGGCGGTTTAAACCCCCCGCTAGCGACCGAAAAAGGGTTTAAATCGCCTGCAAAGCACTGCTCAGGTGGGTTTGGAGCGCTGCCCTATTGTTTTCTATGGGAAGGTGCGCTTAAGGAGCGGTAAATACACCACTCCTACATCGCTCCAAAGATGCGGCTTGCAGGACTTTGACCGTCCTGCAAGCGCACCGCTCCAGTGTGAAAGCCCTCACGGAGCTCCCGGAGCGCTGTTGCGCATGTGACCACACGGCGGCAAATTCAAAGGGACATACCTGTACGCCCATTTGCCCAGCCGTGTCATTTTGCAGATGTATATGTACATGCGGCGGTCGGCAAGTGGCTAATGGGTTCAGATGCCGAAGTTTCCGATGCCAAAACGCGGTGACCCGGGTTACGTTTATAGGCGTTTTTGGCGATAAAATTTTTTTTTTAGAAGCGCTTCTAAAAACGCAAACGCAGCAAAACTGACGTTTTAAATGTGGATTACTATCTGTCAAGTTAAATCGTTCAGGAGAGGTTGTAAAAACGTTCCGTGTACATGGGGGCTAAAACGTCAGTTTTGCCGCGTTTAGCAGCGTCTCAAAAAAATAAAATAAATAAATAATAAAAAAAATATGTACATGAGGCCTAAAGCTTATAACTTATATAACAAAAATGTTTCCGAATCTTTGCATCAGTTAATTTATGTTACACTGTGCGTGGAGAGGAGCTGCCTGCTCAATGGAGCACGTGATCTGTAATCTAGAGCAGGTTTATTTACCCATACACCAGACAATGGCACCTTATTACACAGCACCAACACACGTGACTCATCTCGCTTCACCAAAAACACCAAACAAAAGATCCTCCACCCCATTTCCGGAATTCCTCTCAGAAGACTGGCGTCACAGATGAACCTGAACCTCCCATCAAATTCTGAATGCTGGCTGATACAGTTTGTAGTAAACGCTGGCTGACATCACTCCAGCTGAATGAGCCTGTATCTGCGTCAAAATAAAATTGTAACATGTTTTTACGATAACGGCACATTTTTTTATATTGACTTATCAGGGCCAGCGGTATAATTACACAATTCATAGGCAAGGTAGCCATTTAAAAATAACGCAGTCTCGCCTTCAGTGGAAAAATGTAATTTACAAGTGGGGGACTAACAACTCGCCTGAGCAGCAAAGGAGCAACGCCATGGGAAAAAGTGGTCTTTTAGTGATGTTACTGCGAAGACACAAATTTTTGCACACAGTGAGGGGAAAAAAAAAAAAAAAAAAAAAGTACTACCAATTTTGTACGTTTGCCCACTGACAACGAAATAATCAGTCTATCATTTTAATGGTAGGGTTATTTTAACAGTGAGAGATAAAAAAAAAAAAAAAAATAATCCAGAAAAATGTATTTAAAAAAAAAAATAAAATAAAAAGTTATAAATTGGTTTGCAGAGAGAGATAACGTTACTGTCTCTCTGTTAGCAGCTTGCTGTGGGGGGACTTAACAGGAGGGAGGGGACAGGAGCACTGAAGAGGGACCTGAGAAGAGGATTGGGGTTGCTCTGCGCAAAACCAAACTACACAGAGCAGGTAAGTACAACACGTTTGTTATAGGGCTGGAACTAATGATTATTTTCATAAATCGATTAGTTGGCCGATTAATGTTTCGAATAATCAGTTAATAACCTTAAAAACTCAAATCCAATGAAAAAAAAAATGTGGTGTATAATTTAGTTAATATGTAAAGTTTAAAAAAAAAATTAAAAAAGGCAATTTATACTTAAATATATCTCTATGCAGCGGTAAATATAAATAACCAACTATATTGTTAGGGAGCAAAATATTTAATCCACTCTGAGAACAACAGACAGAAGAGATATACTTTTTTGGCCAATTAGTTGGGCAGATTAAAAAAAACACAAATTGCTGCAAAAACGCCTTACATGCTTTTCTGCAGCTTCTCCATTGACGTATATTGAACCAAAAAAAGCACCGTTTTGCATTAAAAAAAAGTCCCTGACCCTTTCCAAACAGCAGCTGCTTAAAAAAGCATAGATGTGAATGTGTCCCATAGTAAACCATGTAAATAAACTTTAGTGCGTTTCTGCAAAAAGCACCAAAAAAAAAACATAGATGTGAACCAGGCCTGAGACGTTTAGTAACATAATGAGGGGTAAAAAAAAAAAAAAAAAAAAATAGCCCTTTATAGTACAATAAAAAAAAAAAAAAAAAAAAAAAAAAAAAAAAAAAGGCAGATAATCACAACTGTAGGGGTTAATTTTTTTACTGTATAACTGTGAAAGTAATATTTACAGTAGCAATTATTTGCTCTTTTTGTACTATAAAGGGCTTATTTTAGTTTTTTTTTTTTTTAACCCCATTATGTTACTGGCTACTTAAATCGATGAAAATAGTAATCGATTAATTTCATAATTGATTAGTTGTTTCAGCCCTAGTAGACGGATGTAAAATAGGGTTTCCATCCGTCTGGATTTAGCAGATCGGAGTCTGACAAGCGTCGCTCCATAGGAGGTGCATGGAGCGTCCAGTCATGTCCGCCTAAAAATCTGACAGGCGGACCTAAATGGTCCGCATGTGTGAAAGAGCCCTTATTTTTAACAAAAAAAAACCCAACACACACACACACACACACACACACACACACACACACACACACACACACGAGACTTTAGACCCACTTTAAAAGGGGTTGTAATGCATTTTAGCATCTCCTGACATACCTTATGTGAACAAGCACTTACCTGTACAAGCATTATTGACTTACTTTTTAGGTAAAGTAGTCAATACAATCTGGTAAGCAGCCAGCTTATTTTTCACTATTGGGTGATTAGAAGAAGATTCTCTATGGTGAAGGGTCTTAAAATTCTGCTGACAAGGTTGCTTTTGAATAAGTGAAAACTACACATTATAAGAAGATTTGTTGTCACAATATTTATTTGGAGGGGTTCACCTACCCTAATGGACTTTATATATGTCACTATTTGATTTTTTTTTCTTTAATGTGATATTACGGAGCAATTTCTGTGGTTATATGCTAAAGTCCACCGAGAATATTTATTTGTATGATCGCACGGGAGTGTAACGTTTATACACACATTTCAACACAATTGTCAAGTGCATGCAGGTCACATGGGATACTGCTACACGGGAGAAAGCAATCATCACCCGCTTGTAAGATAGAGGGTTGTATGCACTTTAAGAAATTCCAAAACAACATTTTTCTATTATATACAATTTTTTATTTTACATACTTAGCACACGATTAATGTATATTTCCACAATCACCAATCAAAATATATGTAGTGCCCCTATTACACAAATTCACATTCTCAAATCGCACGATTTTCAATGGAGCCGCTTTTTTGATAGTTTGTTGTTGTTGTATAATTTATTTTTGTCACGTGGCACAGAGTTTATACAGCTGTGTTTGGTAGCGGCCTTTTCCCAGAGAACGAGCACGCCAGCCGGGGGTGGGTCCTAATTTGATAGATTGAGAGCAGTGCAGCCATTGGCTCGTGCTGTCAATCAAATCCAATGATGCGGGAGACGGGGGGGGGGGGGGGGGGGGTGGGGCAGAGTCCTACTGTGTCAGACGCAACAGGACACAGGAGCGCGCCCGCACGAGTGTCCTGAGGGAGAGCGCTTCTCCAACGGGGGAACAAGGAGGAGCTAGGAGCACCGTTGAGGGACCCCAGAAGAGGAGGATTGGGGCCACTCTGTGCAAAACCAACTGCACAGGAGGAGGCAAGTAAGTTTAGTTATTCTTTAAGCTGATCAAACTGATAAAATCCACCAAAAAAAATAAAAAATTCTTTGACAGCATTAGTGTCTGTAGAACAGAGCAGAACTTCACAGAAGAGAATGTTAAGTTTGACAGGATGACATATCCCCATATAGTGGGATTAGGAATTCACGCATACCTCTCGCCTCAGACGCAATTCCTGGTTACAGTTTAAACTGTATGCTGTGGATTTATTGCTCCATTCTGTCTCTCTGCACCATTCACATACTGAAATTCAACAGAGAAGTGAGACCAGTGACGACAGCAAGAATCGAAGCTCAAATGGGTTCTTTTAAAGGGCCAGCACCCTGCAATCTCATCACCACTGTGCCTCCATGCGCAAAACACCATCACTAGTAAAACTGACTAGACTTGTAGTACTTACAAATAAGCAGGGTAGAAAAATAAATAAATGATTTTGTAAAAAAAATAAAAGTAAAGAAAAAAAAAATAGTTTTTTTTTTGATTTATCAAATTTGAACAAAATGCTTTTGGAGTAAAAATCTATCTAAAAAATAGTTTTCCATGTAAAATACATTCATAATTTAGTGGATAAACAAAGGGAAAGGTGTTGGCACTACAAAACATCATACATGAAATAGGTCAACATAAATAATGGTGCAAGTGAACCAAGTGCAAATAGAAAACGAATACAGTCCAAAGTGACGATCCCAACACCATATAAAACATATAAATTCTTCTGGTTTGATGCATCTTCTAATAAATACTTCACCACAAGTGCTCATGAGGTAGATGACAAATCACCAGAGGTGTTTGATCACTTTATGGTAGGTCAAAATGCACTTTATTTGAATGAACCAGATAGATCAGGGGTGCCCAACCAGTGGCCCGGGGGCCACATGTGGCCCACGACCTCCTGCTCTGGGATAAGATAGAATAGAGTACTGTTATTAAAGGTCAGTTTTATTAATAAAATCACAGTGTATATATGGAAATATCTGTTCTGCAGTGGTTACTGGGCTGCTTTCAAACTGATCCGCAGGTACAGAGCAGTTTACCTGCGGGTTACCTGCACTGAGCCATAGGCTTCTGTTTTTACCTGCGAGTTTGATGAGCTTTCTGAAAGTGCACAAAACCTGCAGAATATAATAGAAGTCTATTGCAAAGTGCAGGAAAGCCAAAGCTACACTGAGCTGCACCAGCGGTGCAGGTAAACTGCAGCGCATCTGTGTGAAAGCAACCTTGGGCCCCTTTCACACGGTCAGTCTGACCCAATTGGACCCTCCATTCACCTCTAAGGAGTAGCAAATGTAAACTGACTTGTGTCCTACCTCCAATCCAATGCGGAAAAAAAAAAAAAGTGGGCTGTGTCCGTGTCTGCGCTGCATATACAGAGCAGACATGGACCTGCCATCCGCCCGCTCCGCTCATTGTGGCCCGCGACTGGTTACCAAGTAGCTTAAGTGGCCCTCGCTCTTCAAAAAGGTTGGGCACCCCTGAGATAGATCCTCGATGGAACATCTCTCCACTGTGGGAGCCCCTCCGACAAAGGCTGAGGATGTGCCAACAGACTCCACCAGGGACACAAAGAAAAGCTCTTATGGTGTAGTAAGTTTTTAATTAAAAATGGTTCAAAATTGTATCAAAAGCTGCATTCACATGTGACTGTGCCAATCCCGGTGTTTTGACGAGAAAGGTCCCCCCCATCGGACAACAGGGTCCACCCTGTACTGCGCAGTACGGAGCACAAAGGAGACGATGAAAGACTCCGAAGATGAACAGCTGATCATCAGCTCTACGCGGCGCCTGCGCACTTAATAGTACATTCTGTCACACGGTCCCGCAGACACCCGATGCTTGTGGGGGTGGATTTGCCAAATGGGTGTATCTTTGCATGAAGGGGTTAAGATGAACTACCCGCTCTTATGAGACAGAATGTAGTATTAAGTGCGCAGGTGCCGTGTACCGCTCATGATCAGCTGTTGATGTTTGGAGACTTTCATGGTCTCCTTTGTCCTCCGTACTGCACAAGTGCTGCGCCTGCGCAGTACAGGGTGGACACTAGGGCTGAGACAACTAATCGATTAATCGACAACTAATCGATTATGAAAATAGTTGTCAACTATTTTCATAATCGATTAATCGGCCAGCCGATTCGTTGGCCTGCATACAGAATGCATTCTTTGTTTACATATCAGGAAATACAGTGCAGCACACATACAGCTCAGTACACCATCCATACGTGTCAGTAAGTGCCTGAGAACTTGTGAATGTGTGAGGAGCAATGCCAAATAAATATTATTTTTGATACAAAATTTGAAGACTCCGCCCTTTAAAATCCCATAAGAGGAAAAAAACTGTTCTACTAAGAGGAGCAATGCCCCATGGGACATGTAGTCCTGGGCAGAAAGTGAGTGGATCTAAAAAGGCAGAAGTTTTTTTACCTTGCTATGGGGGCTCGCTATACTATAATTTGCAGCTTGCTATTGGGGCACTCTAAAGGCAGGAGGAGCCAGAAGCATCGGTGGGGGAACCCAGAAGAGAAGAATCGGGGCTGCTCTGTGCAAAACTGTTACACAGCCAGAGCAGGCAAGTATAACAGGTTTGTTTAAAAAAAAAAAAAAAAAAAAAATCACTTTAAAAGGGAAGATCAGCATCTGAACCCAAAGAAGGTGGAGGCTGATAGACTGGAGGTAATAGCAGG
This sequence comes from Lithobates sylvaticus, assembly GCA_028564925.1. Classification (NCBI taxonomy): domain Eukaryota; kingdom Metazoa; phylum Chordata; class Amphibia; order Anura; family Ranidae; genus Lithobates; species Lithobates sylvaticus. The sequence continues at coordinate 239,046,333 of CM053032.1, forward strand.
CATTACTATTACATTTAAAGTAAACTTTTACATGAGGGCAGGGCACATTACGTGGGGGCAGGGCACATTACATGCACCCCAGTGTGAAAGGGGTCTAAATAAAAAATGTGATCTCTGAGTCTGATGATATTTACCAGATTCAACCTCCAATAGTATATACAGTATATCTCTTCTGTCTGTTATTCTCAGAGTGGATTAGAGATTTTGCTCCCTAATCATATAGTCACTATAGTTATTTATATTTACCACTGCATATAGATTTTTAAGAATAAATTGCCTTTTTTTTTTTTTAAACTTTACATATTAAAATGATACACCACAATTTTTTTACGGTTATTATCCGATTAATCAAAACAATAATCGGCCAACTAATCGATTACGAAAATAATCGTTAGTTTCTCGACAGAACACCGGCCATAAGGTGTCTACAGCATGTGCAGATGGGTATATCAGGCTCGTGGTGGCGTGCGGATATACTGATTAGATGGATGTCACATATGGGACCCAGAAGTGACCAATCCCCGCTCTGACATGCGTTTTACCGTACTGGCATCATTAATAAATTTAGTTTATTTAGCATGAAATGGAACTTAGTTGTGTAGCATGAGGCTGTATATTCTGCAATATTTACATTTTTGGTAAACTCATTCAATGAATCCAAGCTCTGCAAGCGTAGATAACATGCACTGCATTGATGCATTCACATAATTTCACAGTAACCATGAGATAAAAAAAGTTCAGGAATAGAACTCTCATAGTTTTGGAAATCTATGTACGCTACAAACTATGACTTAAAGAGGAAGTAAAGCCTCAAAAAAAAAAAAAAAAAAAAAAAAGACACCCTGCAAGGCAAAGGCATAATGAGCTAGTATGCATCATCCACGATGTCCTGCGTCGCCATCAATCTCGCCGATCCAGCGCTGTCATTCGCTGGAGCGGCGATGACGCCACTCCCGCACATGCGCAGGAAAGCAGCATATCGCCGTAAACCCGGCATGCGCAGTGCGCCGCTGTCTACGGCGCTTGCGCCGTAGACAGCGATGCCTTTTCTTTTCTAAATATCTCCTAAACCATGTAGGTTTAGGAGATATTTATTGGACCTACAGGTAAGCCTTAATCTAGGCTTACCTGTAGGTCAAAGTGGTCTGTAAGGGTTTACAACCACTTTAATCTGTTCTGATATTGCTGTTTTACTAATCTGACAGCTTATTATTCTAAATAGGAAACCTTAAATTTTGTTTGCAAATATTAAAGATTCTAACTACCAGCAAGAATGAGTCCTTACATTTAGACCCCTTTCACACTGGGAGGCGCTTTTCAGGCACTACAGCGCTAAAAATAGTGCCTGCATAGCGCCTGAAAAAAAAGCCTCAGCTGCAAACCCAGTGTGAAAGCCTGAGTGCTTTCACACGGGGGCGCTGCGCTGGCAGGGCGTCACTAAGTCCTTCCAGCAGCTTCTTTGCAGCAGTGTAGGAGAGGTGAATACACCGCTCCTTCCCATATAAAGGAATGGGGCAGCGCCACCATACCGCCGCTGCAGCAGTGTTTTGCGGGCGGATTTAACCCTTTTTCGGCTGCTAGAAGGGGATAAAACCACCCCGCTAGCGGCCGAATAGCGCTGAAAAAACGACGGTAAAGCGGAGCTAAAACCGCCAACGTCTGAGGCAGCTCAGTGTGAAAGGGGTCTAAAAGAGCACCTGTCATTTCAGATCCATGTTAGCGGGCATCCATTCACCTGCTGCCGCCACGTCCCTCACATTGTTGTGTCACTGCCACATCACCAGCCGTCCCATTAAAGTGAATTGGAATATCAGTGAGTCAACAGCGGGTCAGAGGAGGAGCCACTGAGGGACAGAGATGACATTTGCTCTTTAAAAATTATGATTTCAATCAAGCCTTTTTACCAGTGATTTCAATCATATTCACCCTGACAGACATACTTGATAGATCACTGCAGATTAGGAGGAGGCCAGCAGCACTGTCATTACCGCTTACCTACCAGCCCCAGTATATGTACTATGGGTGGCAACTGCAGGCACGATTCTGCCCGTTTCCGTGCTTCACTCACGCCCTCGCCCACATACTCCAATGTGATCTGACAGTTTGTCAACAGATCCTGGCCAATGATTCAGGGCTGGGACCTGCTGATCGACTGCATCCAATCACAGCCTAGAGCTCTGTGTTTATAAACACTACAGGGCTCTATACAGAAGAGGAAAAAAATAAAAAATGTAGCTTTCTTTTCCCTGGGAAAAGAAACATATTGATGTGTATTAAAAAGCAACACACTTAACTGTTCGGTCTGCTCTGGGGGCAGTGTAGAATCTCTGGTGCATACCTAGGTTGGAGAAAGGTCACAACACTGTCACTACTATGGATACCACTGCCATCCATAACAGGAAATACATGCAGAGTGGTCCTTTCAGCAGAGGTGTGTGTGTGTGTGTGTGTGTGTGTGTGTGTGTGTGTGTGTGTGTGTGTGTGTGTGTGTGTGTGTGTGTGTGTGTGTGTGTGTGTGTGTGTGTGGTATTTAACTTCATGCCCTGACAGCTCACACAAACTCATACCAGCTGTCAATTTTGGTTCCTTCTTTTGCCTAAGGGATTACAGGAGAAAAAAAAAAGGAAGTCACCTTTGTGAAAAAAAAACCCACACCCCTCCATATACCACCTTCAGTCAGATAGTTCCTGAAGCTTGTTGGCTCAGATGCCACTACGTATTTATGAGTAAAAAGGACAGGTGTACGATCAACCACAACACAGCATGAAGCCAAACGCAGGACTGTCCAATCACCAAGGCCACATTCACACTCTGCATGTCAGGAACACGCACAGACGTGTGTGCGCTTTCCTGAAACACGCTGCCCTTTAGCAGACGTATGGTGGTACCATTAAAGTGGTTGTAAGATTGTAAGCTCCAACAAGCAGGGCCTCAGATTCCTCCTGAATTGTTTTGCATCTGTACTGTCTGCCCTCATGTTGGAAAGCTCTGCGCAAACTGTTGGGTTATATAAATCTTGTATAATAACAATAATAATAATTCATATACCCAGTGAAGTGACTGGCCCCAGGTGATACAGAAACATTATTTGTACCCATTTATCTGTGGTCTTTTCTTCTCCATATCCATTCAAAGTGCTGAATTATAAAGCTTGTCTGAGAGTACAGAAAAAGGGGGCAGAGAGCTGAAGTTATACTCTGCAAAGAGGAGAGTTCTGACAGCTGATTGGAGTGAAGGAAAAGCCCCCCCCCCCCCCTTCACACAGGAACAGAGTTGTGGCACTACCCTGTCACCTTTTTTCTCTTGGTGTCAGGAAAACTTGTCAGAAGCGACTTATGCTGAGAGAGGAAGGAGGCAGCAGACAGAAATGATACTTAGTGCTCTTAACCACTTGCCTACTGTGCACTTAAACACCCTTCCTGCCCAGACCAATTTTCAGCTTTCAGTGCTCGCGCACTTTCAGTGACAATTGCGCGGTCATGCAATGCTGTAACTAAATGAATTTTTTATCATTTTGTTCGCACAAATAGAGCTTTAGTTTGGTGGTATTTATTCGCGACTCCGTTTTTTATTTTTTGCGATATAAGCGAAAACATAGCGGAAATTTTGAAAAAAAACAATATTTTCTCCTTTCTTTTTTAAAAGAAATCCAATAAAATCAAATTTTGTCATAAATTTAATCCAAAATGTATTCTGCTACATGTTTTTTGTAAAAAAAATTCCGTTAAGTGTATAATAATTGGTTCGCGTGATCACGGACATATGTACGCAAATGATCATGTAAAAGGGGTGTGCAGGTGATCACGGACATATGTGTGCAGATAATCATTGGCACATGTGATTTTAGTGGGACATATGTGAGGGACATGTGTTTTTATTATTTAGGGACATGTGTGTTTTGGGGACATGTGTGTTTTACTGTGGGGACATGTGTGTTTTACTGTGGGGACATGTGTGTTTTACTGTGGGGACATGTGTGTTTTACTATGGGGGACCCTAGACTGGTGATCAGTGAGTAAAAAAAACATCTCATACTCACTGATCACCAGCCGGCTGCAGCGATCCGCTCTCCTCTCCTCACCGACGACTTCCGTGTGAGGAGAGGAGGGCCGATTGCCTAGCAACCGGCTGTTTGTTTACATCACATGACAGCCGTGATTCGTCACGGCCGTCATGTGATCAGGAGGGCCAATCACCGTGCCCTCCTGCCGATTCGAGATGCGCCGTGTCCGGGTGACACGGCCGCATCGGGATCGCGCCGCTGCGCGGGCACGCGCGCGCGCGATCCCGCTACTTCTGAAGGACGTTCCTGAACGTCCTATCAGAAGTAGACGGCTCCCACCCGGCCGTATATCTACATTGGCCGGGTGGGAAGTGGTTAATTGAGACAAGTACACACTATAGAGGGAAATGTTTTGTTCATATTTCATATCTTTTCAACCACATTAATTCCTAATGGCACCACTACGCATCTGCCAACGCACCATGCAGTTCGGTTTGGCACGGTATTGGAAAAGGGTCAGGGACTGCTTTTGTGCACAGGGCAGCCCATTGAAATGAATGAGCTTCCCTACGTGTGATGTGTGGAAACCAAAGCGAAGTCACGCTGGGATGTCAGCTTTAAAGTTGAGTGGAAGTCACGACACTGAACTGGGCCTTAAAGTGGAACTTCACTCTTCCAATCAACATGGAGTAGTTTTACTCCTCATGCTGCTCGCATTAGTAAATACATAGGAAGGTATATAATAATATTTCCTTGTTTTAAACATTTCTTTTTAACATTTCTTCAGTTACTTCCTGGTTTCTTGCTCAGATAAATGATGTCATACATCCCAACAGTCTTCAGGAGGGATTTTCTCAGCTAAGCACATCCTCCTGCATGCTTGTACTAAGGGCTGATGCATTCCAGGAAGTAAATGCAACATGAATCATCTGCCCTTACTAAAGATGGTCACAGCTAGAATTGCTAGAGGGTGTTTTTCAAAGTGATTTCTTAGCAAAATAAAGCATTGAGACATGGATGGATGGATGGATGGATGGATGAGTTTGCTTTAAATAATCAAAATGAATTGGTGTTTTTTCAATGCATTTCTTTTGCAGGTGAAAAACACAAAGTGCAATTAGGATTGTTATATTGTCTTTCAGGCTCAGTTCACACTTGCTGGGAGGTGTGGTAGGAATACGCAGCTGAGCCATGGTTTTACTACACCTCTCCCGAAAAGATGAACCAACACTCTACACCAGGGATATGCAATTAGCGGACCTCCAGCTGTTGCAAAACTACAAGTCCCATCATGCCTCTGCCTCCTGGGTGCCATGCTTGTGGCTGTCAGGGTCCTGCTATGTCTCATGGGAATTGGAGTTCGGCAACAGCTGGAGGTTGGCTAATTGCATATTCCTGCTCTACACCCTCCTCACCCCTCTGGTCCTTGCTGCACTTACCTCCATGAGCAATCGGCTGTCACTGCCCACGAAGCTGGAGTAATGGTCTGGAGACTTGAAAGCCCCGCTCTTCTGCCATGTCTTTCCTTTAGTCACAGATCAGAGTGATTCCGATTGCCCAAAGTGGTCACCTGCTGGCAAGGCGATTAATCAGAATCGCTCTGATCTGTCCTGGGAGCCATAAATAAGACCAGGAAAAAGAGCAAGGCTTTCTAATCCCTGTACTGCTGCACCAGTTGCATAGACAGCAACAGCCAATTGCCTGTGTAAGTACACTTTAACCGCTTGCAGACCCGCCACAGTACATATATTGCAATGGGGTGACACCCACAGGCACAGCACCCATACATCGCTGTCCATTTCTGGGTTTGGGGCACGCCCCCATCCACCTACTCCCCTGTGATTTGACTGTCAGCAGATCCTGCCCAATGATTCATGGCTGGGACCTGCTGATCGGCTATGTCCAATGACAACCAAGAGCCCTGTGTTGACAAACACAGGACTCTGTACTGAGGGAACGATCGCTTTCTTTTTCCCTTCAAAAAGCAGGTTAAAAAATTAAAAAAAAGGAACAGATTGATCTGTAGTAAAAATCAGCACATATTACACACATTAAACATTGTTAAGCACACAATTAACCCCCTGATTGCCCCTAGATGTCAACCCCTTCTCAACCAGTGTCACGAGCACAGTGACAGTGTATAATAGCCCTGATCACTGTATTAGTGTCACTGGTGATGTTAGTGGCAGTTCGAATCAGATTGCCAGCTGCACTATCACAACCCCACTGCAAGTCACTGATAGCTGACAGTATAAAAAAAAAAAAAAAAAAAAAAAAAAATTCTCAATATATACCATAGTTTGTAGGCACTATAACTGTCACAAAAAAAAATAAAAATAAAAACACCATGTATATCAGACATGTAGCCTAAATTTATGAAGAAACTTTATTGAATATGTTTTATAGGCAAAAGTAAACACTTTTTTTTTTTTTGTTCAAGATTTTCAGTCTATTTTTGGTTATATAATAATAATAAAAAAAAAAAAAACAATGGCGATGATATACCACCAAAAGAAAGCTCTATTTGTGTGAAGAAAACGATAGAGATGCACCGAAATTTCGGCAGCCGAAACATTTTAGGCGAGAAAGAAGTTTTCAGCATTTTGCAGACTAAAAAAAGGTGCCGATAATGGCCCCAAAAATCAGATTTTACCGTGCTTATGGTCTGTTTTTCATAGGCCATGACTCAAAAACCACATCAAAAATGTAACAGGTGTGTTATTGATGCGTTCTTACTGCGTTTTCAATGCATTTCAACTGGGAGGTGCACAAAATTTAAAGGGATGCATTTTTCTTACGCTACAGGTGCCAATAATGGAGGACAAAAAATTAATTTACTGTAATTTCATGATATTAATTAAAAAGTCTAATATAATACAATTATAAATAAAAGTGTATCCTGCATTTTCGGTTCCAAAATTTCCATTTGATGCACGTCTAAAAAAATTATAAATATTTTATTTGGGTACAGTGTTGTATGACTGCACAAATACCAGTTAAAGTAGCGCAATGCTAACTAGCAAAAAAAAAAAAAAAAATGCTCTGGTCGTGAAGGGGGGGTAAAACCTTCCGAAGCTTGTACACATGCTGCGATGCTTTGCTTTTGGCGGAGGGTGGGCAGAAAATTGCATTAGGGTTCTTTGATTTAGATGATCAGATGCCAATCATTTTTTTTTTTTTTTTTTTTTGCAGAGTCCTGCTTTAAATCCATAGAGGAAACATTTGTAAAATTGGTGCAGAATTCCAATGAGAAGCTGGGCGAAATTTCACAGTCTGCACAGGCTGACGAGATCAATGCACAACACAACACTGTGCCAAAACCATCAACGGCTGCAATAAAGAACAAAGTAGCAGAGCAATGCCAAGCATTTATATCGCTACTGTATGCCAAGCGCCAACAGCCTGTCCACATAAGTGTTTGATACAGAAACTCAAAGCACAAAACAGGCTTATGGAATGTTTACAAAACACGCTGAAGCAAATATATACAAGGAGGACCAACAAAAGCAAAAATCAACAAATACAAAAACATAATAAGCAAGCCTATAATTAAAAAAAATAAAATAAATACATAATATAGCTTTTTAACATCATTCCTATTGTGGTCAATGGAAGGTCATTTTGTATGGCTGAATTTGCATCGCAGACATCATAATGCGGTGCAAATCACATGTGATGTCGGTCATCGCACAAGTGTGAACCAAGCCTAATGATGCGAAAAGCTAATGATTCAACTGTAAATTTTTGTCCCGTTTTCTAGTCATCTATGGTTGGGTTTTATTTCTACAAGAGGAGGCCAGTGTCCGATATATCTGCGTTTTTGGGTGTGTTTGCTCCGTATCTGTCCGTGACGATTTCTCTCATGCCGCCCCGGTCATCAGAAAGCATTATTATTCTAGGGAGATTTTGTGACAAAAGGAGCAGAATATATCCCCATCTGTGTATCAGTCTCCCAAAACGAGACGGATTATTATACAAATCCTTCATTAGCCAACTTCACTTAGCATCTCGCATGTATGGCCGACCCAGACAATCCACAGGCAGAAGATCTGTTCATCACATCTGGAGATGAGACAAGAACGACCCGCCGTCGACCCAGACACAGCGGCCCGCCGTCGACCCAGACACAGCGGCCCGCCGTCGACCCAGACACACAGCCGCTGCTTTAGCAAAACGACTAATTTCAAAAGCTTGCATTCATTGAATGAGTTTACCAAAAATTTTAACATTGCAGAATATACAGTCTCATACTACATAACTAATGCTGAATAAACTCAATTATTAATGTACGTTACATAGAACCATCTTTATATTTTTACTCCAAAAGCATTATTAAAATAATCTTGAAAAGAAAAAAAGCAAACAGATTTAACCACTTGTCGACCAGCCGCCACAGTAATACTGTGGCAGGTTGGCTCGGCGGCGCGAAACTCTGTAGGTGTACCTTGGTTCGTGCATGAGGTTCTGTGGGCACTCACGCCCATTGGCTAAGGGGGGGAACCAATGTCCCCTGGCGATCATTCCCCCGAGAGACAGAATGGGGATCTGCCATAGTAAACAAGGCAGATCTCCGTTCTGACAAGGGATCACACAGATCTGGTCTTCCTGCTATGCAGGAGGATGGATCTGTGTGTTGTCCCAGGCAGCCCATCCCCCACAGTTAGAAATACAATGAGGGAACACATTTAACCCCTTGATCGCCTCTGAGGTTAACCCCTTCCCTGCCAGTGTCATTAGTACAATGTCAGTGCATATTTTTAGCACTGATCAATGTAATGTCACTGGTTCCCAAAGTGTCAAAAATGTCAGTTAGGTGTCCGATCGGTCCCCTGCAATGTCTTAGTCCTGATAAAAAAATCACTGATCACCGCCATTACTAGTTAAAAAATTGGGGATATGTATAGCAAAAAGTACAAAATATTGTACTTTTTTCAAAATTGTCGACCTTTTGTTTATAGCGCAAAAAAAAAAAAAAAACGCAGGGATGATCAAATGCCACCAAAAGAAAGCTCTACTTGTGGGAAAAAAATTTTGATTGGGTACAATGCCGCACGACCATGCAATAGTCAGTTAAAACGATGCAGTGTTGTATAGCAAAAGATGGCCTGGTCTTTGAGCAGCCAAATCTTCCGGGGCTGAAGTGGTTAAAGCCGAGTTCCACCCATTTAAAAGACACTCGCCTGTCCCATGGTCCAGCGATAGGGACGAACAAAGCCCTGCACTTCTCCATGGCGCCAGCATTGTAAATGTGGGCGCCCGGCTGTGAGGCACCCAAAAAAGGGCTCATTCACACAGGCGCTCAGCCCCACACGAAGAGTCATTTGTTTATGTTTTTATTAGGGCAGAGTTGCGTGCAGGGTGTGATAGAGTCCACACACACAATAATATATATAATATATATATATATATATATATATATACATACATACATACATACATACATACATACACACACACACACACACAGGCTGGGTGGACTCGCCTGTACAGCCAGGTCTGACGGATATATAGAGACGTGTGTATGCCAAACACACACAGGCTCTGCGATGGGGGGGGGGGTTGAGTGAACCCATCTCTGCGTACCTATCAAATACTGCATATCCATTCTCATGCACTCTGCAGTGTAGTTGAGCATCATGGGTAATGTAGTTCCAAAACATCTGGAGTGCCAAGGTTCGCCATCACTGACTTAGGCCATCTGCACACAGTTCAGCACTAGTACAATAAACGATTTCTCATTGCATGGTGGAAATGAGCCCTATAGGGTTTCCCTATCTCCAAATTGTCTACAGCATATAATCAGATTCCTTGATACACTTTCAGACCTGGAATGTATAAAGTCGCACACTTTAAGCCCAGATGCATGAGATCCTGGGGTCTAGGTGAATGCACAGCCTCATTGCCAGCAGCCAGTTAAACTTTATGAGAGACAGAAAGCTGCTGTAGCTGAACAGTGCATTGAGTAGTACCAACGTTTAGGACAGTATGCACCCAAGGACGAATACCTGGAACAGAAGCAATCAGCATTCTGGAAATTAATCCTTGAGTGCATACCACCATGTGAAACGCCACTGTTCAACCACAGCAGCTTTCAGAATCTCAGAGTTTACTAGGCTTCTGGCAGCGGGGCTGGACGTGCGCCTGCGCCTAAACACCAGGATCTCAACGCCCAGTGTACACGAGGCCTAAATGACAGTAGAAAGTTTTACGTTTACTTTAAAAGTCACACAACAATAATACTGTATGGACACCTCCTGAGGACACTGCCATGACAAACACGTCTCCTGGATACACATTACTTAATTCTCAAACCACTTCTCAGATCAGCACAGTTCAGGTAACACTGACCATACATATACTGGGGTATAAGGCGACCCCCCAATTTTCCATTTAAAACATAGGTTTTGGGCTATACTTGCCATATAAGATTACCTTCCTTCCGAGGCAACACCATTTAAAAACATCAGATTTGATTTAAATAATTTTAATTAAAATGGTTATGACTAACCGGTACTTAAAATCCTTCAAAATCCTCATGTTCATCATCTGACATCATGAATTAATCAATGACATCTTGAGATACATTTGTAAGACAGTCATTGTATGGATCTAATTCCGAATCAGATGATGCGTGGCTTCAGCTTCTCATTTATCTTGCCACACGCAATCGTCCTCCACACCATTCAATGAATTTGATATGCCACACTTCTTGAGACTTAATTACTGTTTCTGCTAGGGGTGCACCGAATAGGAATTTTGGTGCTGAAACCGATACCGAAAATGAAGGATGCACTAGGCCCAAAACCCAAACTGAATATGACAGTTTTTCAAAAATATTTATATTGAGATATAGATATATATTCAACTTTTTAAATAATATCATCAATTTAATAATATCATCAATTTAAATGAATATTAATTGTTGGCCATTATTGGCACCTTTAGTGCAAGAAAAATGCAGTCTGCAGTCTCTAACCATCTCTGTATCATGTCTGCAATCACTTAAACTTAAATACATTGCTTATAGTAGCAGCAAAAATTCCATTCGATGCCCCTCTAGAAGACATGATGCAGAAGATGGTCAGAGACTGCAGCCTCACCAGTGTCCATCAAACGCAGCCTGCTTGTGCCCAGATCAGAGTGGCCATCTCTGTGTGTCACGGAGCAGGGTTTAAATTGCCCGGGCCGCAGTAACAATGTCCCGCCTCCTGTGATCACGTCACACTGATTCAATGTCCGCCATTGGATCAGTGTGCCATATACACACACATACATGGTATATATATATATATATATATATATACATACATACATTGTGTGTATATATATATATATATATACACACACACACACACACACTGTGGATTTAATTCAAAATCTACCCTGGCAGACATACTTGATAGCCAAGTGGTCGGCTCTCTTGCCTTGTAACTTTTGAATTTGATCCAATGTCACCCAGGAAACTGACCTGACTCCCGAACCCTCAGACGTGTTCAGGGTACTAATACACATGTGGAGAAGCAGGATCTGGACCCAGCATTAGGCTGGGTTCAAACTTGTGTGAATTGTATGCAGCTTTCTCCACATACAATTCGCATGACAGGAGTGTGACCTGCTCTCAATGGAGCCGATTCACACATCCACAGGGCGGCCGCAGAGTGAAAAACAGAAGGGTCCCGTGCATCTTTGGCTCAGTTTGAGGTCCAACTTCAGGCAAAAATTTGGACCTGAACAGATGCACCCCTGCTGTGCCCCGCACATAGTGTGAACCCAGCCTAAGTGGCAGTGCTGCTGTTCTCTTCCAACCTCGGTGATCACCAAATATAGCAGCAATCAGCTCCCGGCACAGGAAGTCTCCCTTCACTAATAACTTATTTACAGTCATCTTCTGTGGATCATGTAATTTGTAGGAGCCACAAAAAAATTATTAAAGAAGTTAGACTTCCTGTGCTAGGAGAGGATTGCAGGAGCCGCTGAGGGACAGACGACAGGTGCTCTTTAAAAATTAGGATCTAAAATCAAGCCTTTTTACTAGCGATTTAAATCGACTTGATTTCAATCAAATCCACCCTGCCTGCAGCAGATTGCAGAAACACATTGTCCAGGGATCTCAAACTGGCGGCCCTTCAGCTGTTGCAAAACTACAAGTCCCATCATGCCTCTGCCTGTAGGAGTCATGCTTGTAACTGTCAGCCTTGCAATGCCCCATGGGACTTGTAGTTTTGAAACAGCTGGAGGGCTGCCAGCTTGAGACCCCTGGTTTATGCAATGTGGTGCTGGAAATGCAGCGATTTCTGTGCGTCTCCTTCATAGCATCAGTGTGAACTGAGCCGAACGTGTAATTCCAGTCAAAACCCATCTAAGCTAAAATCTACTCCTACCCCCTTCTCAACCTATTCAGTCTACCCTGTAGAGGAAAGATCTGTATACTTACCTATTCTCAAAGCACTCTGGTCCGCTCATGTTGAACGACTGCAGAGGCTGAGCGATTAAATCACCCATAGGTTTACTATTGGGCATCCGTTGTCGGCTGTCCCTCCTTCTTTCCTCTACAGCACACGTGTCAAACGCAAGGCCCGTGGGCCGAATCCGGCCCTCCAGACAATTTCAAGTGACCCTTGCGTCTCTCCTGCGGTACCCCTCTTATGCAGCTGTGGAGAGGCTCATCTTTGCTCTCCCGTCTCAGCAGTCAATAGTTACACAGCAAATGAGGTTGAAAAAAAAAAAAAAAAGACACAAGTCCAACCTATGTGTGATTATATGTCAGTATTACATTGTATATTGTGGTCGTTCAGGTGCTTATTTAAAAGTTTTTTTTAAACCAATCAATGCCCCCCCCCCCGAGACCATAAGACTAAGAGTGGCAAGGATGTGGAAGTCCCTTCCGCAGACGGTGGCCTGTGGAAGGGAATTGCACATCCTTGCTGCTTACAGTAAAGAACCCTCTACATAGTTTAAGGTTAAACCTCTTTTCTTCTAATTTTAATGAGCGGCCACGAGTCTTGTTAAACTCCCTTCCGCAAAAAAGTTTGATCCCTATTGTGGGGTCACCAGTACGGTATTTATCAATTGAAATCATATCCCCTCTCAAGCGTCTCTTCTCCAGCTGAGAGAAGGATGGAACTCCCCCCTGGTCTCTGCCCCCCCCCCGGTCTCTGCCTGCGGCTGACTCCAGCCCTCCTCTTGTCCTCTTCCAGATCCTGCACATTCTGCTTCCCAGCAGCAGCACAAAGTAAGGGGGGTGCACTGTGATGTAAGGGAGGGTCCGGACTCTTGACCTCTGATGCTGGGGGGATCGTGACATCAGATCTAAGGGGGAGGGGGTGCTATGGACAGCTAGTCTTACAGATAACAACCAGTCCATTGAGGGCAACCATAATGCTGATGCGGCCCGCAATAAAATATTTGGACACCCCTACTCTACAGTGTAGACAGAGTAGGCCGAGAATGAGGTGGGAGTAGATTTGAGCTTGGTTTGGCTTTTACTGGAATTACTTTAAAACTGAGCACACACTATACAATCTAACGGTGCAATCTGCTTTTTATCCATTATTGACTAAATAGTATAAAGGGCCCGCCTGATAGGATACAAACTGACTGGATAGATGAGTTACGTCCTCACATATCTATAAAGTTGATTGTACAAAAGCTATATGGTTAGATCGTAACGTGAATGTTGGCCGTAAATCATCTAGGTCAGGGATATGCAATTAGCGGACCTCCAGCTGTTGCAGAACTACAAGTCCCATGAGGCATAGCAAGACTCTGACAGCCACAAGTATAACACCCAGAGGCATGATGGGACTTGTAGTTTTACAACAGCTGGAGGTCCACTAATTGCATATCCCTGATCTAGGTAGTGCAACTTCCCAATTGGATACAATTTGAAAGGATTGTTTAGGTTTGACCGCTTTGGTAAATCTAACAGATTATACAATCAGACTGTAAAGTTAGAGCTGCACAATTAATCGTTAAAAAAATTGTGATCTCGATTCAACCCCGACATCTCTATTCTTTCATATAACAAGTGGAGAGACTTCTCTGTTAACGCAGCTGTCAAAAGAAAACATCCCCAAGTTTTTAATATGAAACATTGTAACCAACCCTTCCTTCTTAGATCAAAGGGAGAACCTTCTGTTTGTAAAGAAAAAAATCAGGGCAGTCTGCCAAGTTTTCAACAACTGTAAATGCAGGATATAGATATAATATATATTAGCAGAGACCCTAGAGAATAAAATGGCAATTGCTGCAATATTTTATGTTACACTGTATTTGCCCAGCGGTCTTTCAAACGCAATTTTTTGGGGGAAAAAATACACTTCAAATGAATAAAAAAAAAAAAAAAAAAAAAAAAGAAAACGCCACGAGAATTCTGAGAGTCGTGATCTTCTAAGCAAAAAAGATTGTGATTCTCATTTTAGCCAGAATCGTGCAGTTCTACTGTATAATGCACCAATGGTGGACCTTGGCCCCCCCAGATGTTTTTGGAACTACATCTCCTATGATGCTCATGCACTCTGCAGTGTAGTTGAGAATCATAGGAAATGTAGTTCCAAAACAGCTGGGGTGCCAAGGATCACCATCACTGGTATAGTGTATGGCCACCGTAAAAAGAGATTGCACTATCAGATCACATAGTACTATATACTGTATCAGATCACATAGTACTATACACTGTATCAGATCACATAGTACTATACACTGTATCAGATCACATAGTACTATACACTGTATCAGATCACATAGTACTATACACTGTATCAGATCACATAGTACTATACACTGTATCAGATCACATAGTACTATATACTGTATCAGATCACATAGTACTATATACTGTATCAGATCACATAGTACTATATACTGTATCAGATCACATAGTACTATACTGTATCAGATCACATAGTACTATATACTGTATCAGATCACATAGTACTATACTGTATCAGATCATATAGTACTATACTGTATCAGATCATATAGTACTATACTGTATCAGATCACATAGTACTATACTGTATCAGATCACATAGTACTATATACTGTATCAGATCACATAGTACTATATACTGTATCAGATCACATAGTACTATACTGTATCAGATCACATAGTACTATACTGTATCAGATCACATAGTACTATACTGTATCAGATCACATAGTACTATACTGTATCAGATCACATAGTACTATACTGTATCAGATCACATAGTACTATACTGTATCAGATCATATAGTACTATACTGTATCAGATCACATAGTATATGGCCAGTTAAACCCTTACAGACCACTTAGACCTACAGGTAAGCCTAGATTACCCACACGGTTTAGGAGATATTGCAAAAAGACAGGCACCACTGTCTATGGCACATGCGCCGTAGACAGCAGCGCGCAGGTGCACTGAGCACGCCGCTGCTAGCGGCGATATGCCGTTAGTGGCAGCTCCCGTGCACATGCGTGGGAGTGACGTCATCGCAGGTCCAGCCTGTCACAGCGCCGGAGCCGCGATACCCAGAAAGAAGATGGACTCTCCATGGAAGAGGGGACATCGGTGACTTCGCTGGCTCCTGTGTCAGGTAAGTGGCACATAATGCGATGCATAGTAGCCCATTATGCTTTACCTTTGCAGGGAAACAAAGAGGAAGTAAAACCCATCAGGGTTTACTTCCTCTTTAAGGTTGCACAGAGATCATACAAATTGTATAGTGTATGGAGATACTAGGGTTGCACAAAGCTGATATCACCACATTTTTTTTAATGAATGATTAACCAGCCGAATAGACAAATGACGGTGGCTCTCCAGTTCATATGACGTCATCCCACTCTCGCCACGATTGGTGGCACACTGTGTTTTTGGGACACGACGCATCCACGATCTCGGTGAAGAGTCGATGACACGCCCCTTTACCTGTGTAATCAGCTGTGTCCAATCAGCTACATGTAAACAAAGAAATGCCGGTTATTGGCTCTCCTTTCCGCACACTGACAGCGTGAGGAGAGCCAATCAGCTGCATTTTTTTGTTTTGTTTTTTTACAATAGAGACCTGAACAGATAATCAGTGCAGCACCAACAGTGCCCAGCAAAGATGCCAGTCGGTGCCCCCCCCCCCCCCCCATCAGCAAGAGAAAAATTACTTTTTACAACATTTTCTGACAGAAACTAAGAAAACATATTTTTTTTTTTTCCTTGCTAAAAAAAAAAATATATATATATTATTTTTTTTTTTCCTTGCTAAAAAAAAAAATATATATATATATATATTTAAAAGCCCAGTTCTGAATAAATAACAAAAAATAAAGGTGTCATTGGGGTTTAGTGTTGGATGACCGCACAATTGTCATTCAAAGCGTGACAGCGCTGAAAATCGGCCGGGGCAGGAAGGGGGGGGGGGTGGAAGTGGCCGGTATTGAGGTTGGTATTGTAGATTGTATAATGTAGGGCCAGTTAAGGTTGCACAGACATCTTACAATATGATTGCACAGTGTATGGCGATATCAGGGCTGTACAGAAATCATACAGATTGTAGAGAATACGGCCAGTTAAGGTTGCAGAGAGATCAAACGATCGGAGCTGTAAATGAAGGGCCCCCGGAGACCCGATCAGGGGGGACAAACATGGAGAGCAACACCAAGACCACTAATGTCAATGAAATCAGACTGGTTGCTATGGGCAACACTCCCCTCTGAGGAGGGTGAAGATGTTGTTCACGGTAACCAATCAGCTTCCTCAGTATAAGAGGGCTGTGACTGGTTGCTATGGGCAACTGCTACTCCCAGAGTGACCAGAGTGACCTGACCCCCCCCCTCCTCCGGCCTGTGTGTGTCCCCGGAGCCTCGGTGTTTCCTAGCCGTCCCCCCCGGCTCTCTGGGCCTGTCAGGCCGAACTCACCGCTCTCGATTTCGTTCCCTTTCTTGGCGGTGGCGGCGTTGCCCATGGCTGGGGGACTCGGGGCGGGGGGTGGCGCTGCGTGCTGGGGGGAGGCCGCTTCCCGGCTCTGTCCGTCTCTACTCTCCGCTCCAGCCGCCGCCTCCGCCACACGTCTAGAAGCGCTCCACCGGAAGTGACGTCCCAGCGGCCCGACTGCACGGACAAGGGGGCGGGGCGTTGTTACGGGAGACGCCGAGCGTGACCCCTCCCTCCGGTGTTCACGGCCTGCGGGATCCTGCCTCTAACCGCACCGAGCCCGGCCTCCCTTCTGTCCTCCAACCTGCTGACCCCGGCCTCCGCTCTGTCCTCAACCTCCAACCACAACACTGAGCCCGGCCTCCGCTCTGTCCTCAACCTCCAACCACAACACTGAGCCCGGCCTCCACTCTGTCCTCCAACCACAACACTGACCCCGGCTTCCACTCTGTCCTCAGCCTCCAACCACAACACTGACCCCGGCCTCCACTCTGTCCTCAGCCTCCAACCACAACACTGAGCCCGGCCTCCACTCTGTCCTCCAACCACAACACTGACCCCGGCCTCCACTCTGTCCTCAGCCTCCAACCACAACACTGAGCCCGGCCTCCACTCTGTCCTCCAACCACAACACTGAGCCCGGCCTCCACTCTGTCCTCCAACCACAACACTGAGCCCGGCCTCCACTCTGTCCTCCAACCACAACACTGAGCCCGGCCTCCACTCTGTCCTCAACCACAACACTGAGCCCGGCCTCCACTCTGTCCTCAACCTCCAACCACAACCCTGACCCCGGCCTCCGCTCTGTCCTCAACCTCCAACCACAACACTGAGCCCGGCCTCCAACCACAACACTGAGCCCGGCCTCCGCTCTGTTCTCAGCCTCCAACCACAACACTGACCCCGGCCTCCACTCTGTCCTCAGCCTCCAACCACAACACTGAGCCCGGCCTCCGCTCTGTCCTTAACCTCCAACCACAACACTGAGCCCAGCCTCCACTCTGTCCTCAGCCTCCAACCACAACACTAAGCCTGGCCTCCACTCTGTCCTCAGCCTCCAACCACAACACTGAGCCCAGCCTCCACTCTGTCCTCAGCCTCCAACCACAACTCTGAGCCCGGCCTCCACTCTGTCCTCAACCTCCAACTGCACCAAGCCTGGCCTCCCCTCTTTCCTCCTGCTGACTCCGGCATCCCCTCTGTTCTCTGCCTCCAACAACACTGACCCAGCCTCCAACCACATTGCCTCCATTCGCTTCCTGGCCTCCAGCCATATCTTGATTCGCTTCCCGGACTCCAGCCACATCTCGATTCCCTTCCCGGCCTCCAGCCACGTCTCAATACCCTTCCCGGCCTCCAGCCACGTCTCGATCCACTTCCCGGCCTCCAACCACGTCTCAATTCACTTTCCGGCCTCCAGCCACGTCTCAATTCACTTTCCGGCCTCCAGCCACGTCTCGATTCACTTCCCGGCCTCCAGCCACGTCTCGATTCACTTCCCGGCCTCCAGCCACGTCTCGATTCACTTCCCGGCCTCCAGCCACATCTCGATTCACTTCTCGGCCTCCAGCCACGTCTCCATTCACTTCCCGGCCTCCAGCCACGTCTCAATTCACTTCCTGGCCTCCAGCCACATTTCCATTCACTTCCCGGCCTCCAGCCACGTCTCGATTCGCTTCCTGGCCTCCAGCCACGTCTCTATTCACTTCTGGCCTCCAGCCACGTCTCAATTCACTTCCTCGCCTCCAGCCATGTCTCAATTCGCTTCCTGGCCTCCAGCCACATTTCTAGCCACGTCTCGATTCGCTTCCCAGCCTCCAGCCACGTCTCGATTCACTTCCCGGCCTCCAGCCATGTCTCGATTCACTTCCCGGCCTCCAGCCATGTCTCGATTCACTTCCCGGCCTCCAGCCATGTCTCGATTCGTTTTCCGGCCTCCAGCCACGTCTCGATTCGCTTCCTGGCCTCCAGCCACGTCTCTATTCACTTCTGGCCTCCAGCCACGTCTCAATTCACTTCCTCGCCTCCAGCCATGTCTCAATTCGCTTCCTGGCCTCCAGCCACATTTCTAGCCACGTCTCGATTCGCTTCCCAGCCTCCAGCCACGTCTCGATTCACTTCCCGGCCTCCAGCCATGTCTCGATTCGTTTTCCGGCCTCCAGCCACGTCTCGATTCGCTTCCCGGCCTCCAGCCACGTCTCGATTCGCTTCCCGGCCTCCAGCCACATCTCCATTCGCTTCCCGGCCTCCAGCCTCCTCAGTGTAGAGGAGGTTTTTTTTTTTCTAGACCATAGATGTACAGTACAGTGTGGAGGGGGATCTCAGTGGAGGCTGGCAATGGAATGAGGGAGATCTGGTTAGAGGCTGGGGACAGAATGGAGCAGTTCTGTTTGGAGGCTGGGGACAGCGTTGAGAAGGTTTGGTTAGAGGCTGAGGACAGTATGGAAGGGAGAGGTGGCTGGAGGCCACAAAGCGAATGGAGACGTGGCTGGAGGCCGGGAAGCGAATGGAGACATGGCTGGAGGCCGGGAAGGGAATGGAGATGTCATTCGCTTCCCAGCCTCCAGCCACATCTCCATTCGCTTCCCGGCCTCCAGCCACATCTCCATTCGCTTCCCAGCCTCCAGCCACGTCTCCATTTGCTTCCCGGCCTCCAGCCACGTCTCCATTTGCTTCCCGGCCTCCAGCCACGTCTCCATTTGCTTCCCGGCCTCCAGCCACGTCTCCATTTGCTTCCCGGCCTCCAGCCACGTCTCCATTCCATACTGTCCTCAGCCTCTAACCAAACCTCAACGCTGTCCCCAGCCTCCAAACAGAACTGCTCCATTCTGTCCCCAGCCTCTAACCAGATCTCCCTCATTCCATTGCCAGCCTCCACTGAGATCGCCCTCCACACTGTACTGTACATCTATGGTCTAAAAAAAAAACCTCCTCTACACTGTCCCCAGCCTCCAAACAAATCTCCTATACACTGTCTCCAGCCTCCAACCAGACCTCCACCACACTGTCCCCAACCTCCAATCAGAACTCCTCTATATTGTCCCCAGCCTCCAACCAAACCTTCTCTACAATGTCCAAAGACTATGATTGGTTCTTCCCTGAAGTTGGAGAGTTGGTTGGGGCTCAGGACTTATCTGAGGACACTTCCCTCGTCTGCGGGAGCCCCGGACTCCTCTTCCAACACAACATCACACTGACATAATAACTGCCTACATTTGGATGTAATGTTTGTATGACAATGGGAGGGAGGATAGTGAGCTCCTCGGGGGAGGGAACTCCTGTGATCAGTGGGGGGCTGAAGATACAAAAATGAAGAAGTAAAATAAAAGAATGGAAAGTCTTTTCTCTCTCTGTTCTGCTTGTCCTCACATGTTCACCATTGTAATATAGGAAGGGATCTGCCACCACCTGCTGGACAATTTAGATAATTGCATCATCATCTACTTATACTGGAACACTTTAGTTTTCATTCTGCCAAACTTTATTTATTGATTGTAGGTACCTCTATAGCACCGACCATTTATACAGCACTTTACATATTTTAGAATTCAGCATTCGGTATAGTCTTTTGGTTGATGGTTTTCACTGAGCTGAATGACCCAGTAGAGCGTCTGGTAAAGCGTTTGCTTCTCTCTGTGCTGCGACTTAAAGCGACAGCGACCCGCAGTGTGCGCTTATAGTGTTTGTTCATTTCTACTAACCCAACACAGCGCCCCGAAGGCAAATGTCTGACACAAGATTGTGCTCACCCCTATAACGTTATCAAGTCAGCAACTAAACTAATACATGAATTAAAGAAGGAATCTGATTGGTTGGTATCTCTCTTTGCATGGTTATTACATTATTTTTTATTTTTTAACCTTGTTGTTGGATTTGCTGCTGGACTGTGATATTTACAAACTTTTTCCTTCCAGTGGAGGGACTCTTTGATTAAGGCCCCTTTCACAGTTGTGCGACCTGAAAGTCGCGCGATTTTACAGTGATTTTGACGCGATTTAAAGCGGAAGTAAACCCATCGATTTAACAGTCTAAAAAAAAAAGGCATGCCGTGAATGCTAACTGCACATTGGCTGTGCTCTCAACCAAACAGTCAAACCATCCAATGGCTGGTGTCATAACGGATCACATGTGCAGCACTGTGGCAGTTGAAGATTAAACAGAGGCAAAGATGGCAGCTTCCTTGGCTGAAAACGATAGGGGGGGTTTACTTCCACTTTAAAGCAATGCCTGTGTAATCTTGAGGCCTGTTGACCTCAAGTTGCATCAAAGTCGGAACAAAGTAGTGCAGGGACTACTTTAAAGTCGCACCGATATGAACGGTACTCATTTGAAATCATGGGGTACAACTTGACATGCAACTTTTCAGTCCCAAGTCGCAGGACAAGTCACACAAGTGTGAAAGGGGCAT
The DNA here is from genome assembly GCA_028564925.1 of Lithobates sylvaticus. Classification (NCBI taxonomy): domain Eukaryota; kingdom Metazoa; phylum Chordata; class Amphibia; order Anura; family Ranidae; genus Lithobates; species Lithobates sylvaticus. Next base: position 239,067,649 of record CM053032.1, read on the forward strand.
AAAGTACAACTAAAGGCAAACATTTTTTGTTAGTTTTGGATAGAGGACCCCCTGTCAGTTTTTATTGCTGTCTGTGCCCCCATTAAGGAGACTCGCCCTCTCTAATTGTCCTGTTTACCATCAAAAGTGAAAGCAAAAGAGAATCCCCAAATTTTGGGCTGTCCCCAGAACACGAATAGAGAGGAAATCTTCCAGTGGGGACACTAGTTCTGGTGACTCCCTTTCCTAGAAGGGATTTCCTCTCACTTCCTGTTTAGCAGGAAGTGAAGGGAAATCTCCCCAATAAACAGATGGCAAAAGAAAAACTGACAGGGGTTAAAACCCTTCCTTACTCTTTTGAAAACGAACGCAACTGTTTTTCCTTTAGTTCTACTTCTATGACAGCTGGAATGAATCAGAATTATATGACCAGCACCTTACATTTCCGCTTTTCGTTTTCTATACATTTAGACCCCTTTCACACCGAGGGCGTTTTGCAGGCACTATGGCGTTAAAAATAGCACCTGCAATCCGCCCTAAAACAGCTGCACCATTGTCTCCAATGTGTAAGCCAGAGGGCTTTTACACTGGAGCGCTGCGCTGGCAGGACGTTAGGAAAAGTCCTGCCAGCAGCTTCTTTGGAGCGGTGAAGGAGCGGTATGTGTTTAAATTCAATGGGGCAGCGCGGCTATACCGCGGGCAAATATTGTGGCGCATTGCGGGCGGTTTTAACCCTTTCTTGGCCGCTAGCGGGGAGTAAAAGTGCCCCGATAGCGGCCGAAATGCGCCGCAAATCCGATGGTAAAATGCCACTAAAAATAGCGGAATTTTACCACCGACGCTATGGGCGGCTTAGTGTGAAAGCCCTCTAATGCCCCGTACACACGGTCGGATTTTCCGACGGAAAATGCCCTATCGGACAATGTTGTCTGAAATTCCGACCGTGTGTGGGCTCCATCGGACTTTTTCCGTCGGAATTTCGACGGAAAAAGTTTGAGATCCTGCTCTCAAATTTTCCGACAACAAAGTCCTATCGGACTTTTTCCGATCGTGTGTAGCGAATTCCGATGGACAAAGTGCCACGCATGCTCAGATTACATTACAAGACCAAAGCTATTGGCTACTAGCCTCTATGTAGTCGCGTCGTACGCAACGAACGTCACCACGTTCAGAATGATCGGATTTTCCGACAACTTTGTCTGACCGTGTGTATGCAACACCAGTGTCGGACAAAATCCGTCGGAAAAAATCCGACGGATTTTGGGGTCGGAATTTCCAACAATGTGTGTACGGGGCATTAGACCCCTTTCACACTGGGGTGTTTTTCAGGCGCTTTAGCATTAAAAAAAGCGCCTGTAAAGCGCCTGAAAGAAGCCTCATCTGCAATCCCAATGTGAAAGCCCGAGTGCTTCACTCTGAGGCGCTGCCCTGGCAGGGCTTTAAAAAAAGTCCTGCAAGCAGCTTCTTTGCAACGCTTTTGGAGCGGTGAATACACCACTACTAAAGAGCCTCTTCCCATTAAAATCAATGGGAAGCGCCTGCAAAACGCCTGAAAAGCGCCTGAAAATCGATTTTGGCAGCGGCGCTTTGTGGGCGCTTTTAACCCTTTATTTGGCCACTAGTAGGGGTTAAAAGCGCCCCAATAGCGCTCGAAAAACCCTGGTAAAGCGCCGCTAGTTTAAGCGTTTCACATTGGGATTCTTTCAAGCGCTTTACAGGCTAAAGCGCCTGAAAAACGCCCCAGTGTGTAAGGGTTCTTAGTCTAAAGTTTAACTAGACTTCTTCTTTCAGGCTTTTATACTCCTTTATTTTTCACTTGGGAAATCCTAGGGCAGACATATGCAATTAGCGGACCTCCAGCTGTTGCAAAACTAAAAAAAAGTCCCATCATGCCTCATGGGTGTCATGCTTGTGGCTGTCAGAGTCTTGCTATGCATCATGGGACTTGTAGTTCTACAACAGCTGGAGGTCCGCTAATTACATATCCCTGTAGGGTGACCATGCTCACTCACTGGACTGTATGCAGAAGCAGCATTGTCACCCCTGGACAGGACTACCATAACCTCCCCCTCTTTTTCTTGATATAAAAGGGAGGTGTTCTACAGTTCTTGAAGACGGCTGAGAGCAATGTAAATGATAGGAGTGCAGCACAGGCAGAGGGCACAGGAAGTAATCAGCTCACAAGATTTCCAAAAAGATCAACAATTATATTTGCACTTAGAAACATAGAAGAGTAACGGCAGAAAAAAAGAAAAGACCAAATGGTCCACTGGGGGTGGATTTACTAAAGACAAATAGACTGGGCACTTTGCAAGTGCAGTTGCACTTTATTGAGTCCATGTATTGCTGCAAAGCTTTACTTTGTAAAACTTTGTAAATACCCAGTGCAAAGAAAATAAAAAGGCATTTTTGTTTGCACATGATTGGATGATAGAAATCAGCAGAGCTTTATCACATTTTTTAACCGCTTATGCCGCGTACACACGGTCAGAATTCTCATCGGAAAAAGCTCTGATGGTTTTCCCGTCGGAATTTCGCTCAAACTGTCTTGCCTACACCCGGTCACACCAAATTCCGACGGTCAGTAACACAGCGGCATAAAACACGTTCGACATCACTATAAAAGGGAAGTTTAATGCTTCCGAGCATGCGTCGAATTGTTTCCGAACATGCGTCGGAATTTTGCGTGTCGGAATTGCATACACACGATCGGAAAATCCGATAGAAAGGTTTTCCGTCGGAAAAATTGAGAACAGGTTCTCAATCCAAAGTCCGTCGGAAATTCCGACAGAAAAAGACGGCATACACACGGTCGGAAAATCCGTTGAAAAGCTCCCATCGGACTGTTTCCATCGGAAATTCCGACCGTGTGTACGCGGCATTAGTGACCGTCCCACGCAGATATACTGCGTCAGGGCAGCTGCTCTGTGCCATATAACATACCTAGTACGTGATCTGACACGTCTGGGGGCGCACGCCATCAGCAACCTTCTCTCTTGAGCCCAATCACAGCGGGTCCAGCGAACCCGGTGTCCACCGCGACCCGCCGATCATCCTGGAGATTCGCACAATGGCAGTCTGCCTGTGTAAACAAGGCGGATCTCCGTTCTTTGAGAAGAGAAGACTGAGATCCTTAGTTTCTGCAAAGCAGGAACACAGGATCTCTGCCTTCCCACAGTAAATGCATCCCCCACACAGTTAGAAAACCCTCACAGGGAACACAGATCTCCCCTGATGTTAACCCCTTCCCTGCCAGTGTCATTAGTATAGTGACAGTGCTTTTTTTTTTTTTTTTTAGCACTGACCACTGTATGGGTGTCACTGGTCCCCAAAAAGTGTCAGTGTCAGATTTTTCCACTGCAATGTTGCAGTCCCGCTAAAAATCGCTGATCGCCGCCATTACTAGTAAAAAAAAAAATCCATAAATCTATGCCATAGATTGTAGACGCTATAACTTTTGTGCAAACTAATCAATATGGGCTTATTGGAATTTGTTTTATCAAAAATGTAGCAGAATACATATTGGCCTAAATTGGTGAAGAAATTCGATTTTTGACATTTTTTTTATTGGGTGTGTTTTATAGCAGAAAGTAAAAAAAAAAATATTTTTTTTTTTTCAAAATTGTTGGTCTTTTTTTGTTTATAGCGCAAAAAATAAAAAACGCAAATACCACCAAAAGAAATCTCTATTTGTGTGAAAAAAGGGACACAAATTGTATTTAGGTACATTAGTTAAAGTAATGCAGTGCTTTATCACAAAAAAATGGCCTGGTCTTGAGGGGGGGGGTAAACCTTCCGGAGCTGAAGTGCTTAAGCTCTGCAACTGCACTTGTCAAGTGCTCGGTCTATTTGTCTTTAGTTAATCCACCCCATTGAGTCTGCCCCATTTTTTAATTATTTGTTTATTTGTCTGAGTACAAGTATACCCCACTTTGAAGTACAAAATGGGACCAGAGCATGTATGTAAAACCAAAATGTACTTAAAGGGAAGCAATACCTTTTTTCACTTCTCATTGCATGTAAATACACTAGCTCTATGGGAAATCTTGGTCAGCTTGACATGCCACTGCTCCCGGTTGTTAACATTTAACATTGGCATCTATGGGAAATCTTGGTCAAATGACATGGCACTGCTTCCGAACCATAAGTGACAGGGACACCAAACTTGGGGACCCAGGAATACGACATGGTAGATTACCTAGGCAAGCTGGCCGACCCCAAAAATCGGATATGTTGTAGTCCAGGGTCCCCTCTCGGTGCTCCCCAAGTTTGGTGTCCCTGTCACTTATAGTTTGTGAGTAGTGCCATGTCAAGCTGACCAAGATTTCCCATAGACGCCAATGTTAAAAAGCAGGAGCAGTGCCATGTCAAGCTGACCAAGATGTCCCATAGACGCCAATGTTAAAAAGCGGGAGCAGTGCCATGTCAAGCTGACCAAGATTTCCCATAGACGCCAATGTTAAAAAGCGGGAGCAGTGCCATGTCAAGCTGACCAAGATTTCCCATAGACGCCAATGTTAAAAAGCAGGAGCAGTGCCATGTGAAGCTGACCAAGATTTCCCATAGACGCTAATGTTAAAAAGCGGGAGCAGTGCCATGTCAAGCTGTCCAAGATTTCCCATAGATGCGAATGTTAAAAAGCGGGAGCAGTGCCATGTCAAGCTGACCAAGATGTCCCATAGACTCCAATGTTAAAAAGCGGGGGCAGTGCCATGTCAAGCTGACCAAGATTTCCCATAGACGCCAATGTTAAAAAGCGGGGGCAGTGCCATGTCAAGCTGACCAAGATTTCCCATAGACGCCAATGTTAAAAAGCGGGAGCAGTGCCATGTCAAGCTGTCCAAGATTTCCCATAGACGCCAATGTTAAAAAGCGGGGGCAGTGCCATGTCAAGCTGACCAAGATTTCCCATAGACGCCAATGTTAAAAAGCGGGAGCAGTGCCATGTCAAGCTGTCCAAGATTTCCCATAGACGCCAATGTTAAAAAGCGGGAGCAGTGCCATGTCAAGCTGTCCAAGATTTCCCATAGACGCCAATGTTAAAAAGCGGGAGCAGTGCCATGTCAAGCTGTCCAAGATTTCCCATAGACGCCAATGTTAAAAAGCGGGAGCAGTGCCATGTCAAGCTGTCCAAGATTTCCCATAGACGCCAATGTTAAAAAGCGGGAGCTGTGCCATGTCAAGCTGACCAAGATTTCCCATAGACGCCAATGTTAAAAAGCGGGAGCAGTGCCATGTCAAGCTGTCCAAGATTTCCCATAGACGCCAATGTTAAAAAGCGGGAGCAGTGCCATGTCAAGCTGACCAAGATGTCCCATAGACGCCAATGTTAAAAAGCGGGAGCAGTGCCATGTCAAGCTGACCAAGATTTCCCATAGACGCCAATGTTAAAAAGCGGGGGCAGTGCCATGTCAAGCTGACCAAGATTTCCCATAGACGCCAATGTTAAAAAGCCGGACAGTGCCATGTCAAGCTGTCCAAGATTTCCCATAGACGCCAATGTTAAAAAGCGGGAGCAGTGCCATGTCAAGCTGTCCAAGATTTCCCATAGACGCCAATGTTAAAAAGCGGGAGCTGTGCCATGTCAAGCTGACCAAGATTTCCCATAGACGCCAATGTTAAAAAGCGGGAGCAGTGCCATGTCAAGCTGTCCAAGATTTCCCATAGACGCCAATGTTAAAAAGCGGGAGCAGTGCCATGTCAAGCTGTCCAAGATTTCCCATAGACGCCAATGTTAAAAAGCGGGAGCAGTGCCATGTCAAGCTGTCCAAGATTTCCCATAGACGCCAATGTTAAAAAGCGGGAGCTGTGCCATGTCAAGCTGACCAAGATTTCCCATAGACGCCAATGTTAAAAAGCGGGAGCAGTGCCATGTCAAGCTGTCCAAGATTTCCCATAGACGCCAATGTTAAAAAGCGGGAGCAGTGCCATGTCAAGCTGACCAAGATGTCCCATAGACGCCAATGTGTCCGTACTCACGAGTGTACATTAAGTACGTAAAGCGGGGTATGCCTGTATAGCTCTGTGTTTGTCTTCTTGTTGTATCTTTTAAGTAATGTGTAAGTTGACACCAATAATATGTAAGGCTATACAGTATATGTTATATTGTGATATATATTGTTTTTTGTGTCTTTTTGGCTAGGCCATTTGTTTTTGCTGCCAAGATAAAGGTCCTGAAGAAGCTTAGAGATAAGAAATGCGTTGACCACTTGGACTCTACCGCAAAGCTAATTATGCAATTATAGTTCAGATGGCGGACCTCCAGCTGTTGCAGAACTACAAGTCCCATGAGGCATAGCAAGACTCTGACAGCCACAAGCGTGACACCCAGAGGCATGATGGGACTTGTAGTTTTGCAACAGCTGGAGGTCCGCTAATTGCATATCCTTGACCTATAGAGTAGAGAGAGAGCAATAATTCTAGCCCTAGACCTCCTCTGTAACTCGAAACATGCAACCTGTAGAATTTTTTTTAAACGTCACCTATGGAGATTTTTAAGGGTAAAAGTTTGTCGCCATTCCACGAGCGGGCGCAATTTTGAAGCGTGACATGTTGGGTATCAATTTACTCGGCGTAACATCATCTTTCACAATATAAAAAAAAATTGGGCTAACTTTACTGTTGTCTTATTTTTTAATTCAAAAAAGTGTTATTGTTTTTAAGAAAAGTGGGCTTGTAAGACCGCTGCGCAAATACGGTGTGACAAGTTTTTAACTTGTAAACACCACATCTAAAAAAGAGGCCCGGTCTTAAAGCGGAGGTTCACACAAAAATTGAACCTTGGCTTTTCGGAACCCCCCCCCCCCTCCGGTGTCACATTTGGCACCTTTCAGGGGGGAGGGGGTGCAGATACCTGTCTAAGCCCTCGTACACACAGTCGGAAATTCCAACCACAAAATCCGTCCGTTTTTTTCCGACGGATTTTGTCCGAAACTGGTGTTGCATACACACGGTCGGACAAAGTTGTCGGAAAATCTGATCGTTCCGAACGTGGTGACGTTCGTTGCGTATGACGGAACTACGTACAGGCTAGTAGCCAATAGCTTTGGTCTCGTAATTTGATCTGAGCATGTGTGGCACTTTGTCGGAATTCTCTTCACACGATCGGAAAAAAAAAGTGATTCCAACGGAAAAAGCCCACTAGAGCCCACACACGATCGGATTTTCCGACAACATAATCCGAACTGACTTTTTCCATCGGAATATCCAACCGTGCATAAGGCCCGGTTCAGACTGCTGCGGTGCGGGAACGCTGCGAATCCACTGTGGGTTCCCGCACCGCATGTCTCCCGCCGGCAGTTCACACTGCCCTATGCGAGCTGCTGGGAGTGTCAGTGAAATGTTAATGACACCCCCATATCAGCTCGCATATCGCAGTGCGATCTGCAAACTCGGACAGGAATCGGATCGCATGGTGAGAACACCATGCGATCCGATTCTGCAACGGACCGAAAAAAAGGGTCCTGTGCGAGTTTGGGCCAAATGCGATGCGAATTCAGCCATACTATCTGTATGGCTGAATTTGCATCGCACAGAGATCGCATATAATTTGAACTGCAGTGGGGTGCGAATCATATGCGATCTCCCGCACCGCAGCAGTCTGAACCGGGCCTAAGACAGGTATTTGCACCCACTTCCGGGCATAGACACCCGTGGGAGTCTACGCCTCTTCCCGTCCCCCCGCGATGTCTGCTGGGACACACACGGGTCTCAGAGACAGCAGGGTCCATTCGGATTTCGCAGCGCGGCTCGCGCATGCGCAGTAGGGAACTGGGAAATGAAGCCGCAAGGCTTCATTTCCTGATTCCCTTACTGAAGATGGCGGCAGCAGCATCCGAGGACCGAGGGATGGTTCGGCCTCGGGTGCCGACATCGCGGGCGCCCTGGACAGATAAATGTCCATGTTAAATAAATAAATGTCCAAGTCAGCAGCTGCAGTATTTGTAGCTGCTGACTTTTAAAAAAAAAATTGCGGGACTTCCGCTTTAAAGTGTAGGTTTTGTCTGTGGAGAAAGAGGTGACAGTTTTGTTTTTTCTGTGTCTTCTACATTGTCTACATGTGGTGGTGCAACAAGGAGAAGATCCAGTGGTACTTGTCCGCGTGGGATGGTGAGGATAGGAGATAGGATAGATCCCAGTGTGGGAGCGCTTCTACTGGAAAAACTATAACCCTGTTGTAAAATGTCATACAATGTCTTATCCGCATTAGACATGTGCAATTCGTTTAGTTACGAATTCGTTTTCCGTTCAAATTCGTTATATTCGTTCATTCGTAATCGTACGAATGAACGAATGGTTTACTAAAAATTCTAACGAAAAACGAACCATCGAAAAGAACGAATATGAAAAAAAAACGAAAATACGAAATAATTAAATTAGAAACAACGAAAGAATGAAAATCCGAAAAACGAAAACAGAAACAACGAAAATACCGAACAAAGATTCAAAAATAACGAAAATCAAAATGAGCGAATAATCGAAATTACGAATATTCGGAAAAAAAGGAAATCAAAACAACGAAAATACAAAATAACGAAAATTCTGCTGATCGAGAATTCGAAAGAACGAATGTTAGTTCTGATTCTGAAATATTCCATCCAGAGTCCAGATAGGGTGTGGTTGGGTCGGAGGCACTGTGTTTTGGTGGATTTTTGAGTTAAGTTCTGACTTGTGAGAGAGAAATTCTTTGTTTCTTAACCGCTTCCCGACCGCCCACTGCATATATACGTCAGCAGAATGGCACGGCCAGGCAAAACCACGTACAGGTACGTGGCACTGGTGTCCCGCGATCGGGTCACAGAGCTGAAGAACGGGGAGAGGTCTGTGTAAACAAACCTTTCTCCGCGCTTCCTACTCTGCCTGTCATTGATCGGCTGTTCCCTGTCATCGGGAAAGCCGATCAATGACGTCAGACGTACAGCCCCGCCCCCTAATGTAAAAAAAACACACACGTCACAGCCCATAACCCCTCCCCTCCCCCTAGTGGTTAACTCTTTCACTGCCAGTGTCATTTATACTGGAATCAATGCATTTAAATAGCATTGATTGCTGTATAAATGACAATGGTCCCAAAAATGTGCCAAAAATGTCCAATGTGTCCGCCATAATGTCGCAGTCACAATAAAAATCGCTGATCGCCGCCATTTCTAGTAAAAATAAAAAATATTAATAAAAATGCTATAAAACTATCCCCTATTTTGTAAACGCTATAACTTTTGCGCAAACCAATCAATAATCGCTAATTGCGATTTTTTTTAACCAAAAATATGTAGAAGAATACGTATCGGCCTAAACTGAGGAAAAGATATGTTTTTTTATATATTTTTTGGGGATATTTATTATAGCAAAAATCAAAAAATATTTTCCTGGTGCCTCCATGGCAGCATACCAATGGTTGGTTGCTCCGCCCCCAACCAACCCACAGGACCACTTCAAACTCTAGAAATAGGAGTTGAACCCCCCCTGTCAGTATTCTTTTCTCTGTCCTCATACCTGCAGGATCACGGCCAGCCCTTCCTCACCGCTCTATGGTGTAACCATTGCAGGTTAATGCTCTCCTGCAGCATGGAGTCCCATGGCTTGGGTTGCTAAAGGCACCAGATAAGTATGGGAAACCCGTTTTTCTGTGGATCTTTTTGGGGTTGGGGATCAACAGGAGCCGCTTGTCATTCTCCTCTATATACCCCCACAGTGTGGCGCACAAAGGTATGCTTACATTCATGGAGTGTGTTATGGCAGCATTGGGGGAAAGCATCCTCCCTCCCTTAGTGTCTCCATGTGTGTGCGGCGCTTCGCGCGCGCCGTTCCGCTCTGTTTTCTCGGCGGAAGGCGGAGCCGCGCCGTGACGTCACGGCGCATGCGCAGTAGCCGCTCTGAAGCCTCCGGCGGCCATCTTGTGACTCCCAAAGCGCTCTCAGTATAAAAGGAGAGCACAGCTTCAGTATGGTGTCAGCTACATAGGAGTACACACCTCCAGTGTTCTCTCTCTCTCTCCTGCTGTCCAGCCTGTTGTTTTCTCCCTGGATATGGAACCAAGCCAAGGTACTGGAAGGGGCAAGTTCCCCTTGTGTTTTTTTTTTTATGATCTGTATCTTGGAAGTTTATTTTTCTTTTGACATATTGATGTTTTGTACTTCACATTAGTCCAACTAAGTACCTCTCCTACTTTTTAGCTGCCCATAGCAATCTTACACCGCATCAAAAAGATCCTCAACATACCACTAGGTAAGGGCTGCAACAGTCAGGTAAGGTTTTTTAAAAAAAAAAAAAAAGAGCACTTTCTAAACGGGTTTTAAAAAAACTTCCTTTTTTTTTTTTCTCCCCCTCTCTCCCTCTTCCCCCCCCCCCCCTCATTTATGCAGCCCGCATCACGGATCATCCCGCCGGTCATCCCACAGGGGGTCCCAAGATAGGAGGTCAGGGGGGCATAGAAGTTCGGGTCATTCCCACTCCTCATCAGCCCATGCCTCTCGCAGTGGCCAAAAGTCACCCCGGCACTCCACAGACAGACGTGTCTCGTCAAAATACCCAGGTCAGAAAGCTTGCTGGGTATGTGGAAAGCAAGCCCTCCCAGACAAACTGGTATGTGCCCAATGTCTCAGAGAAGCTGCGGGGGACAGGGAAAAAGACAAGCAGGAATCCATGGATTCCATTAAACAGTTAATAAAGGATTCTATCCGCGAGCTCGCGGTAAGTCAAGACCAGGCGGCTCCTTCTTCAGGTGAATCAGTGATTACCCCCACCCCACACCAGGATCCTGAAGCACTATCTGAGGAAGAAACAGATTTAGTGGAGGAAAACCCATCATCTTTCGATTTCGCCTTAGTAGAACCCTTTATTAATGCTGTGAAAGATGCAATCCAGTGGGAGGAGGACCCAGAGCCGCCAGCAAAATCCAAAAAATATTTTCCACACCTGAAAAGGAAATTGTCAACCTTCCCCTTGATGGAGGAGATCAAGGAGGTAATAACAGACGAATGGCAGAAGGTAGATAAAAGGCCTGTGGCCTATAACCGTTTTACAAAATTATACCCCTTTTCAGAAGCAGACGCACAGTTGTTTGACGCTGTTCCGATGGTAGATGCCTCAATTATGAGATTAGCCAGGAATACAACACTCCCCTTGGAAGACGCTGTCTCCTTTAAGGATGTCCTGGACCGAAGAATAGATTCAGATCTGAAAAAAGCCTATCAGGCAACGGGGGGGGCATGCAAACCAGCAGTCGCCCTAACCTCTATTTCCAGGGCCACAAGAGTCTGGTCAGACAACATTGAAATAGCCCTCAGACAAGGTGTGGATGTGGAAGAAATCATTAAGGCACTAGATGAGCTGAAATTGGCCTCAGACTTTATAGCGGAAGCGGCCATTGACATTATAAAGTGTTCATCCAGGGCCATGTTATATTCTATTACGGCCAGACGGGCATTGTGGCTTAAGCCATGGGCAGCCGACCCTACCTCGAAACAATCGTGGTGCCGTATCCCGTACAATGGGAAAGCATTATTTGGCGACAAGATGGATGCAGCAATTACCCGGGTCACGGGAGGGAAGAGTGGCTTAATTCCCCAGGATAGAAGCAGGAGAAAGAGATTTGTGTCACGCCCGGTGAATCAGAGAACCAAGGACTCCAGATCCTACCGCCCAGGTAGAGAATATAGGAGAGGCTGGAAAGGGTCACAGGCAACTTTCCTGAAGTCGGGAAAACCCAAAGCCTCAACTTCCACGACCGAGGGCCAGAAGTCCTTTTGATGCTCGACCCACCCAGATAGGGTCTGTAGGTGCTCGACTCGGAGCATTCGCCCAAGTCTGGGTGGAAAACTGCACAGATCAATGGGCCGTATCCACTGGAGGTTCAAAGGACGCCCTCCACGGCTATCTTTTCAACCCACCAAAATTCCGGCCTCCGCAGGGAAAAGGGAAGCTCTCCGGCAGTATGTGCAAGCTTTGGTGCTTCAGCAGGCCGTGGTACCAGTCCCAGCTTCAGAAGAACACTTGGGGTTCTACTCCCCAATCTTCTTGGTCCCCAAGAAATCAGGCGAATGGAGACCGGTACTGGATCTCAAAAAATTAAACAAATACATCCAGATAGAACATTTCAAAATGGAATCACTAAACACCGTGATTCTGTCAGTCCAGCCGGGGGATTGGATGGCCTCGATAGATCTTCAAGATGCCTATCTCCACATTCCGGTCCAGAAGGAATTTCAACCTTTCCTGCGTTTCCAAATAGGGGACTTACGCCTCCAGTTCCGATGCCTCCCCTTTGGGATCTCGACAGCTCCGAGGACTTTTACCAAGGTTCTGGTGGCGATTCTAGCTCCCCTGCGAGAAGAGGGGATCCGAGTGTTGCATTACCTGGACGATATACTAATATTGTCCCAACACAGAGTGAACCTGGTAGAACATGTGCAAAGGGTCCTGAACACATTAGGCAAATTTGGATGGCTGGTGAACTACTCCAAAAGTCAGCTGATTCCCACCCAGAGGATGGTATATTTAGGGGCCTTCTTCAACACCCCCGAAAGCGCGGTATCGCTACCATCAGAGAAGATGCCGGCTCTAATAGCCAAGGTGAAAAGGATGCTAGCAGGCCATCATATACCTGCATCAGATTGCCTGAGCCTGCTGGGGTCCCTATCCTCCTGTATCCCCATGGTCAAGTGGGCCAGATGGCATCTGCGGGGATTCCAAATAGGGTTCCTAGCACAGTGGCGAAAGGACCGCCTAGATCAGACTATATGGATTACCCCCTCCATGAAGTCCAGTCTTTGGTGGTGGACGAGAACAGCCAACCTTCAAGTACACTGCGTTCTGGGGCCCATCCCCTGGACCATCCTGACGTCGGATGCAAGTCAGGTGGGCTGGGGAGCACACGTGCAGAGTCACCTAGCTCAGGGAAGGTGGCAATTCAGCCCAGTCAATGTTGTGTCCAACATTTTAGAAGTGAGGGCGGCATGGATGGCTTTACAGAACCTGGCCCCCTATCTCAGAGGAAAGTCCATACTGCTACGGATGGACAACAAGGCGGCGGTAGCCTACGTTCAAAACCAGGGGGGAACACACAGCAAGTCCCTTCTCAGCGAAGTGACACCCATCCTGAACTGGGCCGAGAAGAACTTACTCGATCTACGGGCCTCTTACATCCCAGGGCCCGAAAACCAGCTAGCAGATCGCTTGTCAAGAACCTTTGTCGACAACAACGAGTGGTCTCTCAGTCAGGAAGCTTTCTGGTGGATATGCCAACAGTGGGGCACTCCCCAAGTAGATCTCTTCGCCTCTCCCCTCAATGCGAAGACACCCCGTTTTTTTCTCAAGGTTCCCATCACTAGGGACAGCGGGGGTGGATGCCCTGATTCAACCTTGGGACTTCCGGAAGGGGTATGCGTTCCCGCCAACCCCCCTGATACTGAGGTTTCTCCAGAGGCTGACGTCAGAGAAGGTCACAGTTCTGGCAGTAATCCCATACTGGCCCAAAAGACCCTGGTTCCCGCTGCTAGTCAAACTGGCCATATGCAAGCCGCTCCGTCTTCCTTTCAGGAACAACCTGCTGTCACAGGGCACTCTCTCTCATCAACACCCAGAGATCCTGGATCTGAGGGTCTGGAAATTGAGCGGGAAAGGCTGGACAAGCTAGGGTGTGCACCTAAGGTCGTCCAAACACTGTTGCAGGCTAGAAAAGCTACCACCAACTCCACATACTATAGAATATGGAGGAAATTTACAGAAATGGCTGAAGCTAATCAGTTTGACCCCCTGGAGCCGGGGGTACAGAATATTCTCCTGTTTCTGCAGGCCGGTTTAGATTTAGGCCTAGGCCTAAACACCTTGAAGGTGCAAGTTTCGGCTCTCTCAGCTCTGACGGATACACGCTGGGCGTTGAATCCTTTGGTGGAACGCTTCTTAAAAGCGGTGCTAAGGCTCCGGCCTCCCAGGAAGACGTTGTACCCTAAATGGGATCTAACAATAGTACTTAATGTTTTATCAAGTCCTCCTTTTGCTCCCACGGAAGAATGCTCCCTGGAGGATATCACCATGAAGACGGTATTCCTAATCGCCATCACCTCGGGGCGCAGAATATCGGAAATCCAAGCCCTAGGGGCTCAAGAACCTTACACCACCTTTTTCCCGGATAGGGTGGTCTTGCAGCCCATCCATCAGTTCGTTCCGAAGGTGCCTTCAATCTATCACCTCAGTCACGAATGGGTTCTACCAACTTTCGAGGAGGAATCATCCTCCTCAAGACTTCATGAGTTAGACGTAGCCAGATCCCTGAAACACTACTTGCTGTTAACACAGCAGCTCCGAAAAGACCAAAGGCTGTTTATCATCAGCAAGGGCGCAAAGAAGGGAAAAGCGGCATCAAAGACAACCCTAGCAAGCTGGATTGTAAAGCTAATACAGAGAGCATACCGGGCTAGTGGTCTCCCTGCTCCAAATGCGGTCAATGCACATTCGACAAGAGGGATGGCGGCCTCTTGGGCAGCTTTGGCACGGGTCTCCCCAGAGACGATCTGTCGGGCAGCCAGCTGGTCATCATTTAACACTTTTATGTCCCACTATAGTGTGGACCCAGCAGCTCTCACTTCCCGAGATTTTGGGAAAAAAGCCTTGCAACTTTCTGTACTGTAGTTGTTATTAAAATTATTATTGCAGTACCCTCCCTGTAAGCGAGTTATTAACCATTGGTATGCTGCCATGGAGGCACCAGGAAAACGGAAAATTGAATACTTACCTTCCGTAATTTTCCTTTCCTGGTGCCTACCCATGGCAGCATACACCCTCCCTTCAATAATCCTTAAGAGGTTTGGAGGCTAGTTACAAGAATACTGACAGGGGGGGTTCAACTCCTATTTCTAGAGTTTGAAGTGGTCCTGTGGGTTGGTTGGGGGCGGAGCAACCAACCATTGGTATGCTGCCATGGGTAGGCACCAGGAAAGGAAAATTACGGAAGGTAAGTATTCAATTTTCCGTTTTGTTTGTTTATAGCGCAAAAAAAAAAACCGCAGGGGCGATCAAATACCACCAAAAGAAAGCTCTATTTGTGGGAAAAAAAGGACGCCAATTTTGTTTGGGAGCCACGTCGCACAACCGCACAATTGTCAGTTAAAGCGACGCAGTGCCGAATCGCAAAAAGGGACCTGGTCCTTTGGCTGCCAATTGGTCCGGGGCTGAAGTGGTTAAACATATAAATAGCATACACATTACGTAAAATTATGAATTATGCTCCGATTACGAATCTACAAAAACAATGTTACGAAAGTACGAATAAATCAATCTCACGAAAGTACGAATGTAATTAAATCTACGAAAATACGAATTCCGAATCAACGAAAATTAGATTAACGGAAATACGAATCATTTCAAATCAACGAAAATATAGCTCTTCCGAAAATACGAATGCGTCCGAATACGAAATATAACGAAAATACGGATTTCGAATAAACAAAAATTAGACTGAAATACGGAAAAACTAATCAACGAAAAAATAACTCTTACGAAAATACGAACGAGTCCGAATACGAACACCGACGACTTACGAAATTACGAATCGTTACGAATCAACGGAAACTAACAGAAACAAAACGAAACTAAACAAATTTTTCTATTGTGCACATGTCTAATCCGCATATAGAATGGGAAGGCACTTTTTGACAATTGCTACAATTTGATTATATTGTTTAGAGTAAGTAGTAACAAAATGTATTTTATTTCTATTACAATTACAGTTTTTCATACTAGGGCTCTCTGCATTTTTTAGCACGCTACCTCTATCCTTTTTTTCCACCTTGATCCTGCCATTATCAATCAAATGTTTTTTGTATCCTCGCTTCATTAGTCTTTCTTATGCGGCGTACACACGGTCGGAATTTCCAATGGAAACAGTCCGATGGGAGCTTCTCATCGGATTTTCCGACCGTGTGTATGCCCATTGGTCTTTTTATGTTGGAATTTCCGACGGACTTTGGATTGAGAACCTGTTCTCAATTTTTCAGACGGAAAACCTTTCTATCGGATTTTCCGATCGTGTGTATGCAATTCCGACACGCAAAATTCCGACGCATGCTCGGAAACAATTTGACGCATGCTCAGAAGCATTAAACTTCCCTTTTATAGTGCAGTCGAACGTGTTTTATGCCGCTGTGTTACTGACCATCGGAATTTGGTGTGACCGGGTGTAGGCAAGACAGCTTGAGCGAAATTCCGTCGGAATTCTGACGGGAAAACCATCAGAGCTTTTTCCGACGAGAATTCCGACCGTGTGCACGCGGCATTAGACTACAGTACATTCTGTCTCATAATCTTCATGATCAGAGCAGTTCCTTTTTGCTCGCACAAACTCCCCCATGGGTAGGGCATGTACGGTATGAAAGGGGCGACAACTCGTAGCAAGCAAAGTGAATTGCCAGTACATTGCTTTCTGCAGGTTTTTGTAGTTACCCTGCCATGGTCGATGTGTCTTGTATGTGTTATGTCCAAATAATCAATTCCGACAGAGTGAAAGTGATGACTGAACTCCAAAATCAAATGGTTGTTATTAACCACTTGACGCCCGCCAAATAGCAATATGACGTCGGCAAAGTGGTTGCGATATCCTGACCGGCTGTCATATGACGTCGCCAGGATATCAAGCTGCTGCACGCCCCCGGGGATAAATTAGTTAATCTAGATAAATTCTTTCAGTTTATTTCGTTCAGTATGTGCTGAAAAGAATCTACAGCTTCACTGCGAGCCCGAAAGGGGTAAAAATATCTGTCATTCAAGGAGATAGTACTTTTCTTAATACTATGTAGACCCCCCTCAGACTCGGATCGAAGGCTTTCCAAGGTAGATGTCATAGATGATCAAACAGGAAGGAAGTGCGATAATCAAATCGTGTGGTGTGTGGTGTGTGGTGCGACATTATCAGCTGTTGTTTCTTGTAAAAAGTGTTTTTAAGCATTATATTTCTAACTAGAAAAGCTACAATTTCTGGGGAAATTGTGTGACGTGTTCTTGCCTCCACCTACTGGGCGGAGTAACTGGGTGGAGTGGCTTGAGTAACTGTTGCGTGGTTGGAGTGGCTGAAGTAACTGTGAAAAGTGTTAAAAAGCTTAATATTTTAAAAAGTATAAATAGTAGTAAAAAAGTCCCATCATTAGCTGAAAAAGCTGAACATTTTTTTTTTTTTCAAAAATTATTATTTTTCCTAAAATTATTATTTTTTTTTTCTAAAATAATTTTTTTTTCTAAAATAATTTTTTTTTAAATGATATTTTTTTCTAAAATTATTATTTTTTTCTAAATTATTTTTTTTTTCTAAAATTATTATTTTTTTTTGTAAAATTATTTATTTTTCCTAAAATTATTATTTTTTTTCAAAAAATATTATTTATTTATTTTTTTAAATGATTTTTTTTTTTATTATTTTTTTATTATTATTTTTTTATGGGGGGGTCATAATGTTTTGGCTGATCATGGGGTGGCCATAATGTTTTGGCTGATCATGGGGGGTCATAATGTTTTGGCTGATCATGGGGGGGGGGGGGGGTCATAATGTTTTGGCTGATCATGGGGGGGTCATAACATTTTGGCTGATCATGGGGGGTCATAATGTTTTGGCTGATCATGGGGGGGGGGGGGGGGTCATAATGTTTTGGCTGATCATGGGGGGGTCATAATATTTTGGCTGATCATGGGGGGTCGTAATGTTTTGGCTGATCATGGGGGGGGTCATAATATTTTGGCTGATCATGGGGGGTCGTAATGTTTTGGCTGATCATGGGGGGGGTCATAATGTTTTGGCTGATCATGGGGGGGGGGGGGGGGGTCATAATGTTTTGGCTGATCATGGGGGGTCATAATGTTTTGGCTGATCGTGGGGGGGGGGGGTCATAATGTTTTGGCTGATCATGGGGGGGTCATTATGTTTTGGCTGATCATGGGGGGGGGGGGTCATAATGTTTTGGCTGATAATGAGGGTCATAAATTATTTGGCTGATCTTGGGGGGTCATAATGTTTTGGCTGATCATGGGGGGGTCATAATGTTTTGGCTGATCATGGGGGGGTCATAATGTTTTGGCTGATTATGGGGGGGTCATAATGTTTTGGCTGATAATGGGGGGTCATAAATTATTTGGCTGATCTTGGGGGGGTCATAATGTTTTGGCTGATAATGGGGGGTCATAATGTTTTGGCTGATCTTGGGGGGTCATAATGTTTTGGCTGATCATGGGGGGGTCATAATGTTTTGGCTGATCTTGGGGGGTCATAATGTTTTGGCTGATCATGGGGGGGGGGGTCATAATGTTTTGGCTGATCATGGGGGGGGGTCATAATGTTTTGGCTGATTATGGGGGGGTCATAATGTTTTGGCTGATCATGGGGGGGTCATAATGTTTTGGCTGATCTTGGGGGGTCATAATGTTTTGGCTGATCATGGGGGGGGGGTCATAATGTTTTGGCTGATCATGGGGGGGTCATAATGTTTTGGCTGATCATGGGGGGGTCATAATGTTTTGGCTGATAATGGGGGGTCATAAATTATTTGGCTGATCTTGGGGGGTCATAATGTTTTGGCTGATCATGGGGGGGTCATAATGTTTTGGCTGATCATGGGGGGTCATAAAATATTTGGCTGATCTTGGGGGGTCATAATGTTTTGGCTGATCATGGGGGGGTCATAATGTTTTGGCTGATCATGGGGGGGTCATAATGTTTTGGCTGATCATGGGGGGGTCATAATGTTTTGGCTGATCATGGGGGGGTCATAATGTTTTGGCTGATTATGGGGGGGTCATAATGTTTTGGCTGATAATGGGGGGTCATAAATTATTTGGCTGATCTTGGGGGGGGTCATAATGTTTTGGCTGATAATGGGGGGTCATAATGTTTTGGCTGATCTTGGGGGGTCATAATGTTTTGGCTGATCATGGGGGGGTCATAATGTTTTGGCTGATCTTGGGGGGTCATAATGTTTTGGCTGATCATGGGGGGGGGGTCATAATGTTTTGGCTGATCATGGGGGGGGTCATAATGTTTTGGCTGATTATGGGGGGGTCATAATGTTTTGGCTGATTATGGGGGGGGGGGGGGGGTCATAATGTTTTGGCTGATCATGGGGGGGGGTCATAATGTTTTGGCTGATCTTGGGGGGTCATAATGTTTTGGCTGATCATGGGGGGGGGGGTCATAATGTTTTGGCTGATCATGGGGGGGTCATAATGTTTTGGCTGATCATGGGGGGGTCATAATGTTTTGGCTGATAATGGGGGGGTCATAAATTATTTGGCTGATCTTGGGGGGTCATAATGTTTTGGCTGATCATGGGGGGGGTCATAATGTTTTGGCTGATCATGGGGGGTCATAAAATATTTGGCTGATCTTGGGGGGTCATAATGTTTTGGCTGATCATGGGGGGGTCATAATGTTTTGGCTGATCATGGGGGGGTCATAATGTTTTGGCTGATCATGGGGGGGTCATAATGTTTTGGCTGATAATGGGGGGTCATAAATTATTTGGCTGATCTTGGGGGGTCATAATGTTTTGGCTGATCATGGGGGGGTCATAATGTTTTGGCTGATCATGGGGGGGGGGGGGTCATAATGTTTTGGCTGATCATGGGGGGGTCATAATGTTTTGGCTGATCATGGGGGGGTCATAAATTATTTGGTTGATCTTGGGGGGTCATAATGTTTTGGCTGATCTTGGGGGGTCATAATGTTTTGGCTGATCATGGGGGGGGTCATAATGTTTTGGCTGATCATGGGGGGGGGGTCATAATGTTTTGGCTGATCATGGGGGGGTCATAATGTTTGGGCTGATCATGGGGGGGGGTCGTAATGTTTTGGCTGATCATGGGGGGGGGTCATAATGTTTTGGCTGATCATGGGGGGGTCATAATGTTTTGGCTGATCGTGGGGGGGGGGGTCATAATGTTTTGGCTGTTCATGGGGGGTCATTATGTTTTGGCTGATCATGGGGGGGGGGTCATAATGTTTTGGATGATAATGGGGGGTCATAAATTATTTGGCTGATCTTGGGGGGTCATAATGTTTTGGCTGATCATGGGGGGGTCATAATGTTTTGGCTGATCATGGGGGGGGTCATAATGTTTTGGCTGATTATGGGGGGGGTCATAATGTTTTGGCTGATAATGGGGGGTCATAAATTATTTGGCTGATCTTGGGGGGTCATAATGTTTTGGCTGATAATGGGGGGGTCATAATGTTTTGGCTGATCTTGGGGGGTCATAATGTTTTGGCTGATCATGGGGGGGTCATAATGTTTTGGCTGATCTTGGGGGGTCATAATGTTTTGGCTGATCATGGGGGGGTCATAATGTTTTGGCTGATATGGGGGGGTCATAATGTTTTGTCTGATTATGGGGGGGTCATAATGTTTTGGCTGATCATGGGGGGGTCATAATGTTTTGGCTGATCTTGGGGGGTCATAATGTTTTGGCTGATCATGGGGGGGGGGGGTCATAATGTTTTGGCTGATCATGGGGGGGTCATAATGTTTTGGCTGATCATGGGGGGGGGGTCATAATGTTTTGGCTGATAATGGGGGGTCATAAATTATTTGGCTGATCTTGGGGGGTCATAATGTTTTGGCTGATCATGGGGGGGTCATAATGTTTTGGCTGATCATGGGGGGGGGGGTCATAATGTTTTGGCTGATCATGGGGGGGGGGGTCATAATGTTTTGGCTGATAATGGGGGGTCATAAAATATTTGGCTGATCTTGGGGGGTCATAATGTTTTGGCTGATTATGGGGGGGTCATAATGTTTTGGCTGATCATGGGGGGGTCATAATGTTTTGGCTGATCATGGGGGGGTCATAATGTTTTGGCTGATAATGGGGGGTCATAAATTATTTGGCTGATCTTGGGGGGTCATAATGTTTTGGCTGATCATGGGGGGGGGTGGGGGGGGGGGGGTCATAATGTTTTGGCTGATCTGGGGGGGGGGGTCATAAATTATTTGGCTGATCTTGGGGGGGTCATAATGTTTTGGCTGATCTTGGGGGGTCATAATGTTTTGGCTGATCATGGGGGGGGTCATAAATTATTTGGCTGATCTTGGGGGGTCATAATGTTTTGGCTGATCATGGGGGGGTCATAATGTTTTGGCTGATCATGGGGGGGGGTCATAATGTTTTGGCTGATCATGGGGGGGGTCATAATGTTTTGGCTGATCATGGGGGGGTCATAAATTATTTGGTTGATCTTGGGGGGTCATAATGTTTTGGCTGATCTTGGGGGGTCATAATGTTTTGGCTGATCATGGGGGGTCATAATGTTTTGGCTGATCATGGGGGGGGGGGGTCATAATGTTTTGGCTGATCATGGGGGGGGGTCATAATGTTTTGGCTGATCATGGGGGGGTCATAATGTTTTGGCTGATCATGGGGGGGGGGTCGTAATGTTTTGGCTGATCATGGGGGGGGGGGGGGGGGGTCATAATGTTTTGGCTGATCATGGGGGGTCATAATGTTTTGGCTGATCGTGGGGGGGGGGGGGTCATAATGTTTTGGCTGATCATGGGGGGGGTCATTATGTTTTGGCTGATCATGGGGGGGGGGGTCATAATGTTTTGGCTGATAATGGGGGGTCATAAATTATTTGGCTGATCTTGGGTGATCATGGGGGGGGGTCATAATGTTTTGGCTGATTAGGGGGGGGTCATAATGTTTTGGCTGATAATGGGGGGTCATAAATTATTTGGCTGATCTTGGGGGGTCATAATGTTTTGGCTGATAATGGGGGGTCATAATGTTTTGGCTGATCTTGGGGGGTCATAATGTTTTGGCTGATCATGGGGGGGGTCATAATGTTTTGGCTGATCTTGGGGGGTCATAATGTTTTGGCTGATCATGGGGGGGTCATAATGTTTTGGTTGATTATGGGGGGGTCATAATGTTTTGGCTGATCATGGGGGGGTCATAATGTTTTGTTTTTGTCTGATTATGGGGGGGTCATAATGTTTTGGCTGATCATGGGGGGGTCATAATGTTTTGGCTGATCTTGGGGGGTCATAATGTTTTGGATGATCATGGGGGGGGGGGGTCATAATGTTTTGGCTGATCATGGGGGGGTCATAATGTTTTGGCTGATAATGGGGGGTCATAAATTATTTGGCTGATCTTGGGGGGTCATAATGTTTTGGCTGATCATGGGGGGGGTCATAATGTTTTGGCTGATCATGGGGGGGGGGTCATAATGTTTTGGCTGATCATGGGGGGGGGTCATAATGTTTTGGCTGATAATGGGGGGTCATAAAATATTTGGCTGATCTTGGGGGGTCATAATGTTTTGGCTGATTATGGGGGGGTCATAATGTTTTGGCTGATCATGGGGGGGTCATAATGTTTTGGCTGATCATGGGGGGGGGGGGGTCATAATGTTTTGGCTGATAATGGGGGGTCATAAATTATTTGGCTGATCTTGGGGGGTCATAATGTTTTGGCTGATCATGGGGGGGGGGTCATAATGTTTTGGCTGATCATGGGGGGGTCATAAATTATTTGGCTGATCTTGGGGGGGTCATAATGTTTTGGCTGATCTTGGGGGGGTCATAATGTTTTGGCTGATCATGGGGGGGGGGGGGTTCATAATGTTTTGGCTGATAATGGGGGGGTCATAAATTATTTGGCTGATCTTGGGGGGTCATAATGTTTTGGCTGATAATGGGGGGTCATAATGTTTTGGATGATCATGGGGGGGTCATAATGTTTTGTCTGATTATGGGGGGGTCATAATGTTTGGCTGATCATGGGGGGGTCATAATGTTTTGGCTGATCTTGGGGGGTCATAATGTTTTGGCTGATCATCATGGGGGGGGGGGGTCATAATGTTTTGGCTGATCATGGGGGGGTCATAATGTTTTGGCTGATCATGGGGGGGTCATAATGTTTTGGCTGATAATGGGGGGTCATAAATTATTTGGCTGATCTTGGGGGGGTCATAATGTTTTGGCTGATCATGGGGGGGTCATAATGTTTTGGCTGATCATGGGGGGGTCATAATGTTTTGGCTGATTATGGGGGGGGGGGTCATAATGTTTTGGCTGATAATGGGGGGTCATAAAATATTTGGCTGATCTTGGGGGGTCATAATGTTTTGGCTGATCATGGGGGGGGGGGGGTCATAATGTTTTGGCTGATCATGGGGGGGTCATAATGTTTTGGCTGATCATGGGGGGGGGATCATAATGTTTTGACTGATCATGGGGTCATAATATTTTGGCTGATCTTGGGGGGTCATAATGTTTTGGCTGATCATGGGGGGGGGGGTCATAATGTTTTGGCTGATCATGGGGGCGGGGGGGGGGGGGGGGGGGGGGTCATAATGTTTTGGCTGATCATGGGGGGGGTCATAATGTTTTGGCTGATCTTGGGGGGGGGGGGGTCATAATGTTTTGGCTGATCATGGGGGGGGGGGGTCATAATGTTTTGGCTGATCATGGGGGGGGTCATAATGTTTTGGCTGATTATGGGGGGGGGGTCATAATGTTTTGGCTGATCATGGGGGGGTCATAATGTTTTGGCTGATCATGGGGGGGTCATAATGTTTTGGCTGATCATGGGGGGGGGGTCATAATGTTTTGGCTGATTATGGGGGGGGGGTCATAATGTTTTGGCTGATCATGGGGGGGGGTCATAATGTTTTGGGTGATTATGGGGGGGGGGGTCATAATGTTTTGGCTGATCATGGGGGGGGGGGTCATAATGTTTTGGCTGATCATGGGGGTTGTCAGCTTTTGTCACCTCCCACTCTAGTTATGAACATTTCGCCATTCATTCCTATGAGACAAATTTTGCCGCAAAAATTACGATATTTTGTAAATCATTCGGCGACATGTTCCACAAAGTAATAGCACACCAATCGGGAACAATCTGCACGTTTCGGTATATTACTGTCTATGTAGTGTAAAAGCTGTGGGAGGAGTTAGGGTGGTATATTTGGCTATAATAATATATGTGAGATAACAGTAAGTGGTCTTGCTATGCAAGAACACTTAATAAAACGATTGTTTAGAACAGTTGAAAAAACATCAAATTCATGTGTTGGGGCAAAGGACAGACCTCTGGACAACAAAGACAGTTGATCATTAGATAATGTGACAGATGAAGTACATCCCCAGGACCCGGTCTCCCCGCTTCTCTGATCGTGTCGGGTACTTCTTGTGCCTTTGCTGGCTGACTTCCCTCGTCTTGTCCTTTTCTTTTTCCTTTTGGTCTTTTCTTTGTGTCCCGGGAGTTTTTTGATGATTTGTTTGGAGAACCTTGTCTAGAAAAGTCAGAGCTGTCAGTAATTTTGGAGGATGTTATTTTGCTGTAATGCTTAACTCCTTCAGATCCACGCTATAGCCGAATGACGGATCTGCTTTGCCGGGAGGGCGTTAATAGATGTCCTCCCCTTTGCAAGCTGGCCACGCCCCCCCCTGAAGGGCGCGCGCTGTGATCACCCGAGTCAATGAAACTCAAGTGATCACAGATCGGATCGTCCCGACCCATTACCACGTGATCAGCTGTCAGCCAATGACAGCTGATCATGTGATGTAAACAGAAGATCGGTAATCCTTTGTTTTTTCTTCTGGGCCTCTGTTGAAGGGACATCGGTCCCAAGCAGGGAGAGGCGAAGCCGCCTCATATGTGCCCACAAGTACCGCCTGCCAGTGCCACGAATCAGTGCCAACCAGTACATCAGTGCCACCTATCAATGCCCACGAGTGCCAATGCCCACCAGTGGTGCCAATCAGTGCCACCTAGCAGTGCTGCCTATCAGTGTCACCTACCAGTGCTGATCAGTGCCCATCACTGCCACCATCAGTGCCCATCACTGCCACGCATCAGTGCCCATCACTGCCACCCATCAGTGCCAGCTATCAGTGCCACCTAACCTGTTTCCCCAAAAATAAGCCTAACCCTGAAAATAAGACCTACAAGGACTTTAACTAGGGCTTATTTGGGGGGTAGGGCTTATATTGCAGCCATCACGACACTCACGCTAGGTCTTATTTTCGGGGCCCTTCAGTGCCACCTATCAATGCCATTCAGTGCCACCTCTCAGTGCCCACCAGTGCCACCTATTAGTGCTCATCAGTGCCACCTTACCAGTGCCCATCAGTGTCACCTTATCAGTGCCCATCAATGCAGCCTTATGAGTGCCCATCAGTGCAGCCTTTCAGTGCCCATCAGTGTAGCCTCATCAGCATTCATCAATGAAGGAGAAAAATTACCTGTTTGCTAAAAAAAAAAAATGTAATTGTATTAAATAGATATCAAACATGTAGTACATCTTATAAGAATACTGATTGAAAAAGGTATATAACAGATGTTAAAACCATAGATATATCGCTACAATGCTACAAAATTTGCAAGAGCAAAATACTGTAACTGTATAGACCAGGAAGGGTGGAAAGGGGGGAGGGGACCCAGGGGCATGCGGCATATCCAGAAACAATATTTCACATAAAATGAAATGTTGCTCTCTGGATCCAGTGTCAGTGGGGTCTCCAGGGCATCCAAACTGAAGAACCAGGACGCCTCAGGAGAAAACCCACCTAGAGGGGGGAGAATGGGAAGAAAGGGAGGGGGCACCATGGAATCACAAAAATTGCAAAAATTTATTAACAAAATATAAGACGTTTTTTTTTTTTTTTTTTTTTTTTTAAATCGGTCTTTTTAATTTTTTTTTTAACAAAAAATAAAAAACCCAGAGGTGATCAAATACCACCAAAAGAAAAAAAATTATAAAAATGTAATTTGGGTACAGTGCTGTATGACCGCGCAATTGTCATTCGAAGAGTGACGGCGCTAAAAGCTGAAAATTGGTCTGGGCAGGAGGGGGGTTTATGTGCCCAGTAAGCAAGTGGTTAAATAAATATTTTCTATGGAGAAGCTGTAGAGTTGCTGGCCTGTACTTTCTATGGATCTTTTGTGAACTGATGGGCAGCAATGATGGGCACTGATGGGCACTGATGGGCAGCAATGATGGGCACTGATGGAGCTGCGCTGTTCATCAGGACACTGATTATCAGTGTAAACGATGTGCTGACAGCCTTGCTGGTTAACAACTCTCCTTTCTCACACAGACACAGCGTGTGTACAGTCTGTTTACACGTGATCAGCTGTGATTGGACCATTTTAAAGTGTTAAATCAATTTAACCAGTTACATTCTAGGCACACTGTGGTTGATAACTTTCACAGTTGCTTGTGCTCTCAACTGGACTGTCAAGCCATCAAATAGCTGGTGTCAAAACTGATCACATGTGCAGCACCATAGCAACTGCAAATAGAGGCAAAGATGGCCGCTTCCTTGGCTGCAATGGACAGGAGTTTTTTTTTTAATAATTCAATCTTTATTAAACATTTTCTCTCTTGTTACATTTACGGATTACATGCCATTTTCATACCTTATGGACAGGAGGGTTTAGTTTGACTTTAAAGTCCATTTACACAACATGTTACATTTACGGATTACATGCCATTTTCATACCTTATATTTAACATACTAGAATCAGTTCTCTTCTTATATATGTCCAATCTGGAGATTGGCTCCCCCAGCGCCTCTTGTATGGACAGGAGGGTTTAGTTTGACTTTAAAGTCCATTTACACAACATGTCCATCCAAGACTATCCTGCCCACAGGATTCCCAGCAATGCCACCTATAAGTGTGCATCAGTGCCACCCAAAAGTGCCCACCAGTGCCGCCTATGAGTGCCAGTCAGTGCCACCTATCAGTGCCCATCCATGCAACCTACCAGTGCCACCTATCAATGCCCATCAGTGCCACCAATCAGTGCCCGTCAGTGCCGCCTATCAGTGCCCATCAGTGCCACCTCATACCAGTGCCCCCTATCAATGCCACCTCATCGGTGCCCATCAGTGCCGCCTCATCAGTGCCCATTAGTGCCGCCTTATCAGTGCCCGTCATTGAAGAAGAAACGCACTTATTTACAAAAAAATTAACAGTGACAAAAAAAAACTTGTTTTTTTGCAAAATTTTCGGTCTTTTTTTGTTTGTTGCGCAAAAAATAAAAATCGCAGAGGTGATCAAATACCACCAAAAGAAAGCTCTATTTGTTGGAACAAAATGATAAAAAATTTGTTTGGGTACAGTGTAGCATGACGCGCAATTGTCATTCAAATTGCGACATCGCTGAAAGCTGAAATTGGCTTGGGCGGGAAGGTGTCTAAGAGTCTGGTATTGAAGTGGTTAAGGAAGGGCAAAAGGGGCCCTGTCATTGTTGTGGGGCCCAAAGCAGCTGCCTCATACTTGCTAACTATTCTGGGTTAAATTCCCTCATCCCTTGAGGTATTAGTCCTGTGCTGTGTTCCAATATCTCAGTGAGAAGTGCTGCTACTAATGCTGCCCAGCTCTGCCCTATTGTTGTGTACAGATGACTCACCTGCTGACCCTGTGTTTACATGTAAATTACCGTCATTCATATGTAAATAGCGGCGGCTGGCAGCATTGATATGTATATCATGCCCCCCTGATGCCCCCCCACAGTAATCTCTAGCAACCAATAAGCAAACAGAAACCATATGCTGTAACCTCTAGCAACTAATCAGTGAGCAGTAATATGTGCTGTAACCTCTAGCAACTAATCAGTGAGCGGTAATGATACATTGTAACCTCTGGCAACCAATCGCAAAATAGCTGCCGGATCTGATTCAGTAAACGGATTTTGAGTCTAGCTGCTATTTATTGTATGTCTCAGAGCAGCAGGTGGAGAGCAAAACTGCATGGATGGGGGGGGGGGGGGGGGGGGGGGGGCAAGAAAAGTTTTTCCCAGGGTCCAATTAATATTAAAGACGGCCCTGCCGTGTGATATCACTGCAGAGCAAGGAGCGTTGTCATCACCCTCCTACAGGAAGTGGAAAAATAATGGCTGTACTGGCAGGACCAACAGGGGATAAAACTGCTACAGGGGACTCGGAGGAAGTGAACATTGCAGTGTGATGTCAGTGACAGAGCGCATCATAGACCGCACTTTAACCTCTTCTCTACCAGAGTGGAATGATATGGTAATCACTCATGCCTGCTATAGCACCTGGCAGTGTGAGTGTTGTTCAGCCGGATGGTGGAAGGGATTCAGGCGGATGTAAAGCAATGCAGAGTGACAGCCAGGCAGACTGGTATTACATACCTTCCAACATTTTGAGATGGGAATGAGGGACACCTACTAGCAAATATATGTAGGCATAGGACACGCCCCCCTGTCACACCCCCTTAAAGGAGAATTAACCAAAAAAAAGGTTAATTTAAGCTGGCCATACACCTATAGATTATCTGCAGATTTTCTATTGGTTAGATGGAAAAAGTGGGAGATTCCTCCATCCACACAGTTTAGCGAACATGGAGAAATCTGTTGCACTTTTTCCATCTAACCATAGATAATCTGCAGATAATCTATAGGTGTATGGCCAGTTTAAAGGGCTTTTTTTACCGCTACTATTCCTTTATATTGGCTTTTACAATTGACAAATGCAGCAATTTAGAAATCAGATGAAAGGTTTAGTGCTGGGAAACACTTTTTGAAAGATAAAAAGTTCATTTTATATACAACTATATAGATCAGACCAAAATGAGGGACAAATGAGGAGGGAAGAGGGACAGAGGGACATTGCTCCACATCAGGGACAGTTGGGAGCCATGGTATTGTTGGTAATGATCGCCAGGCAGACTGGTATTGTTGGTAATGACAGCCAGGCAGACTGGTATTGCTATGGGCCACACCTCCCACCCTTACCTGGGTGTGTCCCGCCCCCACCTGTCTCCAGGTACGCCCCGCCCCGCCCCTTTTTGTTGCTAGGCGCTCTGTTTGCGTTCCAAACTGTGAATCACGGACTGATCCATTGGTCCCTCCTAGAGAGGGGGTGGAGGTGGTGACAAGTCACCGGCAAACAATCCCGCAGCCTTCATTCGGATTCCTCGGGGTGACATCGACCTCCCCTGGAGACCGTCTCCGCCGGACAATGCCAATTCCCGGAGGTGTGAGCACGTGACCACGCCGGGTCCCCCCCCCCTTCTCTCAGCACGCAGTGGTACGGTCGCGCTTTGCAGTAACCTCCACTGTCCGGGGATCGCAGAGAGAAGAGCGACCAGAGCGGGCACCGACCGAGGAGAGCGGTAAGTGGTCATTGTATAGTCATCACTAGAGGGGGGAGGAGGGGAGATCAGGATGAATCAGCATCATCAGCACCGGAGAGGAGGAGGAGGAGGGGAGCATCCATCACATCCCGGCCATAGAGCCCCGGGACCGGCAGAACAATGCTGGTGTCATCCTATAGACAGGCCGACCTCCATCCTCACCCCGATATTCACGGGGGGTCATTAGATAGAATTGCATTATTTGGAGCTGACTTTATATACAGAGACTATATATATGCACAGAGAGCCTATAGAGAGAGACTATATATATATATATATATATATATATATATATCTATATATCTATCTCTCTATATAGATATATATACAGAGATACTATATATACAAAGAGAGCGACTATAGATAGAGACCATATATATATATATATACAGAGATACTATATATAGAAAGACAACAAGAGTGACTATAGATAGAGACCATATATATATGCAGAGAGACTATATATAGGCAGAGAGCATATATATAGAGAGAGAGAGAGAGAGAGAGAGAGAGAGAGAGAGTATATATATATATATATACACAGAGAGCATATATATATATATATATATATATATATATATATATATATATATATATATATGTATGTGTGTGTGTGTGTGTGTGTGTGTGTGTGTGTGTGTGTGTATATGTATATATATATATATATATATATATATATATATATATATATATATATATATACACACACAAATATATATATACATACATACACACAGAGAGAGCCTATGCAGAGAGACTATAAAGTTATCAGTTATATCAGTCCCTACCCCCAGGAGCTTACAATCTATGGCCCCTACCTCACTCCCCTGCCAGCATATCTTCTGGAGTGTGAGAGAAAGCAGAGGGAGAACATACAAACTCCATGCAGATCATGTCCTGACCAGACTGACCAGGATACAATGTGGGGACCCCCCGGGTTTTGCCGGGCAGACATGCTCACCACTAAGCTGCCCTCTATGGTTCTATCATACATTCTGGGTACCAGAAAGCCTCTTCCATAGAATGTTTTTTTAGCAGGTAGGTAGGTCTCTGTGTCTTCCCCCAACCCTCCACTATTTGTGTGGTTGGGGGTTGGGATGCAGAATGTGAGAAGAGCTGTACACATATACTACTACCAGTTCTGGCTGCACTCACACTATAGTGTTTTGTGAACACGCACAATTTTGCTCACATTTACGAAACACGAAAAAAAAAAAATGCGTTGCGCTTACAGCGCCATTAGGCCCTGTTCACATCTAGCACATTTGGGGTCGCTGCGATTCCAAATCGCACTACAATGCTGGCAAGACGCAGCACGCGCGGTCTTGTGCTATTCATTTTTAATGTAGTGTGCTTTTGCCGTGATTATTAAGACATTTTAAAGTGGTTGTAAACCCCTTACAACCACTTTAACCTACATGTAAGCCTAGATTAAGGTTTACCTGTAGGTGCTGGAAATATCTCCCAAACCTAAAAGGTTTAGGAGATATTTGCAAGAATAGCGGCACCGATGCCTACGGCGCAGGCGCACTGAGTGTGCCGTTTCTAACGGCGATCGTGCCGTTAGGGGTGGCACCAGCCCGCATGCACGGGAGTGTCATCATCGTGGCTCCAGACAGTCACAACGCCGGAGCCGCGATACCCGGAAGTCACTCCAGGTATCATGGTGGCGACGAAGGAGGTGACCGAGGACCGCTGCAGGGGGTTCGATCTCAGGTAAGTTATTCATAATGAGCTAGTATGCTATTCATACTAGCTGATTATGCCTTTGCCTTGCAGGGTGTATTTTATTTATTTATTTTTTAAGAGGCTTTACTTCCTCTTTAAAGCAGAACTAAGCCCATCCATTTAACTGTTTAAAAAAAAAACAGTTAGGCCTCATTTACTTTCTTCGGCTTCAACACACATTACCGGCTAGCTTACACTTGCTTCAAAACAAGGCTTCAGACAAGCTTTGTTAAAGCTCTCTGAATGCCAGTCAAAGCTCCTGTCACTAAATAAAATAGTTAGCTTACAGTCCTGTTTACACCTTGCTTTTGCTTGGTGCTTCGATGAGCCTTTGGTGGGGCTTCAAGCAAGCTTTGCCATAGACTTCTATGGAGGCTTTGAGGACGCTTTGAATCACCACTAAAGCTACATGGGGTATAGTTTTTGAAGTTTCCGCCCCCCCCCCCCCCCCCAAAAATGAAATGCGAAATGTGGCATGTCAGGGGGTCACCTTCACATAAAGCAGAAGTTCCATTTTTGGGTGGAACTCCGCTTTAAGGCCCTTTTCATAGGAGGCAGACTCTAGCAACGGATTTGTCTGCTCAGCAGGGAATCTGTCTGCTGATCCCCGCAGAGCAGGGAGAGGACAGGTCCTTGTCTGCACCACTGATGCAGAGCAGACACGGACACAGCTTGCTGTTCTCTATGGGGCGGTTGGATGGAAATGAATCCCATATCTGTTTCTAATGGTCTAATTGAACAAGCTGAATTTAGAAGCTGATTGGCTACCAGGCAGAGCTGCACCAGATTCTGAGTGCATCTGTT
Organism: Lithobates sylvaticus; assembly: GCA_028564925.1. NCBI lineage: Eukaryota > Metazoa > Chordata > Amphibia > Anura > Ranidae > Lithobates > Lithobates sylvaticus. The sequence continues at coordinate 239,099,305 of CM053032.1, forward strand.
TTAGTAAACCAGCCCCACAGAATTCTCTGACTGGGTGCCATGGAGATCATGATGTCACCACCCCTCCTCTCCATACCTTGCTTTCATTGAAAAGAATACAAGACATTCTGTGAATGGCAGAGGTGCAGGGTGAGTGCCCCCCCCCCCCCCCCGTGTTAACTCTGGCCCTATGTAATAATGCAAAAATATAATTCCTGGAGTTCAGCTCTAAGCAGTGTAGTGGGAATGGTTCTTTTTAGGTAACCCCCCCATGTTGAAGGTCAGCTCTTTGGTCGAGTAGGGACTGGGTATGCACAGAGTAACTCACCTAAAGCATATATCCCAGATTTACCTTAAAGGAGTTGTAAAGTCTCAAGGTTTTTCACCTTAATGCACAGAATGCATTAATGCAAATCCTTCTGTAGTGCAGCAGCCCCCCAGAGTCCCCCTTTTTTTTACCTGAACCTGATCGTTCCAGCGACGGGGATGAGCACACCAGCTTATAGCAGCACGGGGGTGGGCCAGAGTCCTGCTGTCTGTGTCAATGGACGCAGGAGCACGTCTGCACGAGTGTGCCCATGGAAAGCGTCTCTCCGCGGGAGCACCCCAGGAGGAGGAGCCAGGAGCGCCGCCGGGGACCCCAGAAAAGAAGGATTGGCGCCACTTGCACAAAGCAGGTAAGTACATCATGTTTTTTTTTTATTTTTATTTTTTTAAATTAACCTTTACAATTACTTTATTTCAGACACTTATATTATTAAAAGCCAACAGGTTTCAGAGGTTCAAAGGGCCCACTTCATCAGGGCTTGGCACTGTTCAACAAAACAGGCACCGGACTGATAAAATTAGGATGATCCTGATGGGTGATTAGGATGATCCTGATGGGTGATTAGGATGATCCTGATGGGTGATGAGGATGATCCTGATGGGTGATGAGGATGATCCTGATGGGTGATGAGGATGATCCTGATGGGTGATGAGGATGATCCTGATGGGTGATTAGGATGATCCTGATGGGTGATGAGGATGATCCTGATGGGTGATTAGGATGATCCTGATGGGTGATTAGGATGATCCTGACGGGTGATGAGGATGATCCTGACGGGTGATGAGGATGATCCTGACGGGTGATGAGGATGATCCTGACGGGTGATGAGGATGATCCTGATGGGTGATGAGGATGATCCTGACGGGTGATTAGGATGATCCTGACGGGTGATGAGGATGATCCTGACGGGTGATGAGGATGATCCTGACGGGTGATGAGGATGATCCTGACGGGTGATTAGGATGATCCTGACCGGTGATTAGGATGACCGCTGCATATGCTGGTCAAGCAAGTGCTAGATGCCAAATTATTTTTTGCTCAGTCAGCATGTGGAGCCTGGTAATCACCCCTGAGGACCTATCCAGCTTTCTTAGCCTAGTACACACCTTGTTACATATTATTAAGCCCTGATGAAGGGGGATCCTTTGAACCCTCAAAACTGGTTGTCATTTTATGATTTAGGAGTCTGAATAAAAGTAAATCTGGACCTTCTACTTCCTGTATTTGGCATTATCCTCCCTGCACACCCAGCCTGTTACACTGATGGACAATAAGAAGAATGCCCATAACGTTGGTGGTCATTGTATTGTCGCCACACAATGGGGAACAATGCAAAGATTGCTTCTTACATGGGTAGTCATTTGGAAGCAAGCCCCCGTCCCTCCTTCCCCAAACACACACACTCCCCCAGATATCTAAAATGATCATTATTGTTAGTGGTACATGATAAATCAGAGGAGAAGCTCCATGACAGCATGGAACTTCAGAATGGCGTTGGTCACCATAAGGTGGAAGGTCAGTCCATCTCTTCTCATGTAACTCCCAGTAATCTCTGGAAGAACGCTAGGATCCCATAGAACCCTGAGTGCAAAAGGCAGACAAAGTCCAATGCTGCACTGAAAAACGTAGAGAATCCAGATGGGAAAACTCAATCGAAATCTCATTGGAAAAGCCACATGTATGATTGTCCACCTCATGCCATTGCAATTTCCTTTAAAGTGTTACTAAACCCACAACAGTAAAATCAGTCTGTGTATGGTAAAGCATGCTTGTTATACTCACTGTGGAACCTATGGGGTTAATTATCTGCCTTGTGTAAAAAGGCTGTTTGATCCTGTCTTTTCTGATTCTCCCCTTCTTCCACTGACCCCAAACCATCTCCTGATAGAACAGAGCCTTGGAGTCAGGCTGCACATGCTCAGTTTGGTGTGTATTGCTAGAGAGTTTTTTTCTTCTTTTTTTTTGGGAGATTGAATGTGATCAGCACAGAGCCAATCAGCACAATCCAGACAGAGGGTCAGGGGTCCTGCACCTTCATAGGACAATCAGGGGAGAATGAAAACTCCCCCTACAAGCTTTAACCAGACACTGATAGAAGTCACAAGACTGCTATATACTGCTGATGAGAAAGGGTATTTAGCATTTAGCAGAATTTAGTTTATATTTACTAAAATGATTGCATCTCCATGTTCTGTGTACTGTGGGAGACCAGATATAGTGAATGCAGAGTCCTGGGTTTAGTAACACTTTCTGAGCTTTAGGCAGATATAATAGACACAAATAAATGAAGCACTTTAATCAATAATACATCATTACATGGCATTTTTTAAATGGAAACATTGTAGGTACCTGAATTCGAAGTGGTTCACTTTCTTGCAGTCTCTGTAGAGCAAGGTTGGAATGCCAGAGGAAGAAGCAGCACAAGGAGCCAATCGGTTAATGTGCTGACAAGGAGCATGCTCATAGGGGGAGAGAGCAGAGTAACAGAGAGATGAGCTCATCACTGTGCTGCTTCTCCTTTCACTGTCCGATCACAGGCTGGGCAGGGTCTGGGAGGACTAAATACGTAACAGTGCAGCGCTAATGATTACACCCTATAAATATTCAAAGTCCTTTACAGTGTAGAAGATCTGGGAGGACCTGGGCTCAGAGAAAGTGGTCTGACTGATGCTGGAGATCAGACTGAGGACATCTAGGGGCAGAAAAAAATACTGCAAGGGGAAATCTCTGTATTGAAAGTTAATATTGTAGCAAAAGCTGGTTTTGTCATTTTATCTTTTATTGGGATATTCATTTTTACCTTCTTATTTTTGGCTGGAGTTCGGCTCTAATCCAGATGTATTGGGATGGCTTGACTTGTGTCTTTGTATGAACTGCTGTGAATTATTATTATAAATATGGAGTGACTGTATTTTTATATTAATAAATACTGTCTTATTCCAAGAGAATCAGAGAAGCCCGAGAATGTGATCCACATTTTATTTGAAGAGTCACGTGTGGGATTGTCCCAACTATGACATTGTGACTTTTCTAATCCAGATGTATTATTATGACTTGATTTGTGTTCTTGTTTATAAACAGCGATGACTATTATTAGTAATATTATTAGTAATATTGGATGTTATTGTATCTTTGTATTTATAAATACTGTCTAATGCCAATACTGCACTGAGAATATAGATGGGAACACCTGACTTCAGGTTCAGCGCTCATTCACACGGGCAGCCAGGGGGCAGTAAAAGCAGGCAGTTAAAGTGGATGTCTGGCACAATATAGAGTATGGGGATTTCAGATCAGCTGTGCCCAGTCTTGCCACAAAGAGTTAATCCAGCTCTGAGCAATCCTCATATCTTTTTTCAGTGAAATAAAACGGACAAACTGTGAAAACTTTGTCCGTTCTTCCCCCCTTGCTGTGATTGGCAGGTGATTTACATATCTCGTGCACTAGCCTAAGACATGCATTATTTTTTTAATTCCCACCCCCACTCCTTTCTTCAGCAGCTCTGCAAAGATTGGCTGTTCCACACCCAAGCATGATTGGGCATGCTGAAGTCATGTGGGGACTTTTCTGGGTTTTGACTGGATGTTAGAGATCATAGCAGAAGTTCAGTGTAAGAAATACACAGGAGAAAATGCATGTTGATAAGGGGAGTGTAGAGGTGAGCGGGGAGTCTACTGACATCACGACTCCACCCACTGAGCCCTGGAAAACAGACCCACCCACAAAATCTGCAGTTTTTCGGGTCTCCTAGCAGACAGAGGGGAGACATTTGACAGATAAGTATACATGCAGGAGGCATGTATATCCTTCTAGATAACCAATATTGCAGTAGTTTATAAAGGATGAGAAGTGGGTTTACATCCACTTTAATTCACTCTCTCTCTTTGTCTTGGTGACCATTATCACTGCAAATAAAAGTGAAAGAGAATCCCAAATTTTGTGTTGTCCCTAGAACAGGAATAGATGGAAAATCTTCCATTGGGGACACACATTCTGGTGACAACCAGGGACTCCTTCGCTATGGGGACTGCGGGACCATTTACGAGGTGCAGCTATGGGGACTTTGGGGACGCTAGTTCTGGTGACAACCAGGAATTATTTCACTATGAAGTAGAGCTGTACGATTCTGGCCAAAATGAGAATCAAATTTTTTGCTTAGAATAAAAAGATCACGATTCTCTCTTGCGGCATAAAATCATTATACAAAAAAAAAAAAATTGGGCTAACTTTACTGGTTAGTTTTTTTTTTTTTATTCCCTAAAGTGTATTTTTTTCCCAAAAAATTGCATTTGAACGACTGCTGCGCAAATACAGTGTGACATAAAATATTGCAACAACCGCCATTTTATTCTCTAGGGCAGTGATGGCAAACCTTGGCACCCCAGATGTTTTGGAACTACATTTCCATGATGCTCATGCACTCTGCAGTGTATTTGAGAATCATGGCAAATGTAGTTCCAAAACATCTGGGGTGCCAGGGTTCACCATCACTGCCCTAGGGTCTCTACTAAAAAAAAAAAAAAAAAAAAATATATATAATAATATTTGGGGGTTCTAAGTAATTTTCTAGCAAAAAATAAATACCGTATTTTTCGGCGTATAACACGCACCGGTGTACAACACGCACCCCAAGTTTAGGAGGGCATTTTTAGGAAAAAAAGTTTTAGGAGGGAAGTTTAGGGAAAAAACACTTACATTTAAGCGTCATTTGCAGCTTTGCCCAGTGTGATTTGCAGCTTTGCCCAGTGTGATTTGCAGCTTTGCCCAGTGTGATTTGCAGCTTGCCCAGTGTGATTTGCAGCTTGCCCAGTGTGATTTGCAGCTTTGCCCAGTGTGATTTGCAGCTTGCCCAGTGTCATTTGAAGCTTGTCAGTGTCATTTGCAGCTTCCCACATTTAAAATTGCCGCCTTAAAAGACCGAGCGCCGGCGGAAAAGCCCAAGCCGTCTGTTCGGCTCCGCTCGCAGTGCCGCCTCCCTGCTGTTTCGGAAGCGAGCGGGAGGCGGGACTGCGAGCGGAACAGACAGATCGGTCTTTTTCGGCGGCGCTCGTTTTTTTTCGGCGGCGCTCATTTTTGTTCGGCGGCGGTTGCTGTTTTTTGGCCCCGTTTGATTTTTTTTGGCCACTTTTTTTTGGGGGTATCGGCGTATAACACGCACCCACGACTTTCCCCCCATTTTAAGGGGGAAAAGTGCGTGTTATACGCCGATAAATACAGTAAATTATTTTATCTTGAAACCGACAAATGTCAGAAAAAGGTTTAGTGTTTAAGTGGTTAAACTTCCCTCATTTACACACCAAAGTGTATTCCTTTGATCTAAAGGACAAATCGTTACAATGTTTATACTTAAGTTCCACTGCTAAAGGATGTTGTGATTCTTGGCAGACTGCCTGTTTTTTTTCCCCTTTAGCTGTCGGCTTTAGCAGAGCAGAGAGAATTCTCTGCATAGAAAGAATCGGGAAATACTTTGTCAAGATCGCAACAAGGAAAAAATTGCGATAGCGATTCTTAACGATTAATCATGCAGCTCTACTATGGAGGGATTTCCACTCACTTCCTCTTTTGGCTACGGAACAGGAAGTGAAGGGGAATCTCCCCAATAAAACACAGATAGCAAAAGAAACCTGGCGGGGTCAGTTATCCTCCCTTATATGGAATGCACTTCCTCATATGTAGAGGGGCTAGGCACTCCTACGCTTTGTCTCCTGTGTCTATAGTCTCATAGCTTTCTATGGAGTGCACTTCCTGGTATTAAAGTGTGCCTAGGCACTCATGTGCCTTCAACCTCCTAGCTGCATATCTGCAGTATGAGATCGAAGGCGCTGCTGCTTCTGACGGCTAAATTTGGTGATGTCACCTTCGTGTTGCTCACTGTTCTGCTTTCTTTGCAGGCAGGGTGGAATTGATTTAAATTACTAGTAAAAAGTCTTGATTTAAATCATAATTTTTAAAGAGCAACTGTCATCTCTGTCCTGCAGCGGCTCCTCCTCTGACCCGCTGTTGACTTACCAACAGTCCCATTCACTTTAATGGGACGGCTGGTGATGTGGCAGTGACACAACAAGGTGAGGGACGTGGACAGCAGGTGAGTGATGCCCACTAACAGGCGCTGCCATGATGGATCTGAAATGACAGGTGCTCTTTAAATGTAAGGACTCATTCTTGCTGGTAGTTAGAATCTTTAACCACTTGCCGCCCGCCATATAGCAGAATGACGGTGGCAAAGTGGTTTCAAAAACCTGACCGGACGTCATATGACGTCCTCAGGATATTGAGCTGCTGCGTGCCCCCGGGGGCGGCATTGCGGCGATCGTTGTTGCGGGGTGTCAGTCTGACACCCCGCAACTACGATCTCGGTAAAGAACCTCTGACGGAGACTCTTTACCACGTGATCAGCCATGTCCAATCACGACTGATCACAGTTTAAATAGGAGGAGCCGTTGATCGGTTTTCCTCACTTGCGTCTGTCAGACGCGAGTAGAGGAGAGCCTATCGGCTGCTCCTCTGACAGGGGGGTCTGTGCTGATCGATTATCAGCGCAGATGCCCACACTGGACCACCAGGGACGCCACCTGACCACCAGGGATGCCCAGCACCAGGTATGCCACTCTAGACCACCATGGATGCCAGTCAGTGCCCACAATGGATGCCAATCAGTGCCCACAATGGATGCCAATCAGTGCCCACAATGGGCATGACTGATTGGCATGCATTATTGTTTGGCACTGGCATCCATCAGTACAATACAATACACTACAATGCCGCCTATCAGTGCCCATCCGTGCCAACTATCAGTGCCCATCCATGCCAACTATCAGAGCCCATCCATGCCACCTATCAGTGCCCATCCATGCTTATCCGTGCTGCCTATACATGCCTATCCATGCCAATCCGTGCCACCTATCAGTGCCAACTTGTGCCACCTGTCAGTGCCCATCCGTGTCGCCCATCAGGGCCACCTATCAGTGCCCATCAGTGCCGCCTCATCAGTGCCACTTCCTTGGTGCCACCTCATTGGTGCCCATCAGTGCCGCCTTATCAATGCCCGTCAGTGCAGCCCCATCAGTGCCCATCAGTGAAGGAGAAAACTTACTTATTTACAAAGTTTTAAAACTGAAACAAAAAAACATATTATATAAATTTTTTATTTGTTTAGCAAAAAATAAAAACTGTAGAGGCGATCAAATACCACCAAAATAAATCTCTATTTGTGGGAACAAAATTATAAAAATTTAGTTTGGGTACAGTGTTGTATGACCGCTCAATTGTTATTCAAAGTGCGACAGCGCTGAAATCTGAAAATTGGTCTGGGCAGGAAGGTGTATTAAGTGCCCGGTATTGAAGTGGTTAATATTTGCAAGCAGAATGAAAGTTTCCTATTTAGAATAATAAGCTGTCAGGTTCAATCATATGCCGCGAAAAAACGATCGGACTTTCCGCCAACAAAACTGTGGATTTTTGTTCGAAGGTTGTTGGCTCAAAAATTGTCTTGCATACACACGGTCACACAAATGTTGGCCAACAATTACGAACGTGGGAACGCGGTGACGTACAAGACGTACGACGAGCCGAGAGTTCAATAGCCAGTGCGGCTCCTTCTGCTTGATTCAGAGTATGCGTGGACTTTTGTGCGACGGACTTGTGTACACACGATCAGACTTTCCGACAACAACGTTTTGTTGGCGGGAAATTTGAGAACCTGCTATCAAACATTTGTTGGCTGAAAGTCCGACAGCAAATGTTTGATGGAGCATACACACGGTCGGAGACTTTCCAACAACAAGCTTACATCCAACATTTCCCATTGGAAAATCTGGCCGTGTGTACGCGGCAATACAGTTTGTAGTGTACATAGATTTACAAAACAATAGGATAAAGGAATATTCCTGAACTTTGGTTTATCTCACGGTTACTGTGACATTGTGTGAATGCATCAATGCAGTGCATGTTGTCTCAGCTTTGATTCATTGAATGAGTTTACCAAACATTTAAATATTGCAGAATATACATGCTACATAACTAAGCTCAATTTCATGCTGAATAAACTAAATTATTAATCTATTTTACATAGAAAACTATCTTTAGATAGATTTTTACTCCAAAAGCATTCTACTAAAATAAATTTGATAAAAATCGATTTAAATAAAATTATTTTTTATTTTACCAAACTCAACTTTATATATACTGTATTTATTGGCGTATAAACACTCACTTTTTCACCCTGAAAATCGGGTGCAAATAGTGTGTGCGTGTTATACGCCGATACTTCAGTTTTAGCTACCTCGGAGGGGCCTCTGTAATGGGAAGTCCCGTCTCCTGGGCCGCCTTTGGATCACTGTGCTGTCTATCATAGGAGATTCTTACTGTATGTAATCTGTCAGCGCTCGTCCCACCCCCTCCCTGTCCCCTCTAGGCTGCAGATGGGCTTCGATCAGGCTGCATTGATGGCAATGGTGAGGCTGCTGCATTGATGGCAATGGTGAGGCTGCATTTATGGCGCTTGTGAGGCTGCAGATGGGCATTGATCAGGCTGCATTGATGGCAATGGTGAGGCTGCAGATGGGCAATGACCCTTATTTTGCTTCAAAGTTCCCTATTTAGTTTTTTTCCTGAAACTTCCCTCTTAAAATGAATGTGCGTGTTATACGCCGATAAATACGGTGTATATATATATACTCAGAGGCTCTCTCCTTGTTTCTTCCTAGTTCTACTGGAACTTTCTTCTGGTCTCCCTGGTGGCAGCCCTGGCAGACTCACCTATTTCTCCCTTGACACTTTCCTCTGGACTATTATGGACCATATATTGTCATATTACGGTATCTGAGCATTGCGTCTTTTACTTGTTAAAGCGGAGTTCCACCCAAAAATGGAACTTCCGCTTTTCGGAATCCTCCCCCCCTCCGCTGTCACATTTGGCACCTTTCAGGGGGGAGGGGGGAGCAGATACCTGTATAATCCAGGTATTTTCTCCCACTTCCGGGCATAGATCACTGCAGGCTCTGTGGTGATCTACGCCATGTCTGTCCCCTCCTCCGTCCCCCCCGATGTCTTCTTGGAGACACACAGGTCCCAGAAGACAGCAGGGACCAATGAGGACGTGCAGCACGACTCGCGCATGCGCACTAGGGAACCAGGCTGTGAAGCCGCAAGGCTTCTCTTCCTGTTTCCCTTACCAAAGATGGCGGCGCCTCCACCCGAGAGCCGAGGGACGGTTCAGCTTCGGGTGCCGACATCGCGGGGCGCCCTGGACAGGTAAGTGCCCATATCTTAAAAAAATAAATAAAATTGCTGGAACTCCGCTTTAACAGATAATACTGTTGACTAGTCATTTGTCCTCTGTTTGCCTTTTTGAGCAGTTCAGTGATTTTTTTTTTTTTTTAAGCCATTAGATCAGTATGGGAGCCAGGCGACTAGCATTTTCAGCAATGACGCCCTCTGTGTCCTCACAGTACCGGCTTTGTTAGTTTGGGTGTTACTTCCATTGTCTAAGCCTATAATCCTTTTGTCATGATACACTTGAAAGGTGATGAGGCTGTTGCCTTTTCAATTTGCTTCTGTAATGAATTATTCATGAAGAAATAATTATCTGTAAGAGTATGAAGAGTATGAAGAGTATGAAGTGTATGAAGTGGTTGAGCTGTGTTCAGGGGTTGCTGGTCAGGAATGATATATTAGAAAGAGATCTCTAACATTGCTGACTGTATGGCTGCCTGCTGCCCCCTAACTCCAAGGAGTATTGGCAGAGGGGTGCCGGACACGGATCTTCACAAAGATGGGGATTCCTCAGGAGAGGACACCCGCCCGAGGTGAGAAATCCAAGGCTTCATTTACACTGATAGTCCCCGGCAAATCTTTAAATCAAATCCACCCTCTTGTAATAGGAATAATAGTGATCAACAATTTTTTTTTAAAGGGAAAGTGTAAAAAAAATGTAAATAAAATAAACAGCCCCCCCCCCCCACGCCGCCTCCTTGTGCTCGCTCGCAGAAGCGAATGTGTACGTAGGATGCGTCCGCATATGTAAACAACGTTCAAACCACACATGTGAGGTATCGATGCGAGCGTTAGAGCGAGAGCAATAATTCTAGCACTAGACCTCCTCTGTAACTGTGAACATTTTTAAAGTGTTGCCTATGAAGATTTTTTAAGTACCGAAGTTTGGCGCCATTCCACAAGTGTTGCGCAATTTTAAAGTGTGACATTGAGGTATCTATGTACTCGGTGTAACATCATCTTTCACATTAAAAAAAAAAATTGGACTAACTTACAGTTTTTTTTTTTTTTTTTTATTCATGAAAATGTCTTTTCCCCCCCAAAAAAATGCGTTTGAAAAGTTGCTACGCAAAAATATATATAGTGTTTGGGAGTTCTGAGTAATTTTCTAGCAAAAAAATGATGATTTTTACATGTAGGAGAGGAATGGCAGAATTGGCCTGGATTGGAAGCGGTTAAATTAAGGGCCAATTCATACTATCTGCGGTGACAGGCGTTTTATAGGGCATACGTTTAGAGTTAATAATGAATAAAGGGGGAGGCGGGAGTGGGTGACATAATATTTTTGGGGGTATATTTTAAAGCGGAGTTCCACCCATTTAAAAGTCAGCAGCTACATCAAGTGTAGCTGCTGACTTTTAATAAATCGGACACTCACCTGTCCCACAGTCCAGCGATGCGGGCGAACAAAGCCCTGCACCTCTGCCCCTACTCTCCACGGCGCCGGCATTGTAACTGTGGGCGCCCAGCTGTGGCTTCACAGCTGGGCACGCACTGCGCATGCTCGAGCCGCTCTGTGCACTGTGAATGGCCGGGCAATCTTCTGGGACCTGTGACGTGTCCCAGAAGATTGCAGGGAGGGGGAGAGGTGATCTTCCTTCTGGCGCCGCGGAGCCCCGGGAGGAAGTGGGAGCTGGATGCCTCTAAAAAGAGCTTTCCACTCCCCCCCCCCCCAAAATAAAGGACATGCCAACTGCCGCACGCCGATATATGTCGGCACAATGGCAGCGGTGGGTACCTGTACGTCCCCACCGCCGCCACGCTCCCGCCACCACGCTTACAGCAAGACCATTCCCGCGGGACTGTTGGACTCGATGTCCACATTTTTGGGTAGAACTCCGCTTGTATCATGACAGAGATCACCGCTCCCTGTCATCAGGAGCAGTGATCGCTGTCATGTGACTGGAAGCCCATCCCCCCACAGTTAGAATCACTCTCTAGGACATACTTAACCCCTTCATCGCCCCCTAGTGGTTAACTCCTTCACTGCCAGTATCATTTACACAGTAATCAGTGCATTTTTATAGCACTGTTTGCTGTATAAATGACAGTGGTCCCAAAATAGTGTCAAAAGTGTCCGATGTGTCCGTCATAATGTCGCAGTCATGATAAAAATCGCAGATCGCCGCCATTACTAATAAAAATAATTCCCTATTTTGTAGACTCTATAACTTTTGCGCAAACCAATATATGCTTATTGCGATTTATTTATTTTTTACAAAATATGTAGAAGAATACATATCAGCCTAAACTGAGGAAAAAAAATCTTTTTTTTTAATATATATTTTTGGGGGGTATTTATTATAGCAAAAAGTAAAAAATATTGCGTTTTTTTTTTTTTTCAAAATTGTTGCTCTTTTTTTGTTTATAGCGCAAAAAAAAAAAAAAAAACACCACAGAGGTGATCGAATAAGAAAGAAATATCTATTTGTAGGGGGAAAAAAAGGACATCAATTTTGTTTGGGTGCAACGTCGCACGACAGTGCAATTGTCAGTTAAAGTAACGCAGTGCCGAAATGCAAAAAATGCTCTGGTCAGGAAGGGGGTAAAATCTTCCGGGGGTGAAGCGGTTAAAGTATATGGGTGTGATTTTTTTTTTTTTTTTTTTTTTTAACAATTTCAGGTATTGGAGCATTTGCAAGAGTACAAGTTTCTGTTACCGGTATCGGTGCAACCCTAATTTGTAGTTTTGCCCCTGAGAAAAGGTCTTGATACCTATCACACCTTTTATGGGTACATTAAAGTGGGAGAAAACTCCCATGCATGATTTTCACCTATAGGTGAGCCTATAATGAGGCTTACCTATAAGTACTGTAAATATCTTCTAAACATGCAACATTTAGGAGATATTTACTCTACATGCAGCTGGTGATGTCACCGGTGCATACGCTCTGAAGGAACGACATGCCCGCGCTGTTCCTTCAGAGTCCTGTGCCGTAAACGGCGGCTCCCACGCGCATGCGCAAAAGTGACGTCATCAGGGCTCCGGCCACTCGCACAGCCAGAGTCTGCGAACCCGGAAGGAAGACCGGGTGAAGTTGGAAGCGCCTTCTGCGGTGGTGGCGCACTGCGGGAGGGCTTCGTTCTAAGGTAAGTTTCACATAATGTGCCAGATGCATTATGCGATTATGACATTGCCTTGCAATATGCAAAAAAATCCAAAACAGCGGTTTACTACCGCTTTCATTTTCAACAGTTAATAGCTGCTGTGTCCCAATACTTCATATCTTGCAGGTGCGAGTCCCGGAACGCATACAGCGTGCATTCTGGGATCCGAACCTGCATGCGACTTGGGATCCGACTTGTGAGACCCTAAGTTGCGTGACATGTCAAACCCTATGTTAGTCAATGAGAGCCGTCTTAATTAGCACTACTGAAGTTGTTCTGGTTTTAGAAACGGTTCCTGTACTACTTCAAGGCGACTTCTATCCCATAGACTTTAACCACTTCCTGCCCGCCATATAACAGAATGACCTGCGTAATGTGGTTAAGTTATCCTGACTATCATATGACGTCCAGCAGGATAAGCCGCGATTAGGCGCCCGCGGGGGCGCACAGCGCGGCGATCGTTGCTGTGGTGTTTCAGTCTGACACGTTGCATCACAGATCTCGGTAAAGAGCCTCTGATGTAGGTTCTTTACCACGTGATCAGCTGTGTCCAATCACAGCTGATCAAAGCTTAAACAGGAAGAGCCTTGTATCGGCTTTTCCTCCACTCGCGCTGACAGACACGAGTAGAGGAGAGCCGATCTGCTGCTCTCCTGACAGGGGGTCTGTGCTGATTGATTATCAGTGAAGCCCCCCACCCGAGGATGCCCACCCAGGACCACCAGGGATGCCCACCCAGGGCCACCAGATATTACCACCAGGGTTGCCAATCAGTGCCAATCAGTGCCCAACAGTAATGCATGCCAGTGCCTCCTCATTAGTGCTGCCTACCAGTGCCGCCTATCAATGCCCATCAGTACCCATCAGTGCCACCTGTCAATGCCCATCAGTGCTGCATATTAGTGCCTCATCATCAGTGTCCATCAGTGCCACCTCATCAGTGGCACCTCACCAGTGCCGCCTCATCAGTGCCCGTCAGTGCAGCCTCATCAGCGCCCATCAGTGAAGGAGAAAATTTACTTATTTACAAAATTTTATAACAGAAACAAAGAAAAACTTTTTTTTATTTGTTTAGCAAAAAAAAAAAACCTGTTTTGATCAAATACCACCAAAAGAAAGCTCTATTTGTGGGAACAAAATGATACAAATTTAGTTTGGTTACAGTGTTACATGAGCGTGCAATTGTCATTCAAATCGTGAAAGCTGAAAATTGGTCTGGGCAGGAAGGGGGTGTATGTGCCCTGTATTGAAGTGGTCAATGGTAGTTGCCTCCAAGTCGGATCCTCATCTACTGTATTGATGTGAATTACCCAGGAATTCCCTGAAACTTGCTTCAAAGTTGCTTCAAAGTTTCTTTAAAGTCGCATCAAGTCGTACTCAAGTTGTCAGCAAGTCACCAGGAAGTTGTCTTGCAACGTCGCACAACTTTCCGGTCGCGGCAATGTAAACCGAACCTTAGGACACATCTGCGCTTCCTATTAGAATTGAATAGGATGCTGGCATGGGGATACCCACAACACCTGTACATCTCTGTGTCAGTAGAAGACGGCCCTGCACGGGAGATGTATACACCCTGTGAATGCAGAATAACAGTCAGTGCTAACAATGATTGACACTTGCTGCCTGAAGATATGTGTAATAGCGGTCAGCCAGGAACCTTTTTATGTACCTGGAGGCAATACAATGAACCCATTTCTGTAATTCTCTTTGTACCATTGATGTGCCTCTAACATCCCTAACAGCCTCTAACACTGAAAGGATTAATGCCCCGAGAAATGTCATATAAACAGTGCTAAAGGGCCGGTTACCTTGCTCTGTTTCATTAGGATATCTTTATATATATATATATATATATATATATATATATATATATATATATATATAAATTAAAGCTGCACAATGAGAATCACATTTTTTTTGCTTAGAATAAAAAGATCACGATTCTCACTGCGTAAAATCTTTCACATTATACAAAATAAAATTGGGCTAACTTTACTGGTTATTTTTTTTTTTTTTTTATTCATTAAAGTGTAACTTTTTACATAAAAATTTGCATTTGAATGACTGCTGCGCAAATACAGTGTGACATAAAATATTGCAACAACCACCATTTTATTCTCTAGGGTCTCTACTAAAAAAAAACATATATAATGTCTGGGGGTTCTAAGTAATTTTCTAGCAAAACATTTTTTATTAGTTTAACTTGAAACCAACAAAAAGGTTTAGTGTTTAAGTGGTTAAACTTCCCTCATTTACACACCAAAGTCTATTCTAAAGGACAAATCGTTACAATGTTTATACTTAAGTTCCACTGCTAAAGAATGTTGTGATTTTTGGCAGACTGCCTGTTTCTTTTCCCCTTTAGGCCCCTTTCACACTGGGGCGTTTTTCAGGCGGTACAGCGCTAAAAATAGCGCCTGTACACCACCTGAAAAAAACGGCCCCATTCACTCCAGTGTGAAAGCCGGCGGGCTTTCACACTGGAGTGTTGCGCTAGCAGGACGGCAAAAAAAGTCCTGCTAGCAGCATCTTTGGAGCAGGATAGGAGCGGTGTGTTCACCGCTCCTATACCGCTCCTTCCCATTGATTTGAATGGGACACCGCGGTAATAACGTGGCAATACCGCCGCAAAGCGCCGCTACGGCGGCGCTCTGCGGGGGATTTTAACCCTTTTTTGGCCACTCGCTGGGGGTAAAACCGCACCGCAAGCGGCCGAATCCCGCGGGCAAAACGACGGTAAAGCAGCTCACGCCCCAGTGTGAAAGGAGCCTTAGCTGTCGGCTTTAGCAGAGCACAGAGGGAATTCTCTGCATAGAAAGAATCTGGAAATACTTTGTCAAGATTGCAACGGGGAAAAAAATTGCGATATCGATTAATCGTTCAGCTCTACTATATATATATATATATATATATATATATATATATATATATATTTATTATATTATTATTATTATTATTATTATTATTATATATATATTATATATATATATTTATATATTTATATATATATATATATATATATATATTTATATATATATATATTTTTTTTTTTTTTTGATGTGTGTTTGAATTTGATCAGTTGAAAGTAAAGATGGGTATACACTAACAGATTTTCCAAAAATTTGTCCAAAAATTCTCAGTACATTAAATTAATGACAGCGCTCAACAATTAAAAAAATAAAAATAAAAAAAACGTATAAAGTCCAGTGAAATTTAACTAAATACAGTATCCTTTTCAAAAAAATTCCAAATGTATCCACCAACACCAGGATAATTCCACACTAAAAAGGCACAAAAGTGCACATGCGATCTCTGTGAGATGCGATTTCAGCCATACAGATCGTATGGCTGAATTCGCATCGCATTCGGCCCAAACTCGCACAGGACAAATCGGATCGCATGGGTGTTCTCACCATGCGATCCGATTCCTGTCCGAGTTTGCAAACTTTTTAACATTTCACTGACAAGCAGCTCGCATAGGGCAGTGTGAACTGCTGGCGGGAGACATGCGATGCGGGAACCCGCAGTAGATTCGCAAAAACAGCATCGGTATCTGATGATTCCACTTACAATGGTCCGCTGTCACAAAAGGAGCATCTCAGGGTAAGCCGTCAGTAGTGGCACTCCTGCACCTTAAGGCTCCATTCAGACTGCTACGGTGCGGGAACGCTGCGAATCTACTGCACATCGCATGTCTCCCGCCGGCAGTTCACACTGCCCTAAGCGAGCCTTTTAAACTCTCATGCCAGAACATGTTCAAAAGGGGAGATAAAAGAGAAGCCTCTCATAGTGCAGTCAATCCAGGTTTATTAAAAAAAAAAAGTTAAAAACACACTTACATTAGGTAAGATGAATCACAGCATTCAAAACAACCCATGTACGCCAGTTTGCGCTCCACCTGCATTCCAAGATGGAAGTGACGCGTCACGTTGATCCCACCCTACGCAGGTTTCGTCAGCAACATCTGACGTCATCAGGGGTCCTGATGTGGACACTGTATTTAATTTAGCTTTACTGGACTCTATGAGTTTTTTAAATTTTTTTTTTTTTTTTTTTAGTTCACTTGTCTAAGTGAGAGCGCGGTTAAATATTTATGATTCAACATTCAATTGCTCAATGAATGTCATTCAAAAGAACTTTAAAATGTCATTTTCTTTTAGTGCCCAGTAGGCAAGTGGTTATTTCATTTTTAATGGCTGAATAAATGATTATTCCGGCCAATTAAATGAGCTAACACCCAAGCTCTTGTCGCGCCTAAATGCATTACATGCGTTTACAAGCGCCTTTTTTTTTTCTGCCAAAACACTGATGCCAGGAGGAAAAACATCTAGGAGAGATAGCAAAAATGTCCAGTGTGCATGAGGGCTAAACATTTGATTTTGTAATGAATGGACTTCATGCCACGAAAAAACACAAACTCTATTAGAAATGTACTGATGTGAGAAAAAAATTCCATCCCGCTCCTTTAAATTTTCCCGTAACCGCAGTCGATAATGAACATCGATTTCACCCCAATACCAATTACAACACCGAACGAAAGTTCTAAAAACATAAATTTTCATTCCGAAATCTACTAGTGTACACCCAGTTTTATTCTGTACCATATCCGGGCCGTACTTGGGTATCTTGCTGCCCTAGGCACACATGAATGATGACACCAATGATGATACAAAGGGCTCCGCCTTTTGGATCTCACAATTATTTTAATAAAACCTACTGATACAATGCAGGAATGAAAGCCTTGGTACACATTGATGCTACTTTAAAAATATTTAATGGATTTTTATTAGTTTTTTTTTTTAACATTTCTTCAGTGTCTAGTTTCCTGGTTTCTAGCCTAGGCCAAAATGATGTCAAACATCCTAGGAGTCTTTTATCTGAAGAAAGGGAGGAGGGGCTTTCTCAGCTAAGAACACCCTCCTGCCTGCATGCCCGAGCTAAAGGCAGATGGATTCCACAAGCTAAATGCTACACAAATCATCTGCCCTTGCTCAACATGGCTGCAGCTAGAAACAACAACAAATAAAAAAGCATGGAGACATGGATGAATGGGTGCGTTTGCTTTGAATATTAAAAATAGACATGTGCAATTCGTTTCGTATTTCTTTTTTTTTCGTTCGTTCGTTTTCGTACGAATGAACGAATCGTTCGAATCGAACGAATCCGATTAACGAATCGTTCGAATCGTACGAATCCGATTAACGAATCGTTCGAATCAAACGAATCCGAAAAACAACGAAAATCCGAAAAACCAAATTAGAAAACGGAAAATTTATATCAAATACTTACCGTAATTTTCCTTTCCTGATAGGCTCCATGGCAGCATACGTGTGGGTTGGCCCCGCCTCCATAACTACCCAATAGGACCCCTCTCCCATAAATCTTTGCTCCTGGCTGCTATCCGTGTTCCGTAACTAGCCTACTCCAGACATTTGGGAGGGAACTCCTGCTGCCATGGAGCCTATCAGGAAAGGAAAATTACGGTAAGTATTTGATATAAATTTTTCCGTTTTCCTGACAGGCTCCATGGCAGCATACGTGTGGGAAATAACTCGCCAAAACACACTCGGGTGGGCAAAATGTTGAGCAAAGAAAACCAAAATTTATTTAACATTGTCCAACGACAATACTTGTAAACCAAAATTAATAGAAGACAGCGCAGCTGGTTCAACGCAATAATGAGAAAGAAAAGTATTAATTGTGGACCAAGAGGCCGCTCTACAAATAACATCAGGCGCCACATGCCGAGAAGCTGCCCACGAAGTCGAGATGCTCCGTGTTGAATGAGCCGTCACTGCCTCAGGAGGAGCCAAGCCCTTAGCTCTGTATGCCCTTTGAATCGTCTGCACAATCCACGCGGAAATTGACCTAATTGACGCACGCATCCCTTTATTCTTGCCATGAAGAAGGACAAAGAGGAATTCCGTTTGCCTGAATGGAGCTGTTGCCTCCAGATATTGTTTTAAGGTGTGGCCTACATCAAGAGGATGGATCTCTTGGACATCTGGTGTTTTGAAAGTAGGGAGTACAATCTCCTGATTCTCATGGAAGACTGTGGTCACTTTAGGGTTTGACCCTAACATAGGAATCAGCACTACTCTGTCTTCAAAAAAGGTCAGAAAAGGTTCCTCTGAACCCAGATTCCTGATCTCTGATACCCTTTTCGCTGACGTTATTGCCACTAGGAAGATAGTCTTTAGAGTAAGATCCTTAACAGGCAAAGGTTGAGACGAATCTTTCCCAAGATTTGACAGAAAATCCAAAACTAATGGAAGGTCCCATTTGGGAAACCTGGGTCTTCTTTGTGGTCTGAGCCTGATGGCACCCTTAAAGAATTGACGAACTAAGGCGTGATTCGCCCATGAGACTCCCGTGAAGGCTGAGATGGCTGACACTTGCACCCTTAACGAACCGACCGCCAGGGATAAGTCTAATCCAGACTGAAGAAAGCTCAGGATATCATGAACCTCTGGAGAGTTACACGAGTTTTCTCTTGACAACATGTGTTCAGCAAACCTGGACCAAATGCGCTCATACACCCTATTAGTGCTTCTTCGCCTGGCATTAAGAAGAGTTGGAATCGCTTCTTTCGGGCAACCAAGCGCCTCTAGCCTTCCCCTCTCAAGAACCACACCTTGAGATGCAGACATGCTGGAAACGGGTGTAACGTCTTGCCTTGAGACAATAGATCCGGCCTGAGAGGTAGGGGAATTGGGTCTTGATAGCTGAGGAGCAGCAGCAGAGGAAACCACGGCCTGTTGGGCCAGAATGGAATGACCGCAATAATCTCCACTTTTTCTGTTCTGAGCCTCCGCAGAAACTGCAGAATTACCGGTACTGGAGGGAAGGCATAGGCCCTCTGGAAATCCCAACTGGTCGTGAGAGCATCTATCCCGAACGCCTGAGGGTCCCTGAACCTCGCAAAGTACTTCGGTATCTTGAAGTTGCACGGGGAAGCGAACATGTCGACTTCCGGAGACACACCCAGTGTTAGGAGCCACTCGAAAACTTCTCTGTGGAGGGACCATTCGTTGTTGTCCAACTCGACCCGGGACAAGAAGTCTGCTTGCACATTCTGGACCCCCGGAATGTATACTGCCGAGATGTTGGCTAAGTTCTTTTGCGCCCAACTCATTAAAGGCTCCACTTCTTGTAACAGGGACCAGCTGTGAGTCCCGCCTTGTTTCCTTATGTATGCCACTGCTGTTGTGTTGTCCAACCTTAGCATGACGGAAGAGTTCGACACTAGATGGCGAAAGGATAGGAGTGCCTGAAAGGCTGCCCTCAGTTCCAGGATGTTGGAAACGACTCCTTGAGACTGGCATGTCCACCTGCCCTGAGCTACCTCCGAAAGGCAATGAGCGCCCCAACCCTGGTTGCTGGCATCTGAGGTCACCGTGATCCATGAGATGGGGACAATCGAATGATGGTTGCGCAGATTCTTCCCCTGGAGCCACCAGAGGAGAGATGTCCTCATAGATGGGGTAAGGAAGATGCGCTGATTCTGGTCGACAGAGTTCCACTGATGCAGAAATCCCTTCTGAAAGGGACGGGTATGCCACTGGGCCCACTTCACCATGGGAATGGTTGCTGTCATCGTACCAATTATTTTCAGGCACTGGAGAGCAGAAAGGTGAGTTGATCCACGTGCCTCCTGAATCCTGTCTCGGATTACCATGATTTTCTCCTCTGGGAGGGAGATGGAACCCTCCACGGTGTTGAAAAGAGCGCCCAGAAACACGAGGGACTGAGATGGCTCTAGCTGGCTCTTTTCTAAGTTCAGGAGCCACCCGAACTCTTGCAGGGTAGAGATGACAACCTCTTTGTGAACTAATAGCTGATCCTTGCTCTGAGATAGTAGAAGCAGGTCGTCCAAGTAATGGTGGAGACGCACACCCTTGACCCTGAGAAGAGCCACTACCGCCAATAGCACCTTGGAAAAAACCCGGGGTGACGTGGTTAACCCGAAGGGTAGACAAATGAACTGAAGGTGTTGGTTGCCTACCGCGAAGCGGAGGAATTTGTGGAAGTCCCTTGTCACAGGCACATGAAAATATGCGTCTTTCAGGTCGATTGATATTAACCAGTCTCCCAAGTGTACTGACTGTTGTATGGTAAGTAGGGACTCCATCTTGAATTTCTCCTTGCGGATGAATGAGTTGAGGTGAGTCAGGTCTATTACTGGCCTCCATGTGCCGTTCTTCTTCTGCACCAAAAACAGGGGTGAATACATGCCTTCGCCCCTCTCTTCTTCTGGGACGGGTACGACTGCTCCTTGTTCCAATAAACAGCTTACATAGGTCAACAGGACCTGTCTTTTCTCTTCTGAGCTTGGAAGAGTAGTAGGGATGAATCTGAGTTTTGGAGTGTTGCAGAAGACCCACTTGTGACCGGACGATACTGTCTTTACGGTCCAATAGTCCGAATTGAGGCCGCCCAAACATGTTTGAAGTGGAGAAGACGGGCCCCCACCCGACATGTCTGAGCGGGCCCAATTTCAAAAGGACTTCCCAGCCTCCTGGTTCCCAGAGGAACCACCTTTAGAGGCCTTCTTGAAAGAAGACTGCCTGGACCTCCATGTCCTGGAGAATTCTCGGCCGGGTTTATAGCTGCGTGCATCCCTGGCACGATCCGCATTCTGTCTTCTTGGAAAAGAGCGTCTCTGATTTTGAGGACGCCTATCCTGAGGGAGAAACCCAGATTTCCCACCTGTGGCCCGGGATATGGCAGAATCAAGCTTATTGCCGAATAATGAGGACCCTTCAAAGGGGATGCGGCACCAAGCCTGCTTAGAAGCAGGGTCTGCGAGCCACGGACGGAGCCACAATGCACGTCGCGCCGAAACGGCTGCCAGCATATCCCGAGACATCAGGCGAATGACATCAATGGATGCCTCCCCCAAGAAGGCTGACGCCATCCTAATCTCTTGAATAGGTGAGTCTTTAGCTGTGTCTATCGAAATGCCTCTCAGGTATTCTTCAATGCTGTCAGCCCAGAATTCTATGGCCTTTGACACTGCTGCGATCGCAAGCACTGGCTTGCACGCCATCCCGGAGGTCAAATAGATTTTCTTTAGATCTGAATCGATCCGTCTCTCTAAAGGATCCTTGAATGACACAGTGTCTTCTAAGGGGAGAGTCACATATCTCACCAGACGCATAAGTGCTGCATCTACCATTGGAGCTGACTCCAGGTGTTTCACATCTTCTTCCTTAAAGGGGTAAAGTTTAAGGACTTTGGATTGCATGGAACTCTTTTTATCCATCTTGCTCCACTCTTCTGAAATAATATCACCCAATTCAGACAGAAACGGAAAAAATTGACGCTCCTTATTGAGCTGTTTAAAAAATTTCCTCTGCTTCGGGGGGGAGGTGACAGGATCCTCCCACTTCAGAGCCTCTCTCACAGCTTTAACCAGGGAGGGAACCAAACCATAGTCAAACCCCAAACCTGGATCTTCCGGATCCGATTCACTGTCTGAGACAAGGGCAGAATGGCGGCTAGGTTGGGATGAATCCCATGTTTCTTGTAGTACCCCCTCTCCTACTATAGGATCTAGCGGGTCTGCCGGGGATTCACAGGGCTGTTGAGCTTCCCTTTCCTGCAGGGATTCTTTTACCACTCGTCTCACCATTGATTCTAGGCGCTGGTCAGCGCCGTCTCTCTCATCCGCTGCCTTAGTGAAACAATGGTCACATAAGGATTTGTCTGCTGGTACAGGCATTTTGCACCCCCAACATGCTTTCTCTGGCCTCTTGCTGGAGTGAGCCACAGGGGGGGCGGGAATAATCCCTGTCACGCTGTTCCGACCTGGCGGACCTATGGTGGCTGGATTTTGAGGAGGATTTGCGGTGGTGCGATTTTGACGATCCACTGCGTCTATAGGCACTAGGTTGTGGATCAGATTTGGAAGGGCTGTGAACACAGAGAGACAGACAGAAGGGACAGGTCATATTTGCTGCCTATGCTTACTCTCTTCAATATTAGAAATATAACAAATGTACTTTAGGACCTACCTAACATGAGCGGGCTGGCCACTAGGGGGCAGTGAAGCATCCATAATGTCCAAAAACACCAAGCCTGACACTGCAGTAAAAAATACAATCTTCAGACAAAATACAGCAATAATCCAACCAAGCCCCAGCATAAGGACTGTTCCTACCTTGAACCGCCGAAATACTAGCCCCGGGAAGTCGCTGTGGCGTCCGCAATCATTCCCAGGGCTCTGTCAGCTTTGCAAGGTTTTTAAATTTGCCGCCCGTGACGTCATCGGCGTCATCCGACGCCGGGATCCTCAGCGCGCATGCGCGAGAACCAAGCCTCGCTCTCACATCGGGTCCGCGCATGCGCAGAACGCCCGCGGACCCGGAAATCGAAGAGAGTAGTTTGCTGGAACGCAGAAGCGTCCAGCAAACAGCATACAAATAGCAATAGACAGAGGAAAAGGATATAATCAATGGGCACACACATAAACACTGCTGCCATGGACAGATACAGACTCACCACTCCACCAACGATCACCTGGCCGAACGATCCAAGGCACGCACACACCGGACCTCCCAGCAGATAAGGGCCACCTGTAGCAACAGGTAAACAGGCCGGCGCACTTTTAAGGTAAGATAACCTTTTCTTCAGCGCTACTCTGCAATTACTCTCCATACCCTGCTTAACAGTCAAGGCCTATCGGAGGAAACAATTCAGTCATTCGGCCGATCGATCGCTGTGAAGTCATCTTCAGGTAGGAGAACCACATGGTCCTACGGAGGAGGACAAAAAAGGAACACGGATAGCAGCCAGGAGCAAAGATTTATGGGAGAGGGGTCCTATTGGGTAGTTATGGAGGCGGGGCCAACCCACACGTATGCTGCCATGGAGCCTGTCAGGAAACAACGATTGTACAAATGAAGAAATCCGAAAAACTAAAAAAGGAACAACGAAAATGAACGAAAAAATTCGTACATTCGTAATTTTTTTTTTTTGTTGAATTGGTAATTTTCCGTGTCCCTTACAATGGTGCTGCTTAACGTGCTTCGAATAGATTGAACAAAAAATTCAAAAAAACGTTTTTTTTTCGATTCGTAACTTATTTTTTTTCGATTCGTAACTTTTTTTTTTCGATTCGTAAATTATTAAAATCTAATAATAGCATACATTATGAATTATGCTCCGATTACGAATAAATACGAATGCGTCCGAATTTCGAATAAACGAATAAACGAAAATTAAACTAACGAAAACACGAATCAACGAAAAAATAACTAATGTACGAATCGTTACGAATACGAACACCGATGACTTACGAATGTATGAATTCTTACGAATCAACGGAAACGAAAAAAACTAAACGAAAATAAACAAATTTTTTTGTTGTGCACATGTCTAATTAAAAATGAATTAAATAGCGTTTTCAGTTTGTGGTGCCCAGGTATAATTTAGTTCTGCTTTAATTTGGGTGTGGAGTACACATTTACACTCCTCGTGGCCTCCAACAGTCATTGGTGCCTTTGCAGCCAATCACAAAATTCAAACATTGGGGTTGATTTACTAAAGACTGTGCACTTTGCGAGTGCAGTTGCTCCAGAGCTAAGTAAATGAGGTGAAGCTTCTCTTTTCAAAGAATACCCAATCACATGCAAGGAAAATAGAAAAATAACAGCATTTTTGCTTGCACGTGATTGGATGATGGAAGCCAGCTAAACGCGGTACCGGCACTTAGCCGCATTTTCGTTAAGAAGTGTTTGTTTTTTAAAGGTGCCCTATTTTTTTTACATTACAAAACTTAAAAATTATAGCAAATGATGAAAAACCACTAAAAAAATATTTTAAAAACTTGTACAGTAATTGTAATTTAGACCATTTATATACCCTAATGAGCCCATGATACAATCCAATACACCACTATCATTGCTGTTAGCCAAATTAGAATTGGATTTTGACCCATATGTTTTACGATTTATACGATTTGAACCAGATGACCCCTCCATTGAGCTTGACCCCCGACTTGATAAAATTTAATATCTGGCTTTTAAAATTTCCTCACATATGCTCATTATGGGATCCATAGTAAAAGCACCGAAACTGAAGTAGATACAAGTACACTGCTGCTCTCTCAGATGCTGCTACTCACTCTGGTCTCACAGAATGACTGAAATAGTTAAATAATTCAGTTTTTTCATGCTTTGGGAGGGTTTTAGGATTTAATTATATCACTAGACATGTGCAATTCGTTTCGTTTTTTTTAGTTTTTCGTTTTTTTCATTTTTTCCGTTCGTTCGTTTTCGTACGAATGAACGAATCGTTCGAATCGTACGAATCCGATTAACGTATCGTTCGAATCGAACGAATCTGAAAAGCAACGAAAATCCGAAAACCAAACAACGAAAATCCGAAAAACGAAAAAAGGAACAACGAAAATGAATGAAAAAATTCGTACATTCGTAACTTTTTTTTTTTGTTGAATTGGTAATTTTTCCGTGTCCCTTTCAATGGTGCTGCTTAACGTGCTTCGAATGGATTGAACAAAAAAATTTGTACATTCGTAACTTTTTTTTCGATTCGCAACTTTTTTTTTTTCGATTCGTAAATTATTAAAATGTAATAATAGCATACACATTACATAAAATTATGAATTATGCTCCGATTACGAATCTACGAATGTTACGAATGTACGAATAACTACGAATGTGTCCGAATTTCGAATAAACGAATGAACGAAAATTAAACTAATGAAAAAACGAATCAACGAAAAATAACTCTTACAAATGTACGAATCGTTACGAATACGAACAACGACGACTTACGAATGTATGAATCGTTACGAATCAACGGAAACGAAAAAAACAAAACGAATAAAAACGATTTTTTTTCGGAAACTAAAAAAATGAAACGAAAATAAACAAATTTTTTTGTTGTGCACATGTCTATATATCACTTGACTCGGGCCAAATTGAATTTTCCTATATAGTAGGATGCCCAATGAGTATAAAACAAGTGGAATTTGGTGAGCCAAGATGGATTTAATATAGAAATAGCTTGGCTTCTTATTCAAAATTTCACATTGAAATGAGAAGAAATTAGGTTTTACCTTAAACTATGTAGAGGGTTCTTTACTGTAAGAGTGGCAAGGATGTGGAATTCCCTTCCACAGGTGGTGGTCTCAGCGGGGGGCATTGCGTTTCAAGAAACTATTAGATAAACACCTGAATGATCGCAACATACAGGGATATACAATGTAATACGGACATATAATCACACACATAGGTTGGACTTGATGGACTTGAGTCTTTTTTCAACCTCACCTACTATGTAACTATGTAAATGTATGGCTGTTAGGGTGCCATATTTTAGGATTTATATCACTTGGCTCGGGCCAAATTAAACTTTCCTATACAGTAGGATGCCCAACGAGTATAAAACAAGTGGAATTTGGGTGAGCCAAGATGGTTTTCATATAGAAAAAAGTTATTTATTCAGAACTACCCCTTTACATACATGGCAGTTAGGCTGCATTCACACCTGAGCGTTTTGTAGCTTGAAGCCTGAAGCTACAAAACGCTAGAGGGGAAAAAATAAATTATTCTCTATGGAGATGGTTCACATCTCCACTCCAAAACGCCTGAAGCTCAAACAAGTTCCGGACCCTTTTTTGTCGCGCGAATTGGGCAGATTTGGGCGTTTTTATTCTTTTTACATTGGTGACCTTTTGCTCTGCACAAAATTTGCGGCAAATCGCGGTAAAAAACGCTGCGAATCGCGGTAAAAAGCGCCGCAAAAAACGTCGCAAAAAACGCTGCAATTCGCGCGATTTTCTGCCTGGAAAGCTACGCTCAGGTGTGAATGCAGCCTTAGGCAGACAGAATTGTTGTTAAAGTTCACAATTTGATTATAAACGTTGCAGATGATTGTTTAGTAAATATTCACTTTTGTGAATAAAGATCAAACCTGAATAAGAAGCTGGCCGAAAAAGGAGCCAACATCTGTATTCGAATAAGAAGCTGGCCAAATAAGGAGCTACCTTCAGATTCATGGGTTAGGAGGTGGACCTACCTCTATACAAATACTGACTTTCTGAAAGTCATTTATTGCATAGGATGTTCAGGAGGTTGCAGTATTGGGTTGGGTGAAGTATGTTGATGGTAGGAGTAGTAGGATAGTAGCACTAAGAAATGTTATTTTGAGGATACTCAAAACAGGTTGACTGTAAAACAGGTTGACTTTTAAAGTAAAGGTTAATTATAGACTTCTCTCTCATATCATGGTCTGCCTGGGGCCCGGCACTTTTTCCCAGATACCAAGGATAAGTGTTGTAAGTCTTGTTAACTTGCTGCATATTTTCCCTGGCAAGTTGGATGCTTCCAGAGCACTTGAAGCACAAGTCCTAGTTGACACTTTTCCAATTTGTAGCAAATTTGCGTGGAAAGTCTCTAGCAAGAGCAAAGTTGCAGTGGTAAGTCTACAGCAAGAGTTCTGCAAGTCACAGTGACCCCTGTGGTGGGATGACTATTGCACAACATAACTGAACCAGAACTTTCAGTAGACTTGCAGAATGTTTGCAAAGAAAGTTGATCTGCAGTCATGCAACTCATCAGTGATATGATTATCTTAGATTGATTTGAATTTACGACTGTTTTTTGTTTTATGAATAACATCATAATTCTGTACAGCTGATCAGACTTTAGTTATCACCTGTATACTTTCACTTTCACTTTAATTTCATTTATATATATATATATATATATATTCACTGGATTTGTGCCAGCCCGTCAGGATGGCCTGACGGACTGTATTTTTTCCAGTTTCTGAGCTTACAACCACTGATCACATCCCCATGCATTTTTAAACACAAGAAAAGTCGCATGACTTCTCACAATACCCTTATTGTCTGTTTTGGTGTGGAATTATACACTTTATTTCTATAGGGTCTGTGAGAACACAATCTAGACCTGCGTTAAGAGACAGAGTTCCACATATTCCTATCACGTTGAATTGTTTATTTTGTTTATTTTGATTTGCACTTTATGAGAACGTGACCCTTCTTATCGTCGGGCCATCCTATCACCATAGACTGTCAAATCCTATTGTCTCATACAAGAGATATGAGTGATTATTTTATCATTAATACACCTGTCATGCATTTTTGCCCATAGAGTTTGAACTCCCTATGTGGCTCTATGCAAAACAGGGACGGACACTCATCCTTTTTTCACTTTTTTTAGTGATTTTGATGCACTTTAGGGACATATATCCCTTTATTCACGTTTGCAAAAAATTTTTTCCACACAAGCGCTGCACTTTTATAATTACATATAATTACAGTCATGCAATGCGGACTCGCTACAATTGTGCAACAAACTTATAAAGCCTGGCAAGTCTAGCAATAGCTTAGCAAGTCTTTTTCAAACTTGCAGCACAATTGCTCGCTATCTGGGTTATAGTGAGTCTGGTGATTGCAGAGTACTGGTCACATTTAAGAACCTAGACTTCTGGTCATATAATCTCCAAGGGGAATGATCAGCCAGTTTGAACTCTGATCCTCATCATCAACAGAAATCGCATGACCATATGCCTAGGATCTGGGTACTTTTTAAACTAGGCTCACAATGCAAAGGAAGATGCTCTATGCTTACCTTTACGGTAGCTCCCACTTGATATTGTGGTTCCTCCAAGGGCAAGTATTGGAGTTTGAAGACATAGGCTGACAAAAAGGTAAGATTAGCACATCTTCTTTTACAGCTTGGATTTAGTATAATAAATGACCTTGTAGTAACCAAAAAAGTCCAGATATGAATAAACAGGGAACCTTCCAATGGTGTCCAGTTTTTATTCAGGCCTTGCTATTGAGCCCTTTACTACCACACTGCTGGTTGTGGCCATGTTGTGGGATTACAAGCAAAACGAATAATGTCCTGCTCTCAAGGTGGATGTTCTGGCAAACCTTAAGGAAAACCTTGTGTCTTGTCAACTTGAAACTAAGTAAGACTTTGCAGCCACATGTGGACTGGGGAATCTCAAAAAGAGCACTGGAAAAACAAAAGCAGAGGGTGCACAATGTCCCCATTAACATCTATAGCAGAATGATGGCCGGGCGGGGGTTCCATTGTTCTGATTGGATGTCATATTATGTCCTTCAGAACGAGACGCTCGCGCGTGCCCCCAGGGGTGCTCACCGCAGCGATCGGTGGTGCGGTGTGTCGCCCGGACACACTGCATCTCCGATCACAGTAAAGAGCCTATGACATAGGCTCTTTACCACATGACCAGGCTGTGACCAATCACAGCTTATCACAGTGTAAATAGCCCATCAGTGCTTCCTTTGAGTGCCTTACAGTGCCCACCAGTGGTGCCCATCAGTGATGTCAACCAGTGCTTTCTTTCAGTGACCACCAGTGATGCCTGTCTGTGCCTCCTCATCAGTTCCCACCAGTGCTGCTTATCAGTGCCCATAAAGACTGCCCACCAGTGCTGCTTATCAGTGCCCATAAAGACTGCCCATCAGTGCCTCCTATCAGTGCCCATCAGTGCTGCATATTAATGCCAGCCATCAGTGCCCATTAGTGCCTCCTTATTAGTGCCCATCAGTGCCTCCTCTTCAGTGCAGCCTATCAGTGCTTGCCAGTGCAGCCTCATCAGCGCACATCAGTGAAGGAGAAAAATTATTTACAAAATTTTGTAACTAGGAATTTTTTTATTTTTTTTTAATTTTCTGTCTTTTTTCATTTGTTTAGCAAAAAATAAAAAAGCAAGTGATGAATAAACAACACCAAAAGAAAGCTCTATATGTCTCAAAAAAGGATAAAAATTTAGTTTGGGTACTGCATTGCATGACCGCACAATTGTCATTCAAAGTGCGACAGCGCTGAAAGCTAAAAATTGGCCTGGGCAGGAAAGGGGTGAAAGTGGCCAGTATTGAAGTGGTTAAGCTGTCCACAGGTGGATCTTTTTTTTTGGTTCACCTACTGGGCTGAAGAAAAAAAAGACAAACCGATTTTCCCATCCATACACAAGCGAGGTGGAGAGAAATTTCCTCCATGCTGAGATCTTTAGACCAACTTCTGTTGAGATGGGAGTGGCCACACATTGAGCAAAGTTTGGCTGTTCTTTGCTGAACTGGTCGAATTTTAAAATCAATGTACAGTGAAACAATGAAAGTATTCATACCCCTCGAGATTTTCCACATTTTGTCATGTTACAACCAGAAACATAAATGTATTTTATTGGGATTTTATGTGATAGACCAACACAAAGTGGCACATAATTGTGAAGTGGAAGGAAAATGATAAATGGTTTTCAACATTTTTTACAGATAATATGTGAAAAGTGTGTGGGGTACATTTGTATGGCGCCCCCCTGAGTCAATACTTTGTAGAACCACCTTTCACTGCAATTACAGCTGCAAGTCTTTTTGGGGATGTCTCTACCAGCTTTGCACATCTAGAGAGGACATTTTTGCCCATTCTTCTTCGCAAAATATCTCAAGCTCTGTCAGATTGGATGAAGAGCGTCTGTGAACAGCAATTTTCAAGTCTTGCCACAGATTCTCAATTGGATCTAGGTCTGAACTTTGACTGGGCCATTCTAACACATGAATATGCTTTGATCTAAACCATTCCATTGTAGCTCTGGCTGTATGTTTAGGGTTGTTGTCCTGCTGGAAGGTGAACCTCCGCCCCAGTCTCAAGTCTTTTGCAGACTCTAATGCGGCGTACACACGGTCGGAATTTCCGATGGAAACAGTCCGATGGGAGCTTTTCATCGGATTTTCCGACCGTGTGTATGCAATTCCGACACGCAAAATTCCGACGCATGCTCGAAAACAATTCGACGCATGCTCGGAAGCATTAAACTTCCCTTTTATAGTGCTGTCGAACGTGTTTTATGCTGCTGTGTTATTGACCGTCGGAATTTGGTGTGATCATGTGTAGGCAACACAGCTTGAGCGGAATTCCGTCGGAAAAACCGTCAGTGTTTTTTCCGACGAGAATTACGATCGTGTGTACGCGGCATAACAGTTTTCTTCTAAGATTGCCCTTTATTTGGCTCCATCCATCTTCCCATCAACCCTGACCAGCTTCCCTGTCCCTGCTGAAGAAAAGCATCCCCACAACATGATGCTGCCACCACCATGTTTCACGGTGGGGATGGTGTGTTCAGGGTGATGTGCAGTGTTAGCTTTTCAATATTAGTCCTAAATGCTGATCCCCGTGGACACATGCTGTTTACTATATGCCATCCATCCTTAGCACTGGGGCACAGTGCATTTTATTGTAAGTGCATTTTATCTTCATTTTAATATAAATAAGCTGAGTTTATTCCGAGAGCACTAGATATTATCATCTTTATTCCATGTACCGTTTTTGGATTTCATGAGGAATCCCATGAGCAATATTGGTTTTGTTCACATCATTTATAAGAGATCCTGTTGATTAAACACCCTGAAAGGGAACTGCTGGTTTGACCTGATTGATTGACTCAGGGGTCCACCGCGTGAGGTGAGCGGACATTTCTCTTGAGGGTGGAGGTTGTCACACAAGCCACCATTTATGATTTAACCATCACTTATTGCACTGGAGATTCGTTGGTGGTCTTCTCAATCAACTTGTTTTTTACGAAAAAAAATTCTCTGAGGACTCTTTTTCTGGTTTATTGTTCTTAGAATTAGGCTATAGTTTTCCTTAGGCCCCTTTCACACTGGGGCGGTTTTCGTCCGCTCGCGGTGCGGTTTTACCCCCCGCGAGCGGCCGAAAAAGGGTTAAACACCCCCCGCAGAGCGCCGCCGTAGCAGCGCTTTGCGGCGGTATTGCCGCGGTTTCACCGCGGTGTCCCATTCTAATCAATGGGAAGGAGCGGTGAACACACCGCTCCTATCCCGCTCCAAAGATGCTGCTAGCAGGACTTTTTTTGTCATCCTGCTAGCGCACCGCTCCAGTGTGAAAGCCCGCCGGCTTTCACACTGGAGTTAAAGGGGCCGGATTTTTTCATGCGGTGAACAGGCGCTATTTTTAGCGCTGTACCGCATGAAAACACCCTGGTGTGAAATGGCCCTTACAGACAGTTTTATTAATTTTGTTAATTTAGTTTAATTTTATTTGTTTGGCGCTGTACTGCCTTTCTTATTGTCGATTTGGGGATTTGATATTTTGACCCTCAGTATTTCAGCTGCTATAATAGGTCATTTGTGTTGCGCTGGTTGATTATCTCTTTACATAGCGTTCAATTTTGGTCTCTTCTGACCAGAGCACCTTCTTCCACATGTTAGCTGTGTCCCCCACATGGCTTCTCACAAACTGCAAACAGGACTTCTTATGGCTTTCTTTCAACAATGTCTTTCTTCTTGCCATTCTTCCATAAACGACTAATAGTTGTCCTGTGGACAGATTCTCCCACCTGAGCTGTGGATCTCTGCAGCTCCTCCAGAGTTACCATGGGCCTCTTGGCTGCTTCTCTAAATAATGCTCTCCTTGCCCGACCTGTCAGTTTAGGTGGACGGCCATGTCTTGGTAGGTTTGCAGTTGTGCCATACTCTTTCCATTTTCGGATGATGTATTGAACAGTGCTCCGTGAGATGTTCAAAGCTTGGGATATTTTTTTTTATAACCTAACCCTGCTTTAAACTTCTCCACAACTTTATTCCTGACCTGTGTGGTGTGTTCCTTGGCCTTCATGATGCTGTTTGTTCACTAAGGTTCTCTAACAAACCTCGGAGGGCTTCACAGAACAGCTGTATTTATACTGAGATTAAATGACACACAGGTGGACTCTATTTACTAATTAGGTGACTTGTGAAGGCATTTGGTTCCACTAGATTTTAGTTAGGGGTATCAGAGTAAAGGGGGCTGAATACAAATACACGCCACACTTTTCACATATTTATTGGTAAAAAAATTTGAAAACCATTTATTATTTTCCTTCTACTTCACAATTATGTGCCACTTTGTGTTGGTCTATCACAGGGGTCTTCAAACTATGGCCCTCCAGTTGTTCAGGAACTACAATTCCCATCATGCCTAGTCATGTCTGTGAATGTCAGAGTTTTGCAATGCCTCATGGGATGTGTAGTTCTGCAACAGCTGGAGGGCCGTAGTTTGAGGATCCCTGGTCTATCACATAAAATCCCAATAAAAGACATTTACATTTTTGGTTGTAACATGACAAAATGTGGAAAATTGCAAGGGGTATGAATACTTTTTAAAGGCACTGTGTGGCCAGCTTTAAGCCGGGCCATGCTTGGATCAAAACTCAGGGACCAGTCGAATTTCATTCCATGTATGGTCTGGATGGTTGTACAGAAGTCAATCGACCGGTCGCCTTCTGTACATTCACCCTGTCAGGTTTTTTCTAATTGATCAGTGCTGCTGGCTACAGCTGGCAGCACTGATCAGTGTATTTGTGATAGTGGGGAAATCGTCTCGCTGTCAGAATACAATGGTTGTTGGTTGAACAAAAATAAATGATTAATGTATGACTGCCTAAGTGACTGTTAGTACAATGGAGGTGGGTGAGTCAAAGCTGCTACTTCCCCTGGGGCCCTATTCTGCCTTCATGTGTCATGCTTATTATATAGTGAGGTATTAGTGTCAAGTCACTCGCAGTGTGATGTCACTATATTTATACTGTCTCATTTCAGGGACAGGTTTAATCTTTTGTGTTGGTAACAGGTCGGCTTTAGGAGGGATTCTGTTCCATTGAATCCAGTTATCGTAAAGCCACAAGTCTGGTCATTTCTGGTTACTAACTTAGTTACGGTTACTAAACAAACAGTTTACTAGCACTAAGTACATAGGGATAAACATTTGACTTCCTTGTGTGCATGAATTTGTGGATTGTTTCAGAGATTGAAGTCACTACATTGAAACGTAACTTCCTTTAATAATGCAGAGTAATTGTAATTGTGTCTTACACTGAGAACAAACTTCCCCAACCTTATTCACATGGAGGAACCCATACACTGACTTTTTGGTCTCATGGAATCCTCCTAAACATATTTTATATCTCTAGATCATGGAACATTAGTGTTATGGTCAGTGGGAAGAATACTCCTTACATTGGTGTGGTCATTGGTAAGAATACTCCATACATTGGTGGTCATTGGGAAGAATACGCCTTACATTGGTGGTCATTGGTCAGAATACTCCATACATTGGTGGTCAGTGGGAAGAATACGCCTTACATTGGTGGTCATTGGTAAGAATACTCCATACATTGGTGGTCAGTGGGAAGAATACTCCTTACATTGGTGGTCAGTAGGAAGAATACTCCTTACATTGGTGGTCATTGGGAAGAATACTCCTTACATTGGTGGTCATTGGTAAGAATACTCCATACATTGGTGGTCAGTGGGAAGAATACTCCTTACATTGGGGGTCAGTAGGTAGAATACTCCTTACATTGGTGGTCATTGGGAAGAATGCTCCTTACATTGGTGTGGTCAATGGGAAGAATACTGCTTACATTGGTGTGGTCATTGGGAAGAATGCTCCTTACATTGGTGGTCATTGATAAGAATACTCCTTACATTGATGGTCAGTGGAAAGAATACTCCTTACATTGGTGGTCATTGGGAAGAATTCTCCTTACATTGGTGGTCATTGGTTAGAATACTCCTTACATTGGTGGTCATTGGGAAGAATACTCATTACATTGGTGTGGTCAGTGGGAAGAATGTTCCTTCTTAAAAATAGCTAAAAAACGAATTGGCATTGATGGAAATTTATCTGAGAAGCAGAAGTTCTTCGAAATTAAAAGCGGAGTTCCACTCAAAAGTGGAACTGCCACTTATTCGTCTCCCCCCCCCCCCCGCGTTGCCACATTTGGCACCTTTTTCGGGGGGGGAAGGGGAGTAACAGGTACCTGTTTTTGACAGGTACCTGTCCCCACTTCCTGGAGACGGGGCTGCAGGAGTTTGGCTTCCTCTGCCACAGGACCAATTAGAAAGCGCAGCCGATAGGGTTCACTGCCAGGTTCCCCTATCAGGAATGGCGGCAGCTGCACCCGACAGCCGACCCGAAGATTGACTGGGTTGCGACATTGTGGGCTCCCTTGACAGGTAAGTGTCCATACATTAAAAGTCAGCAGCTGCAGTATTTGTAGCTGCTGACTTTACATTTTTTTGTGGTGGGGAGGCCTCCTCTTTAAGGAACCTCTAGAGCACATATGTCAAACATGTCAAACACAAGGCCCATGGGACTGAATCAGGCCCACCAGGCCTTGTCATGTGGCCCTTGCACACCCATTTTTGTTGCCGGTGCATGGCGGAACTCAATTCCACCACCTCCGGCTCTCACCCTCTGTTCCCGCTCCCCACTGTCACTGTGTTTTCAAGGAACAGCTTTGCTCTCAGCAGCTCCCAGATCTAACAGATCCCTGCATCTCCAGAATCTGAGAGAGAGAATGATCTCCCTTCAAGGTGAGGCAGAGCTACCTACTAGAGCCAGGTCAGGTAGGAAGTAGAGATGTTTTGGGGCATATCCTGCACTCTGTACACAGCACACCCCTGAACTCTGCATGCTGTACGTAACGCACCCCTAAACCCTGCATTCTGTACATAGCTCACCTCTGAACTCTGTACGTAGCACACCCTTAAACTCTGCATTCTGTACAAAGCTTACCCCTGAACTCTGTATGTAGCACACCCCTAAACCCTGCATTCTATACATAGCTCATCCCTGAACTCTGTACATAGCACACCCCTAAACCATTCTGTACATAGCTCACCCCTGGACTCTGTAAGTAGCACACCCCTAAACCCTGCATTCTGTACATAGCTCACCTCTGAACTCTGTACGTAGCACACCCCTAAACCCTGCATTCAGTACATAGCTCACCCCTGGACTCTGTATGTAGCACACCCCTAAACCCTGCATTCTTTACATAGCTCACCCCTGAACTCTGTACATAGCACACCCCAAAACCCTGCATTCTGTACATAGCTCACCCCTGGACTCTGTATGTAGCACACCCCTAAACCCTGCATTCTGTACATAGCTCACCCCTGGACTCTGTATGTAGCACACCCCTAAACCCTGCATTCTGTACATAGCTCACCCCTGAACTCTGTACGTAGCACACCCCAAAACCCTGCATTCTGTACATAGCTCACCACTGAACTCTGTATGTAGCACACCCCTAAACCCTGTGTTACCATAGACAACTCCATGAAATGAGAGAAACTAGTACACTGGAGAGAGATTGCCATGTTGTTAGAGCTTTATGCTCTGTAATTAAAGACCTAGGATACTGCATTTTCTGTATTATCGTTGCTTATCTCACAGCCTTAATATATAAACCAGTTGGAGTTTATTAAAAAACGAAGGAAAGCTCTGGGAATTCTGGGTAGTGACAGGCAATTGGCGCCATCAAACTTATTTAATATGCTTGAGAACAGCCAGAGGAAATGTGTTAAAATAACCCATTAAAAGTGTGAACTTCAGCGGTGCTCTTAGGTTATTAGCCTGTGTCAGAATATAAATCACATACATCTAATCGAGTCATTATCTTCAGACACTTCTCTATTCGAGTTCCCCTTTCCTATTACTCTTTGGCTGGCTTTAACCTTTGGAGTCAATCACAGGGTTAGAATTGCTATCAATTTTTATCTATGCATCCATTTAGGAGATTTGTCCTCATTCTTTGTCTGCTTGATGGGTGTCAGACAGGACATGAAGTGAAGGTTGCCACCTCATCCCTTTAAACCCGAACACATATGAATTATACAGGTTCTGGGGCTGATTTAATACAGATAAGGTACCAAGTGAGTTTAACTACCACCTTAATCTGCCACAGAACCTGTGTAATTAATATGTGTTCGGTTTTAAAGGGATGAGGTGGCAACCCTACGTGAAGTGAGGGAACATCTCAACATTTAGCGGACATGTACATGGATGCATTTGGGCCTACACTGCCACAACTCAGCCTGGGGTCATGGGTGGCGGTGTACAGCCGTGGCCAGCAGCCTGTCCAAACAATGACAGGCTGACCGATGATGTGGCTGTACACAGGGCCGGTGCTGCCACTAGGCAGCCGCCTAGGGCGCACTGCTGCCTAGGGTGCCTGGCCACAGGTTTTCCTACTCTCTTCTCTCTGCAACAAGCAACTAAGTCTCAGCATAAGCAGGCAGCCACCGCTCCATTTGTACATAGTGTCAGAGGCGCAGTGGTGGCGGAGGACTGTGTCTCTGTGTCACAACTCCCGAATGAATGAAAGCAAGCAAAGATTCATTGATGGGCGCTGGTGAGGCTGCATTGATGGGCGCTGGTGAGGCTGCATTTGATGGGTGCTGGTGAGGCTGCATTTGATGGGCGCTGGTGAGGCTGCATTTAATGGGCGCTGGTGAGGCTGCATTAGATGGGGGCTGGTGAGGCCGTATTGATGGGCACTGGTGAGGCTGTATTGATGGGCACTGGTGAGGCTGCATTGATGGGCACTGGTGAGGCTGCATTTCATGGGCGCTGGTGAGCCTGTATTAATGGGCACTGGTGAGGCTGCATTTGA
This sequence comes from Lithobates sylvaticus, assembly GCA_028564925.1. Taxonomy (NCBI): domain Eukaryota; kingdom Metazoa; phylum Chordata; class Amphibia; order Anura; family Ranidae; genus Lithobates; species Lithobates sylvaticus. The sequence goes on from CM053032.1 coordinate 239,136,480, forward strand.
TGGGCACTGGTGAGGCTGCATTTAATGGGCACTGGTGAGGCTGCATTTGATGGGTGCTGGTGAGGCTGCATTTGATGGGCGCTGGTAGGCTGCATTGATGGGCACTGGTGAGGCTGCATTTGATGGGAGCTTCATTAAAAAGGTAGAGTCAGGGGTGGAGTCAAGGGGGCATGCGGCAAAATGAGGTTTCGCCTAGGGTATCAAAAATCCTTGCACCAGCCCTGGCTGTACAGCTGTAACCGCACATCCCAGTGATTGCACATGTACAGGGATGGATCAGCGGATCAGGACGGGAACTGTTCATTATCCATCCCTATACGTGAGTAATCACTCAAAGGTGTGGTTACTGGTGTAGGCCATGGTATATGTTAGCCAACACCTATTACTCCCGGGTGCAGAAATACACAAAATGCTGGTGGTGCGTTCCAAAATGCGTCCATGTGCATGATTGAAATCAGGGACAGTTGGGAGCTATGCCTTTTATTGCTGAGAACTTTTTCATTGTACCCATACTTGCCTATGGACTCATATATTGCGCTGCACTAATTTTGACTTTTTATATTCTCTGCAAAACCAACTGCACAAAGCAGATAAATAAGACATGTTTATTATTTTTAAATGAAAAAAAAAAAGACTTTAGTATCACTTTAAGTTATACTAAACAGAGATAAGAAAAAGGAGGAAATGAACAGCTTAGCAGGAAACTGAAACTGGAGCATGCTCAGTAGATGACAACAGCTGGTGTACACAACCTCAGGCTGCAGTAGGGTCACAGAAACTATGGGAGGGATATCTGAAGGAAGGATCAACCAGGTATATTTCACTCTAAACAAAACAAATGCTCTAGTGGCTTTGTGAGTATGTACACACTGTTGTATACCATGTAAAAAGAGTTTTTCATCGCCTGGGCTTAATTACACTTTAACCACTTGCCGCCCGCCATATAGCAGAATGACGGCGGCAAAGTGGTTTCAAAATCCTGACCTCACGTCCTATGACGTGATCAGGATTTTCAGCCGGGGGCGCGCATCACGGTGATCGTTGTTTCGGGGTGTCAGTGTGACACCCCGCAACTACGATCTCAGTAAAGAGTCTCCGTCGGAGACTCTTTACCACGTGATCAGCCGTGTCCAATCACAGCTGATCACAGTGTAAATAGGAAGAGCCGTTGATCGGCTTTTCCTCACTCGCGTCTCTCAGACACGAGTAGAGGAGAGCCGATCAGTTGCTCCTCTGACAGTGGGGATCTGTGCTAATCGATTATCAGCGCAGTCTCCCCGAGGATGCCCACACTGGGCCACCAGGGAAGCCACCAGACCACCAGGGATTCCCAGCACCAGGTATGCCACCCTAGACCACCAGGGATGCCAATCAGTGCCCACAATGGATGCCAATCAGTGCACACAATGGGCATCACTGATTGGCATGCATTATTGTTTGGCACTGATTGGCATCCATCAGTACAATACAATACCGCCTATCAGTGCCCATCCGTGCCACCTATCAGTGCCCATCCATGCTCATCCGTCCCGCCTATACATGCCCATCCGTGCCCTCTATCCATGCCAATTCGTGGCAGCTATCAGTGCCAATTTGTGCCACCTATCAGTGCCCATTCGTGTTGCCCATCAGTGCCACCTATCAGTGACCATCCGTGCTATGAGTAAGCACTCCTGGTAGTGTGAAACGCTTTAGCAATTTTTGCTTTGCTGTGACCCACATTTGTGTGATTTTGTTTCACAAATAAAAGGCAGTGAAATTTATTTTGGAGTGCGGCCGTCCAGAGTCTTTCAATCTATCATCAGTGCCACCTATCAGTGCCCATCAGTGCTGCCTATCAGTACCACTTCATTGGTGCCCATCAGTGCCGCCTTATCAGTGCCCATCATTGTAGCCCCATCAGTGCCCATCAGTGAAGGAGAAAACGTACTTATTTACAAAGTTTTGAAACTGAAACAAAAAGAAACATATTTTTTTTTTTTTTTGGTCTTTTTTAATTTTTTTTAGCAAAAAATAAAAACCGTAGAGGTGATCAAATACCACCAAAATAAAGCTCTATTTGTGGGGACAAAATGATAAAAATTTCATTTGGCTACAGTGTAGTATGACCGCGCAATTGTCATTCAAAGTGCGACAGCGCCGAAAGCTGAAAATTGGTCTGGGCAGGAAGGTGTTTAAGTGCCCAGTATTGAAGTGGTTAAAGAAAAGGAAGATGCTGCAAGTAGGCATATAAAATATTAGATATTTCTGTGCCTTTCCCCCTCTTTTAAGCTGGTGGCAGGTTGTCTTCACCTTCTATAAATATATCGGATGCGGGGTGACATAGGTGTGCTTTATAGCTGTAGGCAGAATATGCTTATCCCTCATTTTGCCGCGTACGACAAAACATTGTTCTGTAGAAATAAAGGACCGCCTGCAAGCAGACAATGGCACAGCTGGTCAAGTCCCAGGAGCCAGGTTGCCAACAGCCAGCTATTTGAGTATTTTCTCTTGCTGTCAATAGCAGCACATGTTCCCCGACTCCAGTTGTCTCCCTCCTCCTGGCCGACCTCAATTCCACAATCCCACATTCACCCCCCGGAGCATCAGCACCATTTTCGGGTGTTTGCATTGTGCTGGTTTCACCACCGATCCTCTGGATTTCACTGTTTCTTCCATTTCACAAGCTGCTGCTGCTTTTTTTTTTTTTTCCACCCTCTCCATTTAGTATCTCTCACGGTTGGATACCGATGCTTTGATGTGTCATGTTCTGCATCTGGAGAAATTTAGCTAAGTTTAGATGTGCAAATAGTATAATCAGCATCCCACGTTTTATCTTTCCTGCCTCCATTTGGATAGACACAGAAATGCATTATTGATTAATGCTGAGAGCAATCACATGCCCGAGCTTTTCCGAGTAGACTGAGACCTACTTCTCAATAATGCTTTTTACCGCATCTCCAGCTTACTGCCAGAAAGGTTTCATTTAAAGGAGAATTGCCGGAAGATGGCGAAAAGTGAAAAGTGTTATGCCCCGTACACACGGTCGGAAATTCAGACGGAAAATGTCCGATCAGACCATGGTGTCAGAAAATACGCCCGTGTGTGGACTCCATCAGACTTTTTCTGTCGGAATTTCCTGCTCTCAAATTTTCCAACAACAAAATCCGATCAGATTTTTTCCGATCGTGTGTCGAGAATTCTGACGGAAGTGCCACGCATGCTCAGATCAAATTACGAGACCAAAGCTACGTCGCCACGTTCAGAATGATCAAATCTTCCGACAACTTTGTCCGACCGTGTGTATGCAACACTGGCTACTAGCATCTGCGTAGTTCCGTCGTACGCAACGAACGTCACCACGTGCAGAATGATCAAATTTTCCGACAACTTTGTCCGACCGTGTGTATGCAACACCAGTGTCGGACAAAATCCGGCAGACGGATTTTGTGGTTGCAAAAGACCGATGAGAGCTTTTCGTTGGAAAATGCGACCGTGTGTAGGCTCCATCGGACTTTTGCGGGCAAAATTTCGGCCAGCAAACGATTGAGAGCATGTTCTCAATTTTTCCGACGGAAAAAGTTTCTATCGGAAATTTCCGATCGTCTGTGGCAATTCCGACTGGCAAAATTCCGATGCAAGCTCGGAAACAATTTGACGCATGCTCGGAAGCATTGAACTTCATTTTCGCGGCTCGTCGTAGTGTTGTGGCACAAAGCAAGGTCCATAAAGACATGGATGAGTGAGTTTGGTGTGAAGGAACTTGACAGGCCTGTACAGAGTCCTGACTTCAACCCGATAGAACACCTTTGGGATGAATTAGAGTGGTATCTGTGAGCCAGGCCTTTTCCTCCACATTGGTGCCTGATTTCACAAATGCGCTTGTGGAAGAATGGTCAAACATTCCCATAGTCACACTCCTAAACCTTGTGGACAGCCTTCCCAGAAGAGTTGAAGCTGTTATAGCTGAAAAGGGTGGGCCAGCTCAATATTGAACCCTACGGACTAAGACTGGGATGCCATTAAAGTTCATGTGCGTGTAAAGGCAGGCGTCCCAATACTTTTGGTAATATTAAAAAAAGTTTTTCTTAGTTTCTGTTATAACATTTTGTAAATAAGTAATTTTTCTTCTTCGTTGATGTGCACTGATGAGGCTGCACTGATGGGCACTGAGTAGGCAGCACTGATGGGCACTGATGAGGAGGCACTAATATTCAGCACTGATGGGCAGCACTGATCTTCAGCACTGATGGGCAGCACAGTGGTGTAGTGGTTAGCACTTTCACATAGCAGTAATAGGGTTGCTGGTTCAAATCCCAACCACGACACCTTCTGCCTGGAGTTTGTATGTTCTCCCTGTGCCTGCGTGTGTTTCCTCCGGGTAATCCGGTTTCCTCCCACACTCCAAAGACATGCTGGTAGGTTAATTAGATCCTGTTGATAAAATTGGCCAAATATGTGTATGTGTTTGTAAGCGTGTCAGGACCCCACAGGGCAAGGACCGCTCTATACCACAGATGGACACCAGTGGCAAAAAGCACCCTGAGGCTATTCAGTTTGCATAGGTAGCGCTATACAAGTTATTCATTCATTCACTAATGGGTGGCACTGATGGGAATTGATAGATGGCACTGATATTCAGCACTGATGGGCACTGACAGGCATCACTGGTAGGCACTGATGGGGCTGAACTGATGATCAGGGCACTGATGATCAGTGCCTTGATTGTCTGTCAGGGCAAATGTCCCCACTGAGGAATGCCACTTACCGGCTCTTCTCTCCTCATGCGCTGTCAGTGTGAGGAGAGGAATTTCCTGTTTACTCTGTGGCCAGATGGGATTGGCCAAAGTTGATCACATGGTAAAGAGCCTACGTCATACCCCCACAGGCGCGCATGCCTGGCAAGAATGGGAGGTCATCATATGACGTCCTCCCAGAACGAGAGCGCTCCTGCCCATCCGTCATTTCACTATATGGTGGGTGGGAAGAAGTTACGTTTTATTTTTAACCTCTTGCCGCCCATGTAACACACATGTGCATCTATGGACAACTGAGGTTCTTGGGCTGAGAAACTCCTCCCAGCCCAGTGATCAAGCTGTCATAGACAGCTCCAGATCTCTAATAACTGACTCCCTATCATGTGACCACTGTGACAGCCAATCGCACAACTGGGCAGCCCTTCTGACCCCCCAGGCTTAAACACCCAATTAAAGGGAGACTAGGGCTGGGCTGGGACAGGGTTAAAGTAGTACTAAAGTCTAAGCATTTTTTTTACCTTAACGCAATTGCGGCATTAAAGTAAAAAAGCCCCAGTACATTTGCAACCCTCCCATCCCATCCCAAATAATTACCTAATGTCCCTTGTCAGCGTCGCTGGGTCTTCCAAGATCTGTGCCATTCCTCTAACTTCCGGCTTGTGGAGGAGACAAGAAGGGTTGGGGAGTGACTGGATCCTGCAGCTATTTGGAAGGACAGAGGGGGAGTGTGTCTTGCTGGGCTCTGTGTATTTGATTAGATGTACAAAGTTCCAGCCAGGGCTACATATACATGAGTGTCCCCTTAAAGAGTAACCCCATTTTTGTTGAGAAAAAAAAAATCCCCTCTGGGTGATCTGTGTACATTGCAGGGATTTTAACAACTTTTGTTGCAGATTCCTACCTCCTGTTATTCTGAAGAAATAACAAAAAAGTGGAGTTACCCTTTAGGAACTGGCTAGCTAAAGTGAAAGCTAAAGACCCTTAAAGTGTTACTAAACCCACAACAGTAAAATCAGACTGTATATGCAGTAAAGCATGCTTGTTATACTCGTTGTTGAATCTAAGGGGTTAATCCTCTGCATTGTGTAAAAAGGCTGTTTGATCCTGTCTTCTCTAATCCTCCCCTTCTTCCACTGTCCCCAATCTATCTTCTGATAAGACAGAGCTTTGGATGCACTCCACATTTGCTCAGTTTAGTGTGTATTGCTGGAGAGTTTTTTTTTTTTTTTTTGGGAGGGTGCATGTGATCAGCACAGGGCCAATCAGCACTATCCAGACAGAGGGACGCGGTCATGCAGCCTCATAGGACAGTCAGAGGAGAATAAAAAAAAAACCCTCCTACAAGCTTTAACCAGACACTGATAGAAGTCACAAGACTGCTATATACTGCTGATGAGAAAAAGGTATTTAGCAGTTTGTATTTACTAAAATAATTGCATTTCCATGTTCTGTGTACTGCGGGAGACCAGATATAGTGAATGCAGGGTCCGGGGTTTAGTAACACTTTAAGCAGTGTTTTGCCACAAAAAAAACCTCTGAGATCCATCATAGGACACCCTTTGGCTACAATGACTGTTTAACATCATTAGAGTCTGCAAAACATATAGTCCGATCATTCTGCTAAGAGTATCAGCTGGTAGCAAAGCCTGCTAGTATAAATCAATGTGCCGGCTGGCCTGTACTGTACATCTATTATTACACCATAAACATACATTTTTTTTTTTAACACAGCCACACACATTGTGCTCATTTTCTTTTCTCCACTTTCAATAAATCAGTTCTGTATATGTACCGTAATTTATTTTTCTCTTCCAGTTCAGTGATTAGGTAATCTGTAATTATAGTAAGCAAAGCTAGTGGCATGCTTATGGGAATTTATTGTCAAACTATCATAGTTTGCACCTGCACCTCTAATCTGGAAGATGAAGGTGTAGCTATGAGATTGTTGGTTGGCCTTCATTAGACTTTCTAAATCCCTGGGGACCACATGCGGCTCTTTGGCACTTTTTGTGCTGCAAACCCTGACAGTTTCATACAGCATTGCAGCAGTCTCTGACCATCTCTTGTATCATGTCTACAGTCTCTGACCATCTCTTGTATCATGTCTGCAGTCCCTGACCATCATTTGTATCATGTCTGCAGTCCCTGACCATCTCTTGTACCATGTCCGCAGTCCCTGACCATCTCTCGTATCATGTCTGCAGTCTCTGACCATCTCTTGTATCATGTCTGCATTCTATGACCATCTCTTATATCATGTCTGCAGTCCCTGACTATCTCTTGTATCATGTCTGCAGTCCCTGACCATCTCTTGTATCATGTCTGCAGTCCCTGATCATCTCTTGTATCATGTCTGCAGTCTCATGTCTGCAGTCCCTGACCATCTCTTGTATCATGTCTGCAGTCCCTGACCATCTCTTGTATCATGTCTGCAGTCCCTGACTATCTCTTGTATCATGTCTGCATTCTATGACCATCTCTTATATCATGTCTGCAGTCCCTGACCATCTCTTGTATCATGTCTGCAGTCCCTGACCATCTCTTGTACCATGTCCGCAGTCCCTGACCATCTCTTGTATCATGTCTGCAGTCACTGACCATCTCTTGTATCATGTCTGCTGTCCCTGACCATCTCTTGTATCATGTCCGCAGTCCATTGTCCATCTCTTGTATCATGTCTGCAGTCCCTGACCATCTCTTGTATCATGTCTGCATTCTATGACCATCTCTTATATCTTGTCTGCAGTCCCTGACTATCTCTTGTATCATGTCCGCAGTCCCTGACCATCTCTTGTATCATGTCTGCAGTCCCTGATCATCTCTTGTATCATGTCTGCAGTCTCCCTGACCATCTCTTGTATCATGTCTGCAGTCCCTTAACATCTCTTGTATCATGTCTGCAGTCTCTGTATCATGTCTGCAGTCTGAGTCCCTGACCATCTCTTGTATCATGTCTGCAGTCCCTGAACATCTCTTGTATCATGTCTGCAGTCCCTGACCATCTCTTGTATCATGTCTGCAGTCCCTGACCATCTCTTGTATCATGTCTGCAGTCCCTGAACATCTCTTGTATCATGTCTGCAGTCCCTGAACATCTCTTGTATCATGTCTGCAGTCCCTGACCATCTCTTGTATCATGTCTGCAGTCCCTGATCATCTCTTGTATCATGTCTGCAGTCCCTGACCATCTCTTGTATCATGTTGCAGTCTGCTCATCTCTTGTATCATGTCTGCAGTCCCTGACCATCTCTTGTATCATGTCTGCAGTCCCTGACCATCTCTTGTATCATGTCTGCATTCCCTGATCATCTCTTGTATCATGTCTGCAGTCCCTGACCATCTCCTGCAGTATGTCTGCAGTCTGACCATCTCTTGTATCATGTCTGCAGTCCCTGACCATCTCTTGTATCTGCATTCTCTGACCATCTCTTGTATCATGTCTGCAGTCCCTGGCCATCTCTCTTGTATCATGTCTGCAGTCCCTGTCCATCTCTTGTATCATGTCTGCAGTCCCTGACCATCTCTTGTATCATGTCTGCAGTCCCTGACCATCTCTTGTATCATGTCTGCAGTCTCTGACCATCTCTTGTATCATGTCTGCAGTCCCTGACCATCTCTTGTATCATGTCTGCATTCTATGACCATCTCTTATATCATGTCTGCAGTCTCTGACCATCTCTTGTATCATGTCTGCATTCTATGACCATCTATTATATCATGTCTGCAGTCCCTGACCATCTCTTGTACCATGTCCGCAGTCCCTGACCATCTCTTGTATCATGTCTGCAGTCTCTGACCATCTCTTGTATCATGTCTGCATTCTATGACCATCTCTTATATCATGTCTGCAGTCCCTGACTATCTCTTGTATCATGTCTGCAGTCCCTGACCATCTCTTGTACCATGTCCGCTGTCCCTGACCATCTCTTGTATCATGTCTGCAGTCTCTGACCATCTCTTGTATCATGTCTGCATTCTATGATCATCTCTTATATCATGTCTGCAGTCCCTGACCATCATTTGTATCATGTCTGCAGTCCCTGACCATCATTTGTATCATGTCTGCAGTCCCTGACCATCTCTTGTACCATGTCCGCAGTCCCTGACCATCTCTTGTATCATGTCCGCAGTCTCTGACCATCTCTTGTATCATGTCTGCAGTCCATGACCATCTCTTGTACCATCTCTTGTATCATGTCTGCAGTCCCTGACCATCTCTTGTATCATGTCCGCAGTCCCTGACCATCTCTTGTATCATGTCTGCAGTCCCTGATCATCTCTTGTATCATGTCTGCAGTCCCTGACCATCTCTTGTATCATGTCTGCAGTCAGACCATCTCTTGTATCATGTCTGCAGTCCCTGATCATCTCTTGTATCATGTCCCTGACCATCTCTTGTATCATGTCTGCAGTCCCTGACCATCTCTTGTATCATGTCTGCAGTCCCTGTCCATCTCTTGTACCATGTCTGCAGTCCCTGACCATCTCTTGTATCATGTCTGTATTCTATGACCATCTCTTGTATCATGTCTGCAGTCTCCTGACTCTCTTGTATCATGTCTGCAGTCCCTGACCATCTCATGTCTCATGTCTGCAGTCTCTTAACATCTCTTGTATCATGTCTGCAGTCCCTGACCATCTCTTGTATCATGTCTGCAGTCCCTGACCATCTCTTGTATAATGTCTGCAGTCCCTGACCATCTCTTGTATCATGTCTGCAGTCCCTGACCATCTCTTGTATCATGTCTGCAGTCCCTGACCATGTCTTGTATCATGTCTGCATTCTATGACCATCTCTTGTATCATGTCTGCAGTCCCTTAACATCTCTTGTATCATGTCTGCAGTCCCTGACCATCTCTTGTATCATGTCTGCAGTCCCTGACCATCTCTTGTATCATGTCTGCAGTCCCTGACCATCTCTTGTATCATGTCTGCAGTCCCTGACCATCTCTTGTATCAAGTCTGCAGCAAAAACTATATTCAAATCTTGACTTTTCCCATGAAGTCAAGCTTCATTCTGCCCCACCTTTCAAGCTTTTGATCCTGTGATGGGTGGATTCACCAAGAGCTAAAGTGGAAAGGGGCCAAGCTTTTACCTATAAACCTTTACTTAAAGTGGTTGTATACCCCGCCTGCACATTTTTACCTACATGTAAAATAAGACTTACCTGTAGATAAAATGAATATCTCCTAAACCTGTACAGCTCAGGAGATATTGACCTTACATGCAGCTGCTGACGTCAGTGGCGAATGCCCTCTGAAGGTCTGGCGGATGCTGCTGGACCTTGCCGGAACGGGGACTCCCACATCTGTGGGAGTGATGTCATTGTGGCTCCGACCACTCACAACGCCAGATCCGCAAATCTGGAAGAAACGCTGAGGGAACATGTCAGCCCCCTCCACGGTGACCAGGAGGCGGTGCAGGCGCTTCGTTCTAAGGTATGTATTTCATAATGAGCTAGTATGCGGTGCATACTAGCTCATTATTTCATTGCCTTACAGGTTTTTTTTTTCCAGGGCATACAACTGCTTTAAGCAAAACTTCAGTCATTTCTTCAACTCTCCCATCTATTAAATCTTCTGCCCTTGTTGTTTTAACTTTGGATAGTAACATTCTTTTCAAGCCCACTTCCTGTTTCTTGTCTGGTCATTAGCCTAGGCTTATGACATCATGCACAGCTCTCTCTCGTTTGCCAGGAAGGGAGAGGAGATGAGTCATAAGAGGGCCAATGAGAGCTGGAGGTGTGCCTTTGTGTGTCTGTGTAAATCCAGGAAGTAAACAGGCAGCAGTTTCAGCTGCCCACAGTTAAAATGGCTGCAGTGGATGGAGATTTCTGTAGCATATTTGGCAAGTACAGACTCACAGTATACAGTATATAAAATAATATGCAAAGTGGTTGGAGGGAAGCTTCAGAACAGCAAAGATGTTTTTATTACAAATTATGTGAGCAGACTGCAGTTCCTCTAATGCCCCGTACACACGGTCAGATTTTCAGACGGAAAATGTCCTATCGGACCATGTTGTCGGAAATTCCGACCGTGTGTGGACTCCATCGGACTTTTTCCGTCGAAAAGTTTGAGATCCTGCTCTCAAATTTTCTGACAACAAAGTCCTATCGGACTTTTTCCGATCGCGTGTAGCGAATTCCGACGGACAAAGTGCCACGCATGCTTAGATCACATTACAAGACCAAAGCTATTGGCTACTAGCCTCTACGTAGTCCCGTCGTACGCAACGAACATCACCACGTTCAGAATGATCGGATTTTCAAACAAATTTGTCCTACCGTGTGTATGCAACACCAGTGTCGGACAAAATCCGTCTGAAAAAATCCGACGGATTTTGTGGTCGGAATTTCCGACCGGGTGTACGGGGCATTAAGTGATTGTAAACCTCAGACATGAAATATGAACAAAGCATATCCCCCTATGGTGTTTACATGTCCCAATCCAGAGCTCTAAGTGTCATTTCTCTCTGTTGCCTTGTTGCTCTGCTATCAGCATGTGAAGGGGGAGGAGCTAGTGAACCACTGAAAAACCCCAATACACCCACCAACAACATCCCAATATGCAACTAGAAAGGAAATTGCCCCAACGTGGAATTTATAGGCAGGTAAGGGGAGTGTAAAAAAGTATTACGAAGGATACATTTGTAATACTTTTTCACACTCCCCTTACTTGCCTTTAAAGTCCACGTTGGGGAAATTTCCTTTCTAGCTGCTATCAGCATGAGTCACTTCTGGCAAGTTTTTCTGACACCAAGAGAAAAAAAGGTGACGGGGGAGAGAGCTCCAGCACACAGCCTGTGATTGACAACCACAGCTCTGTTCCTGCCTGCTGTGCGGAGGCAGGTGTGTCCCTTCCCTCCAATCAGCACTGATGTTCTGCAGAGCGTAACTTTAGCTAACTTGTCTCCGCCCCCTCCTGCAGGCAGCCCGTAGAGGGTGGGGCTGCTGGGTTCCTCCCACTGCTCTGCTCCCTGCACAGACTATGTACAGCATGATGTCACTGCTACTTTTACAAGGTAATATCTGGGGTTGGAAAAGGCATTTAGTGCACACAAAGTAGATTTATAGCCTTTGTGGTTATTGAGCAATATATTTAAAAAAAAAAAAAAATTGTGCCCGGAGTTCAGCTTTAAAGAACAAGTTCTTTCAGTTTGTTCTACAAAACTGCAATCTGTCCTGACATGTGACCCATTCAGCTTCAATGAATGGAAGCGGTCAGGTTGGCAGTAGATTAGCGGCCTGTATGTTTCTAGCTCCTTACCCACAGCTGTCTCTTGCAGTGCTGGAGAAGGAGGCTGACACCACAAATCTGCATTATCCTCCGCGGGATAATTAGATGAATGGTTCTCAGCGAGGGTGACGGAAATGTTTGTGGCATCGGGCACTGATGAACAGCACATAAGAGCCTCTCACAAATATATGTATGCCGGGACAATGGAGGGTTCTGTGCGAGGAACGCTGGAATTAGAAATCGCTTCTGCAGCGGTAACAGGCCCCGATCTCATGACCACCTCCCTGGGGTAGCAGCGAGTGTCAGAGAATCTCCAAGCCTGATAGATTTGTTATCCAGCAGCTGTATCAATAAGAGGTTGTCCACAGGCATCCTATATGGTGAAACACAACGTTCAATAATATGATAAACACCCACTTCCTGCCCAAGAGATGTCCTGGTGCCTGGCGAGAGAATTACGGGTACCATCGCTGACGCTTCAAAAAATTCTGGTTGCCTAGCTATTAAGCCTACCCAGTACAAAAACACAAAGTGCTGCGCTGATCCCAAAATTATATTTATTATAATACCCAATCAATATAAATGCATAAAAAAAATAATCAATAATCCAGACTGTGATCATAAGTAAATAGCAGACATCATCTAAGTAGCCTAACCCCTTCCCGCCTAAGGGTAAACGTAAATGCAGGGGCAGCCCGTCCATTAAGGGCGCACGGACGATGCCCCCCCCCCCCTTATCCATGGGCCCGTCCCCTTGCAGGACGCCGGATGCATAGATTCCAATGGGGGGGTTTGAAGCACCTGTTTAGAGCCAGAGGCTCTTATAGGCTTAAAAATAGGTTGGGCTTGCTTGGGGCGCAGAGAATGCGATTAGAGCCCACCCAGGTGTTTTACAATAGCGAATGAATATTCGCTACTGTAACACTAATCCACCCCCCGGCCAATCAGGAAGCGGGTCTTGAGACCCTTCACCCGCTTAACTGAAAGGATAGGCAATCCTATTGGATGCCTAGGAGGAGGGGATGAGACGCACGGCCACCGTGATAGAGGAAAGGACACAGGAACCGCTGTCTGATGCCGGCCACCTAGATGGGGTAAGTGCCGGACCGACCGGTATTTCGTCAGATTAGGTGACCCGTCAAAATTCGTAACGGAAGTGACACTCCGCCACCGCCATCTTGCTACGCCCCGCACTTGTCCACAGTAAGGATACACTGAGAAGGGGAAAGCGGACATCTTGTTACACCCACCGAAGTCTTGCATCTCACACTTATTTTTAACAGTAAACTCAGCTTATATAGTGAAATTCAGTATTTTCAAATCCCTCAGACTGTTTTTATGTTGATTTTTCAAAGCAGCAGTGTTCTGTCAGATTAGAAAACCTGTGAGATCACCAGGCTTGGCGCTCCTTTTAAAATTCAACATCTAAACAGTCAGATGGATTTTTAAATACTGTATTTCACTATACAGTATAAGCTCAGTTTACTGTTAAAAAAAAGTGTTTAAATGCAAGACTCCGGTGGGTGTAACAAAACGTCTGCTTGCCACCTTCTCACTGTATCCATATGTGGACGAGTGCGGGGTGTAGCAAGATGGCGGCGACGGAGCGTCACTTCCGTTACAAATTCTGACGGCTCACCTAATTTGATGAAACACCGGCAGACCGCGAGCGCCTGCGCGTGGGGGGGGGGGGGGGTCAGGGGGTTGTTTGCCGCCCCCCAGCCAAAAAAAAAAAAAAAAAAACACCAGCCGCCACTGTGTAAATGCCTAAGCACAATTTTGTAACTTCGACATGTGTTACTAAAACTGACTATATCATCACAGCTGCTTTGTGTATAAATTATCTTGGTTTTTCAGGACAAATTGGGCTTTCTTTTGGTGGTAAATGGTAACAGATATCTCCAGATTTTTCTTTTATTATCAAAGAAAAAATGGCCCAAAATAGTAAAAAAAAAAAAAATGTTGCTGTATATTTCTTGCTATTACCATATTTTCCAGTACAAAAAGAAAAAAAGGTTGCGCTGTCTGATGATAATCAGAAATTACTCCCAAAAATAAGTGACTTATCAACAATTACCCCAATATGTGTAAACACAATAATAAATCATACGTAAAATACATATGTGCAAATATATCAAAAGAATAAATAGGTGCAAATATATTATAAGAATAAATAATAAATAACTATTTATTCTTTTGATATATTTTCACCTATGTATTTTAAGTATGATTTATTATTGTGTCTACACATATTGGGTTGATTAATTGTTAATGCGTCACTTGTTGGGATTAATTCCCGATTGTCATCAGATACTTTATTTGCGGCCCCACGGAAAAAGACCCACTTTTGTGAGGCCGCATATATGTGTACAATCAGCGGGAAGGGGTTGGTAATGTGCAAGTGCTATTCAAAAATTAAAGTCCATGGGGTTGATTTACTAAAACTGGAGATGCAAAATCTGGTGCAGCTCTGCAGATAAACCAATAAGATTCCAGGTATTTTTGTCAAAGCTTAATTGAACAAGCCAAAGTTAAAAGCTGATTGGCCACAATGCAAAGCTGCACTAGGTTTTGCACTCTCCAGTTTTAGTAAATCAACCCCCATGTAAATAACAAATCAAGTACTTAGACAGTGACCAGTGGCACCTTAATGGGTGCTTCCTCTATATCTCCACTCTGCTGTGCAAAACATAAAGTTTTCCCAGAATGTATGTAACCCTCCCAGAATGAGAAGTCATGCTGGGCCTGGTTTAGTAAAGCTGCAATCACTGCCGGACAAGGTTCCTGTTACGTACCTGGTGGTGGAGTCTGATGCAATGAAGGAGGCCTCTCTTACACCTCCTGGTAATGTAACAGGATGCTCAAGGGCACAGAGTGGCATGAGTGGTTCTTCCAGCAGCTGGTGCAAGTAAGTGGCCAGTGTGTCCATGGAGTCAAGTCCGATGACAGGAGCAGTTGATGGCACTGGTACTCGACAGGATTGGCAAGATGGCCAGAGGGAACTTGGTGATCACTGGCTGGGAGCCGGTGAACAACAGTAGGCATTAGGCTTGCGGGTGGAGGATCAGCAGGCACTTGACCAGTGGATGGATGGTCAGCAGGTACAAAGCTGGCAGATGGCTGCTCAGTAAGTACTGGGTTTTTAGGTATTAGCAGGTAATCAAGGTCATACTAGCCGGCTTGGTAACTAATGGATGGATCAGGTACAAGCAGGAGACAGGAGAGTAGTCAGGTTCAGGCCAGTGGCAACAGCAGTAGGACAAGTAAGAAACAAGCAAAAGGTGGAGATGGATACCGGAGACGAGCCTGGGTTGGTGCAGGCAGAGTTCAGGGGTAGTCAGAGGCAGTCCAGGTCAGCAACGAATGGTCAAACACAAGAACATGTTCTTGGTAGCACTGAAAATTCTGTAAATCAGACTGACGTCATCAGGGGCATGGAGCCCATGTGAGGCCGCACATCTTCCATAGAAAGAAACACCGGAACCAGACCTGTAGAACGAGATGATGAAAACACTAACAACCAAAACAAATGCCATCTTGTGGCCAAAAAGGATAGCAATGTATACTCACAAATAGAGAATAGAAATCCCTAGATAAGATCGGATTTATAAAATAAATATAATGTGCAAAATGAAAAATTCCAGCGTTTCTCTATTACAAATGATGAATATGATCATAAAAAATAACACACGTATTTAACCACTACAATACTGGGCACTTTCGCCCCCTTCCTTCCCAGACCAATTTTCAGCTTTCAGCGCTCTCGCACTTTCAATGACAATTGCGCGGTCATGCAATGCTGTACCCAAATGAAATTTTTATCATTTTGTTCGCACAAATAGAGCTTTAGTTTGGTGGTATTTATTCACGACTCCGTTTTTTATTTTTTGCGATATAAGCGAAAAAATAGCGGAAATTTTGAAAAAAAAAAACAATATTTTCTCCTTTCTTTTTTAAACGAAATCCAATAAAATCAAATTTTGTCATAAATTTAAGCCAAAATGTATTCTGCTACATGTTTTTAGTAAAAAAAATTCCGTTAAGTGTATAATAATTGGTTTCGCGTGATCACGGACATATGTACGCAAATGATCATGTACAGATGTGTGCAGGTGATCACGGACATATGTGTGCAGATAATCATTGGCACATGTGATTTTACTGGGACATATGTGGGGGACATGTGTTTTTATTATTTGGGGACATGTGTGTTTCGGGGACATGTATGTTTTGGGGGCATGTGTGCGGACATGTGTGTTTTACTGTGTTGGTGACACTAGACTGGTGATCAGTGAGTAAAAAAACAGCTCATACTCACTGATCACCAGCCGGCTGCAGCGATCAGCTCTCCTCAGCGACGACTTCCGTGTGAGAGGAGAGGAGAGCCGATTGCCTAGCAACCGGCTGTTTGCTTACATCACATGACGGCTGTGATTGGAAACGGCCATCATGTGATCAGGAGGGCCAATCACAGAGCCCTCCTGCCGTTCCGCGATGCGCCGTGTTCGGGTGACACGAGCGCATCGGGATCGCGCCGCTGCGCGGGAACGTGTGCGCGCGATCCCCCTACTTCTGATGGATGTTCAGGAATGTCCAATCAGAAGTAGGCGGCTCCCACCCGGCCGTATATATATACAGTGGCCGGGTGGGAAGTACTTCAAAGAATATTTTTAGGCCTGAGGATTACTTAGAACCCCCAAAACATATATTTTCTGAAAACAGACTAAAAATCCCCTATGTGATGCTTTTTTGATGACAGGTTAGGCCCTTTTCACACTTATACGACTTGTCTCATGATTTGGGACTGCAAAGCAGCATGACAAGTCGTTCCCCATGATTTCCAATGACAGCCATTCATATTAGTACGACTTCAAGTCGTTCCAACTTCAAAGTAGTCCCTGCACTACTTTGGTCCGATTTTGATGCCACTTACACAGGCACTCCTAGAAATCGCGGCAAAAATCGCAGGAAAATCACGCAACTTTGTAGTCGCACAAGTGTGAAAGGGGCCTTAATGAGACATTAGAGGTCTTTTAGAATCGGACAGTCCAATGGGTGATATGATGTGTTTTGCCCCATAAACAGGGCCAAGCGTGGCCAAGTAGGAGCCAAAGCTGAGGCTACTTCCCACTATTATCACCCATTGGGTTGTCGGATGTCGGATGTGTGGCGCTTTCACATCGTCAATGTGAATATGTCAATATGCTTCCTGGCATGAGCATTCAGATTTAAGCAGTGGATCACCGGAGCAGTATATTTAGTACTTTGAGCGGCGCTTCCAATTCCATGTATGGGTCACAATGATACGGTCACTGTCAGTTACTTGTGCTCTCAACTGAACTGTCAAGCCATCACATGGCTGATGTGGTACCTGATCACATGTGCAACAGCAATGCAACTGCAGTTCAAACCAAGGCTAAGATGCCAGCTTCCTTGGCTGTAAAGTTTAGGAGGGTTTCGTTTTGCTTTAGGCTGGCAACGCTCCTACCCTAGACAGGTTCTAGTTTGGGCAGTATCGGAATTATAAGCAAAGGGCCAGTTGACTGTCCTTCAGACTTTATTGGGGCTGGACTGTAGCCAGTGGGAGTAGAAATTATCTTGGCGTCAGTGGCAGCAAACAGTGCCCCATCTTTGATAATATAGGGAGGAATAGTGCCCCATTTCTGGTATTAGTGGTAGAAACAGTGTCCCATTTTTCGTGTCAGTGGGAGGAATAGTGTCTCTTATCAGTGGGAGGAGTAGCACCCCAAGGGCCAGATAAAAGCAAACAAAGGGTCGCATCCGACCCCTGGGCCGCAGTTTGGAGACCACTGATCTAATGGCTTGCTTTTGTTGACCCAGAATTGACCTTAGTGTGTGTTATAGAAATGAGTTAGTGAGCTGAGGCAGAAACTGATGTCAGTGGCTTGGTGTCCTCCGTAAAGTGCGGTGGAATATGTTGCTATGATATAAAATAAAATGAAAGTTGTGTATGGGCACTTAAGATGAACGTTGTTCCGAAGAATGATCTCAGAGCCCCCCGGACTCTTTTGAACAGGACTTACTAAGGTATTGATGTTTGTACTGCACTGCAGTCCTGCTCCGTCCAATGGAATAGAGTGCAGTGGCCTTCTGCCCGCTCTGGATTTATGACCGAACCTAGTCAATTAAAGAGGAGGTTTATGGGTGGGAAAAGGAAACTCGTCTTGTATCAGAGTAGCATCTTTGTTTCTTTAAGGTAGAATTGATTTTTTTTATTGTGATAGAAGAGGAAGTGCATTCTTCCGGAATCACTTTGAAAGGCTGCAGAGAACAATTAAGGTGTAGTTACACTGTAAATACACCTTAATTGTTCTCTGCAGCCTTTCAAAGTGATTCCGAAGAATGCACTTTCTCTTCTATAACAATAAAAAAAAAAAAAAAAACAATTCTACTTTTAAAGAAACAAAGACTCTACCAGTGGCGGTGCGTCCATTAAGGGCGCACGGGTGCCGCCCCCTCTCTGCAGCCACCGCCTCTGTGTAGTATGGATAGATTCATGCATTGCATGAATCTATCCATGGACGCTGTAGCCACCCCCTATTCAGGTGTCCGGTCCCGTTTTGGACGCTGGGCGCCTGAATTCCAGCGGCGGGGGGTGTTTTTGAAGCACCTGATTAGAGCCATAGGCTCTAATAGGTTTCAAAAAATGTGAACTGCGAGCGCAATCCATTGCGCTCCCAGTCCACCCAGGTGTTAGCAAAGCAAATTAATATTTGCTTTGCTAACACAGAACCGCCTCTCAGCCAATCAGGAGGCGCGGATGTAATACCGGTCAACTGATTGGCTGATGGCAGAGGCGATCCCATTGGCCGCCTAGCAGAACAGGAAGAAGATGTGCACGGAGGACACAGAAGACACAGTCCCACAGCTCACCGCCTGTCCTGCTACCTGACCCGCCACCACAATGGGGCAAGTGCTGGGCAGACAGCAGGCAGGGGGCACAGTGGCTGCATATTGGCACAGAGGCTGCAATTGATGGGGCACAGTTGGTTGCATTTGTTGGGCATAGTGACTGCATATTATGGGCACCGAGGCTGCAATTGATGGGCACAGTTGGCTACATCTGCTGGGCACAGTGGCTGCATATTATTGGCACAGAGGATGCAATTGTTCGGGCACAGTTGGCTGCATATGATGGGCACAGTTGGCTGCATATGATGGGCACAGTTGGCTGCATTTGATGGGCACAGTTGGCTGCAGATTATGGGCACAGTTTGCTCCATATTGTGGGCACAGAGGCTGCACTTGCTGGGCACAGAGGCTGCATTTGCTGGGCACAGAGGCTGCATTTGCTGGGCACAGAGGCTGCATATGCTGGGCACTGTTGGCTGCATATGATGGGCACTGTTGGCTGCATATGATGGGCACAGTGGCTGCATTTGATGGGCACAGTGGCTGCATTTGATGGGCACAGTGGCTGCATTTGCTGGCACAGTGGCTGCAATTGATGGCACTGTGGCTGCAATTGATGTTGTTTTTGTTTCAGTATTTTTCAGAATTTTTCAGTTCGTAAGCGCCCTGTGTGATTAGGCCCTGAAACCAGATGTCCCTCCTGGACTAGTTCTGAGGCCTGGCAGCTTAAAGCGGAACTGAGTTGTATGCTTGTCTACATCTACCTACCCAATCCTACACTTCCTGCAGGCTCCTCTGTGCTGCAAGACCAATCCCTGCAGTCTTTTCTCCTCTATTCTCTGGTGGTCATATGCTGCTGACATCATCAAGACAATTGCAGGACCCATAGGCCCTGCAGGAGGAACAGTCCACCTCTGGAGCATAGGGGAGTACGGTTTGTCGGGAAAACTGGGATCTGCTTGTGGGGAGGTGCAGCTTGGTGTGGCGGGAGTAAACATTCAGAGTCCAGTTGCAGTAACAGAACTGTATTGAGGTTAGAGTCCAGTAAAGAACAACTACCTGGTGGGAAGAAAACCCGACCGGGCACACTTATAGAGTGATGCGTAAGCTTCGGGGGGACCAACAGCCAGTGTCGGGACAAGGTCATCTAGAGCCCAGGGCGAACATGTGCCAGTGTCGGGACAAGGTCATCTAGAGCCCAGGGTGAACATGTGCCAGTGTTGGAACAAGGTCATCTAGAGCCCAGGGCGAACAAATCCTCTTCCCTCATCCCAATGCAAATCATCATTCCTAGCACACCTCCCAAAATTTCCCCACCTAGATCAATTCTTACCACCTGCCGCCCCCCCCCCCCCTTACAAATTCACCCTACCAACACAGATTCCCTCCCCCCCCATCTCTTTGTGGTGCCCCCCCACCTCACATGATACCACAGTGCCCAGGGCAGCCGCCCCTCCTGCCCACCCCTTGTCCCGGCCCTGCCAACAGCGTCTGTCTTGAGGGGTGAAATACGGCCTGACTGATCTGTACCTAAATCGGGAGGCTTCCAGGAAGGATGGCATGCCCCTGCTCATTCCCTTCTCATCTGGAACCTCTCCCTGACACTAAATTCTGTCCCTGACAGACAGGTGACCTATCCCTACACTTCCAACATGCGAAATGCGCATCAAGTCTTGGAGCCAGGGCCCTAAATAGACTCTTTAGCAAATTAAATGTCGTGCAGTTATAATTTACTTTTTATCTACTGTAAATTGAGAGACTGGAACATGTGGCATCCATGGGAGCCACAAGCTACAGGTAAGCCACTGATTGGAGCCACTAACTCATGTTTTTTTTTGTTTAGGTTTCACCTAAGTAATCTTGTGATGCCATTTGGGAAATCTCCAGAGATGATATGACGAGCGGTTCATGTGAGCTGGGTACGGATGTCCACTGTATCCCCTTAACTCTACATTGCCGTTTCACTGGCCATCATGCCATCCTTGCCTAATGAGTCTGGTACGACATCTTGTGTTTTTGCATTTCATTCATTTCAAACATTTTTGGCAGAAACACTCAATACTCGGCCATGTTTATTATAGCATGCAAGGGGATCGACTTTTCCATAGAAACCAGGTTCTCTTTTACTTCACTGGTTGCTATGGACATGCAGCGTTCCTTTAGGTATCTATTTTAAAATATAAGGTCCTTGTGTGATGTTTATGCTTGCATGTATTTATTTACTTCATTCAGCAAATTATGTGGTGCCTAACCTGGGGAGCTTACAACCTAATTTACCCATCACCATCATGCAGACACATATCAGCAGCAAGTACTGAACTTTAGTTGTCTTAAAGCAACTAATGGTTAGCAGCCATGTTGGAAAAAGTAGACATACTGTACAATAGGTAGGCATAGGGTTGCTATCTGTTTGGTTTTGATTTATGTGGTTTGTATCATTGCTGCTTATTTAATTGCTATTAAGTGTGCCTGTTTTGCCCAATATGCATAGCAAACTTGACTTCATTTGAAACCATAGAAATACAGAAAGGCGTGTCAGAACAAAACAAGTCCAATATATATTTTATTGTTGGTAAATAAGTCATATAAAAACAACTAATGCATTTCATGGGCGACACTTCTACCCCTTCATCAGGGCACAACATCTATATTAGTATTGAAGTTTCCTCATGGAGTAACAATGTGGTAATTGGTTGCTGAGTGGCAAACTGAAGACCTTGCATGGACCTCCCCTTCCCATTCCACAACAGTTCTGTTAGAGAAATCAGAAGGTCCCAGCAGTCAGTTTGAGAGTCAGATTTTGCTGTGCATTTCAGGACAACAGCTCCTTTGTGAAGGAAGCCTGCAAACAGTGGATACTGGCTCTAATCATAAATACGTTGTAATGGTGTGGTTACAGTGTATTTTGTTAAGTGTTTATATGCTTGAATCTACATGTAATGTCAGTTCCAGCAAACCTGCCATTGAAAGCAGAATCCGATTGACAGCCCCAGAACATGTAACCTTAAAGTGGGCCTTGCAGTAAAATACTTGGTCCGCTTATTTTATCAGGGCCCCTTCCATTTTAAAAAACATCTTATGTTAGTAGTTCCAAAATGTACCTGTAGGTAAAAAAAAGTTAGATTTATACTTACTTTACCCCTGTCTTCTGCCCCTGGCGCCTAGACAATAGTGATGTCACGCTCCTTCCTGGTAGATCTTGGGGAATATAAAGCAGCTGAAATCTCACAAGAAGACGCTATTTAAACAGAGCAGAGTATGAGATTTTGCCTTCCCTACATTCCCCAGATATCATCCCAAAAAGAAGTGTCTTTGGGTATCCATTTTGCAACATAAGGCCTATGTGTTATGTTTATGCTTGTATTTATTTACTTCATTTGTGAAGCCTGTTAAGAAAAAAATCTTACTTTTTTCTTTACAGGCTTATTTTGTAACTAAAACATTAAAGCCTATATTTAGGTAAATCATAAACCAGCACAAGGGATGGTATTTACTTTTAATGCAAATTCTCCTTTGTACTGGTGCCAGCTGTCATAATTAAAATCCAAACTCCTCTGCTCAGTTCCCCCAATACACTGCAGCTGTACTCTTCTGGTGCTGCAGAGGTTAATATGAGTGCCGACTATATCTGCCAGTCTGATCTGCCCACCTCCACCATTTATAGAAGCTGGACTATAGCTTGCATGAAAGAAAAGCGATCTATGAATGGAGGATGGGCTGATGAATGAAGGGTCCCTCTCTCATAGATCGCTTTTCATTCATAGAAGCTATAGTACATCTTCTATGATTGGAGAAGGGGGCGGAAAGGGCATCCAGTGCTCACATTAGCATCTGCAGTACCTAAAGGTTACCGCTGCAGAGGCATTGGGGCAGAGGGCTTCAGACTTCACCTAAGACAGCTGGCACCATCACAAGGGACACTTCTCATTAAATTTAAGTACAGTAAAACCTTGGTTTGAGAGTAACTTGGTTTAAGAGCGTTTTGCAAGACGAGCAAAATTTTGTCTTGATATATAAGTAGGGTCATGTCACAGCTGGGTATAAAAGAGAGGAGAGGCGCCTCGAAGTGTAGTAATATGGTTACATTTAATGAAGGTACAACATTTAGCAACTCACATGTATTATGATTAAAACAGGCACATCTAAGTATGCAGGCATCGGGGGAAAAGCTGTCCACATAGACCGTCCCCTGCACCATCATCCCTTCCACTCTGCGCTCGACGAGCGGTTCAAGCCTCGCTTTCAGATCACTTTAATGCAGGGTATTCTTCCCAGTCACGATTGCAGACTGACATCGGTGAGAGACGGTGGTGCGGAGGACGGTCTATGTGGACAGCTTTACCCTGGATGCCTGCATACTTAGATGGGCCTCTTTTAATCATCAACCATGTGAGTTGCTAAATGTTGTACCTTCATTAAATGTAACCATATTGCTACACTTAGAGGCTCCTCTCTTCTCTTTTATACTCTGTAGCTCCTGCTGGATTTTGCTTCTAATCCTTGTGAAGACTGCCATTTGTGGATGGACATTTTATGGTTACACAACCTATCACATTGCTGTAATCTTTTTATATGGACTATAAACTGAAAGACCTATGAATAAATGGTTGTGGAACGAATCATCGTAGTTTCCATTATTTCTTATGGGGAAATTTACTTTGATATACAAGTGCTTTGGATTAGTTTCTGGTACAAATTATGCTTGCAATCCAAGGTTTTACTGTTAATTCTGCTAATTTTTTTTTTTCTTTTACATTTTACTTAAACTTAGACTGTTTTGCTAAATCTGGGGCAAAATCTGGGGCAGCTGTGCATGGTAGCCAATCAGCTGCTAACTTCAGCTTGTTCACCTAAAGAAAAGCTCCAGGCACCCCCCAAAAATGTAAAAGCCAGCAGCTACAAGTACTGTAGCTGCTGACTTTTAATATAAGGACACTTACCTGTACAGGGATCCAGGAATGTCCTCACCAGAGCCGATTCTTCAATTGGCTTCGGGAGCAGGTGCAGGCATCTCAAGTAAGTGAAACAGAAAGGGAAGCCTTGCAGCTTCACAGACAGTTTCCTACAGTGGATACGCGAGCCACACTGCGTCTTCTGAATGGTCCCGTAGTCTTCTGGGACCTGTAATGTGTCCCAGAAGATTGCGGGGAAAGAAGGGGGAGGACAGGAAGTGAAAGCAGGTACCTGTTAAAACCAGGTACCTGCTCCCCCCAAAAAGTGCCAAATATGGGATAAATATTAGGTAAAGTCCCACTAAGCTTTGACAGTAAAACCTGGAAGCTGATTGGTTGCTATGCAGAGATGCACCAGACTGTAAACCCTACTGCAAGGTCCATTTTAAAAACAATTAAGCAATGGCAGCTCCCATATCTGTTCCATGTTCCCTTTAACCTGTCAGTGGGTAAGTACCAGGTAATTGACATAATGGTTAAAAAATTCAAAAACTAACTGCATTTTATTTCTTGTTTGTAAGATCGCCATGCGTCATCCAGCTTGTCCTTAGGTTCAGCTTTGCCTTATCAGTCCAATGGCTCCAACAGGAGAAAGATCAGAAAGAAGAGGAAAAATGGAGTCATCATGGCAAACGTTTCTGGAACTAAATATGAGATCGGTAAGGGCATGTGGGTGTTGCTTTTTTTCAGTCTGACTGTAGACATGACTGGTAGTTGGACATAGTCATACTCACCCAATATACCCTAGCTTGAAAAAAAGCTTGTACCCCCTAGAAGTCCGTGTCAATGTAGAAATTGAAGACAGTTCCGAGAAGGAAGCAGTCTTTGGTCACATGATTGTATGCACTACGAGGTCTGTGGTTTTGAATATAAAGAGAAGAGCCAGGAATATTGGAACTATGTACTTATGGCTCACTAAGGCCCCTTTACACTGTTGCATTGTAATGCATGTATTCTGGTGTACTAACATGCATAAGTTATGTTCCCCATAATGAAGATAGTATATGTTCCCATCTCAGTACTGCTGTGTAGTTTTTAAAAATACAACATGTATGTTTTTCTGTGTTTTAGTGCATTGGAAGGGCCATGTTGATGCGTCGGCAACAGATATTAATCTTTTGCCGCTCAAGTAAAGCATATACTTCTATAGGAGGCAGAGGTTTCTGTGTTGAGAGCGCGCTCACTGACAGCTCAAGACAGATCTCAATCTTTATTAATGATCAGGAAGCGGTGGGACTGCCTCCCGATCATGTGACCACTGTGACAGCTAATCACAGTGGTCATTTGGACTAGGCAGACCTTCCAATATATGAGCCCAATTAATGGAAAGTGGTTAAAGCGGAGCTCCACCCGCACCAAAAATATTAAAAGTCATCAACTACCCGCTTCCCGACCGGCCACTGCAGATATACGTCAGCAGAATGGCACAGGCAGGCAGAATCACGTACCTGTACGTGATCGTGCATGTGCCTGCCCGTGGGTCGCGTGCGCGCCGCTAGCGGCGCGCTCGCGACCCGGTCGGGAGCTCCGTGACCCCGGCCGCTGGACCAGCGAACCCGATCGCCGCTGGTATCCCGCGATCGGGTTACGGAGCTGAAGAACGGGGAGAGGTCTATGTAAACAAACCTCTCCCCGCGCTTCCTACACTGACTGTCAGTGATCGGCGGTTCCCTGTCATCGGGAACGCCGATCAATGACGTCACATGTACAGCCACGCCCCCTACAGTAAAATAAACACAACACGTCACACTGACTCCTAGTGGTTAACCCCTTCACTACAACTGTCATTTACATAGGAATCAGTGCTATTTAAATAGCACTGAATTCTATATAAATGACAAATGTCCCAAAAATGTGTCAAAAATGTCCGATGTGTCCGCCAAAATGTCGCAGTCACAATAAAAAACGCTGATCGCCGCCATTACTAATAAAAAAATATTAATAAAAATGCTATAAAACTATCCCCTATTTTGTAAACGCTATAACTTTTGCGCAAACTAATCAATAATCGCTAATTGCGATTTTTTTTACCAAAAAATGTAGAAGAATACGTATCGGCCTAAACTGAGGTTTTTTTTATATATTTTTTGGGGATATTTATTATAGCAAAAAGTAAAAAATATTGCATTTTTTTCAAAATTGTCGCTCTATTTTTGTTTATAGCGCAAAAAATAAAAACCGCAGGGGCGATCAAATACCACCAAAAGAAAGCTCTATTTGTGGGAAAAAAAGGACGCCAATTTTGTTTTGGAGCCACGTCGCATGACCGCGCAATTGTTAGTTAAAGCGACGCAGTGCCGAATTGCAAAAAGGGGCCTGGTCCTTTAGCTGCAAATTGGTCCGGGGCTGAAGTGGCTACAAATACTGCAGCTGCTGACTTTTAATAAATGGACACTTACCTGTTCCAGGTTCCAGCGGTGTCGGCAGAATGTGACGAGCGACCGCTCGTCTCTTGGCTGCCCCGCCGCCATCATCTGTCAGGGAATCAGGAAGTGAAGACGCAATGTCTTCACTGCCCGGTTCCCTACTGCACATGCGCGAGTCGTGCTGCGCGCCTCTATTGGTCCCCGCTGTGTCCTGGGAACTGTGTTTCCCAAGACACAACAAGGGCATCCATCGGATATCCTCGGATATGGGCGGGGGATGCTAGTCCAATTGTGGCACCGGAGGGGGGGAGGAATCCGATAAGCGGAAGTTCCACTTTAGGGTGGAGCTCCGCTTTAAAGAGGAACTTTATTCCACTCTTTTGAGGCTCTGTCCACCCCCTCTGGCTCTGCCTGGACTTCGGGGGGTCCCTATGGAGCCTTTCGGCACATATGGCCTATTAGCTGAGTGATCTTTGTTGCATAGTTACATTGGTCCAGCATGGCACAGTTTAAGTATGCATGTCTCCTACCTGACGGGCTGCTGGGGAAGCTTGCAATCACTGTGATATTCGGCACTGCTGCATTGATAGCCTCGATCTTCCAGGTTCTGCTTAGAGTCTGCGGCTTCCTCTCTGCACATTGACCACAGATGTTGCTCACACGGCACTGCCACCATTTATGGAACGCGTTTGTATTTTTTTCAATGACTACAAGGTATTCTCTGATTGGATGAGGTGGATATCGGGATGTCACCCGCTGTCCTCTACACCTCGTCCATCTGTGCCAAGCTGGATCATACCAAAAGTATGCAATACAGTTCATTCCCGGAGTTTAGCTTTGACCTTAGAGTTGACTTTAAGATCGTTTTAAGGCCTTTCTGTATTGTTCTTTGCCTCTCGCAGTCCGTCAGATAATTGAAGAGATGCATTTTGTGAAAAGTCGGGATGATGACGAAACGGCATATCTCATCTGGAGTGATTGTGCCGTACAACATGAGAAGATTGCAGAGCTCAGGAATTATCAGGTATGGAAAGGACAGCAAACATTTTTTTTTTTTTAAATCAGATAAATCTTTATTGTGTTTTAAAACATACACAACATAAGAAAAAAAACACACAACAACAAAACAAAGACAAAAACTTAAACTTAAAAGGCACAGGTATTTGAAGGTACGCAGACCCTTCAGCAGTATTTCAATAAGTGCAAGTATTTAATGTGAAGCAGCGGAAGTACACATTCTATTACATCATATATTGTGCATCGCAGTTTTATATACACACTTCCGACGTGTTCCCCCAGTTATTTAGTAGTCTATAAAGAACAAGGTGCGGCAACATATCTCTAAGGCCCCTTTCAGACGAGGCGGACTCCGCTTGCACGGAGTCCGCCTCTGTCCGCCGGCTCAGTGGGAGATCTGTCCGTTAATCTCCGCTGAGCTGGCGGATGACAAGTCCCTCTCCGCTCACTGAGCGGGGAGGGGCTTGCGAGCGCCGCTGATCTCTATGGAGAGATCGGATGAAAACAGACAGTGTGTCCGTTTTCATCCGATCTCACCCGATCCGATCCGCCAGCGACAGATCTGGACGTGGGGCCATCCGTCTGCTTTTGGCGGATCGGACCGGGTCGGATGTCAGCGGACATGTCTCCGCTGACATCCGACGCTCCATAGAGTAACATGGAGCGCCCGTTCAGATCCGCCGTCAAAACTGACAGGCGGATCTGAACGGCCCGTCCGTGTGAAAGGGGCCTAAACCGTTGAGATGAAACACATTTTAAACAACGTTTACATCAACCTCCGCAAGGCTATAATTTTATGTTTACTCTCCCTCTCCTCCAAGCTTCTTCTATCATTTCGTAGTGTATCGCCATCTCGCTAAGATACTGTGTTGTTAGTGGTCGTCCTACCTCCTAGAATTCTATTCTGAACCAGCCTTAAAGGTGCCAATCCAGGTGTGTCCAGCCAGGGGTCCCATATACTTTCAGATTTGTTAGGGCTACCTCTGTGCTTATATGTGAGTTGTTCCCTAATAAGAGAATCGTTCACCGACTTCCTCCACTCAGCCAGAGTAGGTGCTGTCGCCGATAGTCACTTCCTGGCTATGAGTTTTCTAGCCAGGAATAGCATTCTCAGAATTGCAGCATATGTATGAGGAGTATATTGTTCATCGTCTAACCAGCCTAATAAGCATAGTTTAGGGTCAACCTGTAGCGTGAGATTCCATATATTATTGATAGTACTAACCACTGTCGTCCAGTATCTCTGGAGTTTCGGACATCGCCATAGCATGTGTACTAGTGTACCAGTGTTGACAAGGCAGCGAGGGCAGAGAGGGGAGTCTCTCCTTTTCCATTTATGAAGCTTCTCAGGTGTGCGGTATGTTGACAGCAAACACTTACTGCATGTGCCATAAGTAGCTCATGGCTTTATCCCAAGGGTATAGGGGTAAGAAGGGGAACTGAACATGTACACTAAATTTCTTTTATTTTATCCTTTTTTTGTCACTTCTGGCACTTGAGGATGAACCCAACAAAAGAATTAAAAAGGGGGAGGAGGAGCAGGGAGAACTGAGAACGGAGAACTCACGATCGGAATTCTCGTTGGAAAGCCTTGGATGGATTTTCCGACGGAATTCCGCTCAAGCTTGTGTTGCCTACACATGGTCACACCAAATTCCGACCATCAAGAACACGTGACGTACAACACTACGACGAGCCACGAAAATTAAGTTCAATGCTTCCTAGCATGCGTCGAATTGTTTCCGAGCATGTGTCGGAATTTTGCGCGTCGGAATTGCCACAGACGATCGGAATTTCCGATAGAAACTTTTTCCATCTCAAAAATTGAGAACATGCTCTCAATCTTTTACTGCCTGAAATTCCGCCAGCAAAAGTATGATGGAGCCTACACACGGTCGCATTTTCCGACCAAAAGCTCACATCGGTCTTTTGCTGGTGGAATTTCCAATTGTGTGTACGTGGCATAAGGCTCTCTGCAGCGCAGGGAATGTGCAGCAATCTGCTGTTTGGTTGGCTTTGCAGTAGAGGTGCACCGAATTGAAATCTTGGTGCCGAAATCGAAACTGAAAATTCAGGATGCACTTTGCCAAAACCAAAATTGAAAATGACAGTTCTATGTATGTCTTCACATTGGTCCCTTGCGCTTCCCTTGTGGTGTTAAAAATCCTGCTTGCTGCATTTTTGGTCAGTTAAAGCGCATTGAAAACACAATAGCCTTAGTCATTGCTACGACTAAGGCTATTGCCGAAACGCGTCAGCCTTATTGTTTTACTGTCACTCTGATGTACCAATGAACAACACTTCAAGGATTACAGTTTTGCCGGCTCTTCTTACTACTGTTGCATTGGAGTGTGTTGGGACACATCGAGCTTTGGCACCTGTGAGTGGACCTGGTGTATGGATTGAGTTGTCCCTGTAGAGAGCGCTGTTACCTTTCTTCTTTTCCATACTTTCTTTGATTCACCCTTTAAAAGTGTGCAGATTTCTGAGGCACCCAAGTCTACGGGACTTAGTCACGGGGATCTTGAAAGTAAGCCATATTAGCCCTTTTTTTTTTTCATGCTGAGTACATTTTTTGCAAGTACAGAAAAATACCTGTTTATCCTGCCAGAAATCCAGTGCACTGTTATAAGCCGATCCAGTTCTCTTCTGTGAACTACTGTGAGAACTGTGTTCTCTAGTCCAAATCTAGCCTAGGGTGACAACACTGCTCTCCTCCATAGATATAAGGTGTCCTAGGGTGAGTGTTGTCACCCTAGGACAGGAAGTGTATTACTGGCAGGAGCACCAGGTGAATATAAAGAAAAAAAAAAAAAGCCTGAAAAGAGAAAACGAATGTAACTACCTCATCTGAATACTGGTAAGTTGCAATATATAACATTTTTGTTCTTGGGTTTAGATCAGGGGTCTCAAACTGGCGGCCCTCCAGCTGTTGCGAAACTACAAATCCCATCCTGCCTCTGCCAGTGGGAGTCATGCTTGTAAATGTCAGCCTTGCAATGCCTCATGGGACTTGTAGTTTTGCAACAGCTGGAGGGCCGCCAGTTTGAGGCCCTTGGTTTAGATACACATTAGTACAAAGAGCAATGATGATAGGGAAATTGTAAAAAGGTCAGTGGAAGTGGATTCCTAAGTGGGCACTAAGGTTTACTACACACCCTGTTGAAGAAGGCTGCTCATATATTATTCACCAGTGTTTTCTTCTCCTTATCATTTCAGAGGATTAACCATTTCCCGGGGATGGGAGAGATCTGTCGGAAGGACTGCCTTTCAAGAAACATGACCAAGTGAGTCTCCTATGCTGATGTCATGTCAGTTGAGTAGGATGAGTGTGTAGACGGCCATGACAAACTGGTGTTTTATTACCACTTCTTTGCAGCCCCTATCCAATATAACTCCCCAGATTCAATCATTTATAAGTGTATGCTTACATAGTTAAAGCCTGTGGCGGATTACCAAATAGGCAGAGTAGGCACCGGCCTATGGGCCCCATGCTGTTTAAAGGTCCCGTGATAACGGATAAAAATAAGATTGGCTTGATCTTAAAGGAGAAGTCCAGCCTGAGCTTTTTAGGCTGGGCTTCTCCTATAAATCACAGGAGTGCAATTCGCTTTGCACTCCTGTGACCTGTTTTCAGGGGAGAGCGGTCTGAAGTCCGCTCTCCGCTGACGTCACTGCCATCAGTCGAGGCAGCGCGTCATCCCGACTTCCAAGTCTGGATCCGCCAGCTGCCTTGATTGATGGCAGGCGAGGCGCTGAGACAGCCGCTCCCCGCCCCTCCACAACTCAGCGCTCCAATGAGCGTGGAGAACCAGAGAGGAGAGACGCTGACTGACAGTCAGCAGCTCTCCTATCGGAGATCTGTGAGAACCGAGCCATTGGTGGTGTTCAGTGGCTCTGTTCTCAGTGCAGAGATGGCGGGGGACAGATGCAGCATCGCTCTGATGCTGCATCCACATAGGTAAGTACAAATCTTTAAAAAAAAAAATCCCCATACTACTCTTTTAAAAGAAAATTACAATGAAGTTTTCTTAACCACTTCCCACCCTCTGTACGTCATATGATGTCCTGGACTTTGAGTGGGGATATCTGAATGATGCCTGCAGCTGCTATTTCCGAATTTCCAATTTTCGAATTTCCGAATCTTCGAATTTCTGAATTTCCAACATTCATATTTTTGGATTTACGGAATTTGAAAATTCGGAAATTCGAAAATCCGAAAATTCGAAAGTCTGAACAAAAAGAAAATCAGTTTAATTCGAAATAATAACCAACTATTATTCTTAACTTTTTAGAGCACTTTTTATTCATGGAAGCTATTAGACATGTGCACTGACAAAAAGCTTGTTCGTTTTTGTTTTTGTTTTCATTAGTTTTTTTTTGCTTTTTTCAAAAGTCCTGAAATTTTGGAAATTTTGAATCTTCCAATTTTCGTATTTCCGAATTTCCATTTTTCGTATTTCCGAATTTCCAATTTCCGAATTTTCGAATTTTCATATTTCAGAATTTCTGAATCTTCAAATTTTCCAATTTTAGAATTTCCGAATTTCTGAATCTTCAAATTTCCGAATTTCCAATTTTCATATTTCCGAATTTTCGGATTTTCCGAATTTGAAAATTCGGAAATTCTAAAATTCTAAAATGGAAAAATTCGAAAGTCTGAAAAAAAGAAAATCTGTTTAATTCGAAATAATAACTATTAAATTATAGGCATTGGAATTTGGCTGTTGGTGAACGTAACGAGTACGAATTCATCCGAAGTCCCAAATTATCTGAAATAACGAATGCCGCAGCTATACGAATGGAACGGAACAAATTAATAATAAATAATTAATAATAATAATAAAAAGGTTTTATTATTATTATTGTTATTTTATTATTATTAGATCGTTACGTTCCATTTGTTTAGATGCGGCATTCGTTATTTCAGACAATTTGTGACTTTGGATAAATTCGTACTCGTTACGTTCACTAACAGCCAAATTCCAATACCTATAATTTAATAGTTATTATTTAGAATTAAACTGATTTTCTTTTTTTTTTTCAGATTTTCGAATTTCCGAATTTTCGAATTCCAAAAATTCGGATTTCCGAAATTCTGAAATTCTGAAATCCGAAAATAAAAAATTCGGACATTTCGGAAATTCTGATATTTTGGAAATTTAGAAATTTAGAAAATTGAAAAATTTAGAAATTTAGAAAATTGAAAAATTTAGAAATTTAGAAAATTGAAAAATTTAGAAATTTAGAAAATTGAAAAATTTGGAAATTTCAGAATTAACGAATTTGTCAAAGTTTGTTAAAAAACGAATTCGGAACTAAAAGAATTGCACATGTCTAGAAGCTATAGTACAGCTACTGTGAATGGAGGAGGAGGGTGAAGAGGGCAGGCATAGTTGGCACTCTTGATAAGCACCTGTCACAGATCCCTTGGCGTGGTGCTATCAATGCCAGCAGGGGGGGTGTTAGTTTCACTTAGGCTTTAAGGAACTTGTGTCGTGTGGCTTTTATTTGATTCTGATGGGTTTTGCCTTCCCATACAAGTCTATGGGGATGCAAAACCCGCCTGGAGTTGGTCAATTGCAAGTGAGAAGGAGGCCGACTGCAGATCAGTTGCACCTGTCAGTGAATTGCGATTATTCTAGATGGCCCTCAGACCATTGTCAAAGTGATGCTGCAAGCCAAAACCCCATTCGCATAGACCCTTAGGCCCCTTTCACAGTTGTGTGACCTGAAAGTCGTGTGACTTTGCTGTGATTTTTTTTGCCGCGACTTTGACGTGACTTGAAGCAATGCCTGTGTAATCTTGAGATCTAAGGACCTCAAGTAACATCAAAGTCGGATCAAAGTAGTACAGGGACTACTCTGAAGTCGCTGCAACTTGAAGTCGCACAGATATACCTTAGATTGTAAGCTCCTTGAGGGTAGGGACTGATGTGAATGTACAATGTATATGTAAAGCACTGTGTAAATTGACTGCTCTATATAATTAGGTGAAATAAATAAATATGAACGGTAGAGCTGCACGATTAATCGCCAAGAATGGTTATCGCGATTTTTTTTCCCGTTTCGATCTTGAAAAAAGTGTTTCACATTCTTTCTATGCAAAGAATTCTCTCTGCTCTTCTGTAGCCACAGCCTTCAAAAGAAAGGAAGAAAAAAAACGGGCAGTCTGCCAAGAATCACAACATTCTTTATCAGTGGAACTTAAGTATAAACATTGTAACAATTTGTCAAAGGAATAGACTTTGTGTGTAAATGAGGAAAGTTTAACCACTTAAACACTAAACCTTTTTCTGACATTTGTTGGTTTCAAGTTAAAATAATTTTTTATTTGTTAGAAAATTACTTGCAACCCCCAAACATTATATATATTTTTTTAGTAGAGACCCTAGAGAATAAAATGGTGGTTGTTGCAATATTTTATGTCACACTGTATTTGCGCAGCGGTCTTTCAAATGCATTTTTTGGGGAAAAAAATGACTTTAATGAATAAAAAAAAAAAAAAAACGAACCAGTAAAGTTAGCCCAATTTTTTTTTTTTGTATAATGTGAAAGATTTTACGTTGCAAGAATCGTGATCTTTTTATTCTAAGCTAAAAAATTGTGATTCTCATTTTGGCCAGAATCGTGCAGCTCGAACGGTACTCTTTGGAAATCATGGGGTACGACTTGTCATGCGACTTTGCAGTCCCAAGTCGCAGAAGAAGCCACACAAGTGTGAAAGGGTCTGTTAGACTGACAGTACAGCTTTCACAAATCCCTCTATAACATTTTTTTTTCTTTTGCATGTGACTGTGTTGAGTTGTATTCGATCGGCTATGTGGGTTGTGTCTTTCAGAATGATCAAGTGTCAGCCTCATGAATACAGCTTTATTCCACGCACCTGGATATTCCCCGCTGAATACACTCAGTACCAAAACTATGTGAAAGAATTAAAGAAGAAGAGGAAACAGAAAACCTTTATTATCAAACCTGCCAATGGGGCAATGGGTCATGGGTAATCTCCCTTTACTTTGGTTTATATGAGGGGATATTGGCGGACAATGCATTCTGTCTTATCAGAGGTCACAATCAGTATCACTCTGTATAAAAAAATAAGTGCTTTATTTGAGAGCAAGTTAATATTCACATGGCTCGCTTTAGAGTTGCAGAGTAGCTACATTTAAAGTGAATCTGTCAGTTATTTTACACCTACACCAGCAAATTGCTGCCTAATAGGAAATACTACAAGAGCTCTGAGACCAGTGGCGGCCCGTCCATAGAGGGCGCGCCGGCACTGTCTCCCCTATCCATGCATCCGGCCCCCTGATCTACATATCAGTGGCGCTGGACCATGGATTCCAAAGCGGGGTAGGTGTTTTTTTTTTTTGAGGCACCTGATTAGAGCCAGAGGCTGTAATAGGCTTCAAAAAAGGGTGGCCTCGGAGTGCAGAGCACTGCGATCCGAGCCCACACAGTTGTGTGACCATAGTGAATGAATTTTCGTTATTATCACACTAAAGTTCCTCCCCGCCAATCAGGAAGCAGGTCTGTGAGACCCGATTGGCCAAAGCGCCAGGCGATCCTATTGGACCCTCCAGGACAGGAGGGGAGGACACGACAGCCCCGCCACCCAAACGAGTGAGTGCCAGACCGCCCACGGGGGGTGTTTGTTTGCCGCCCCCCCAAAAGAAGAACCTACCAGCCGCCACTATCTGAGACTACCTTTATTTTATTTCCTTCATTATCTTTCACACTGCTGTTGTTGAGAAATCTATAGTCAGTAGTTTTGGTGTCTTCTATATATTTAACCACTTACCCACTGGGCAGTTAAACCCCCTTCCTAACCAGACCAGTTTTCAGCTTTCGGTGCTCTCACACTTTGAATGACAATTACTCAGTCATGTAATACTGTACCCAAATGAATTTTGTGTCCTTTTTTTTCACACAAATAGAGCTTTCTTTTGGTGGTATTTAATCACCGCTGAGTTTTTTATTTTTTGCGCTATAAATCAAAAAATACTGAAAA
Source organism: Lithobates sylvaticus (assembly GCA_028564925.1). Taxonomy (NCBI): domain Eukaryota; kingdom Metazoa; phylum Chordata; class Amphibia; order Anura; family Ranidae; genus Lithobates; species Lithobates sylvaticus. The sequence continues at coordinate 239,171,675 of CM053032.1, forward strand.
TTCGGTAAAAAAAATAAAATAATTATTTGTTTCTATAAAAAATTATTGGCGAGTATTGGCAGAGTATTGGCAAGTATTGGCAGAGTATTGCAGTGTTGCACAGTATTGGTAGAGTATTGCACAGTGGTGGCAGAGCATTGCACAGTGGTGCAGAGCATTGCACAGTGGTGGCAGAGCATTGCACAGTGGTGGCAGACCATTGCACGGTGGTTGCAGAGCAATGCACAGTGGTGGCAGAGCAATGCACAGTATTGGTAGAGCATTGCACAGTGGTGGCAGAGCATTGCACAGTGGTGGCAGAGCATTGCACAGTGGGTGGCAGAGCATTGCACAGTGGTGGCAGAGCATTGCACAGTGGTTGCAGAGCAATGCACAGTGGTGGCAGAGCAATGCACAGTATTGGTAGAGTATTGCACAGTGGTGGCAGAGCATTGCACAGTGGTGGCAGAGCATTGCACAGTGGTGGCAGAGCATTGCACAGTGGTGGCAGAGTATTGCAGGCACTGACCAGCGCTGTGGGCACTACACATCCAGCCCACAGCGCTGGTCCCATCTCCCCCCCTTTCCGCTTCTCCCCTCTCACTGTACCGATCGGTACAGAGAGGGGAGGGAGGAACCGGCGTCATGACGTGATGCTGGTTTGTGTACATGTCATCGCTCCGTCATTTGATGGAGCAATCACGTGGTAAACGGCCGCTATCAGTGGCCGTTTACCGTGATCCGGGATGCGCGGGGTCCTCGGGACCCGGCGGTCACGGATGTTCCCGAGTGCACGCCCCGGGGGGTGCGCAGGAGCAAGTTTCTGGGAGGACGTCCGTAGGACATCCACTTAGAACAAGCCGACCGCGATGTAGACGTATTTCGGCTATGGCGCGGTCGGCATGTGGTTAATAGACATTTTTACTTTGTTTAGGATGGAGTAGGACATGTGTTCGTTGACACCCACTGACATCTGATCCTGTCCACTAAGAACAGACGGGTAGGGATCGGATGGCAGTTGGGTATAAATGGAGATGCGGTCCGTTTACATCTGACCGCTCATAGAGGAGAGCGGGCTGTGTCTGTGTCCACTCTGCATCAGCTGAGCAGACATGAACTTGTCATCCGCCTGCTCTGCAGGGATCATCGGAGAGAGTCCCCGCTGAGCCAACGGAGCCCACCCTGTGTGAGGGGCCTATGTCAGGTTTTCATTGCCACCTGTGTCTCTATATGGGAGATTTTTTTCCTTTACCTCCTGTTAGGACTTGAAGAAATCTCTTCATCTCTTCATTGGAGACCTAAAATACTATTAAACTCTCATGCCGCATACACACGATCGGAAATTGGCCAGCAAAAGACAGATGAGAGCTTTTGGTCGAAAAATGTGAGCGTGTGTATGCGTGTGTATGCTATCGGACTTTTGCTGGCCGAATTCCAACCAGCAAAATATTGAGAGCAGGTTCTCAATTTTTCAGTCGGAAAATGTTCAAATCGTCTGTAGCAATTCCGACGCGCAAAATTCCTACGCAAGCTTGGAAACAATTCGATGCATGCTCGGAAGCATCGGACTTAATTTTATCGGCTGGTCGTAGTGTTGTATGTCACACATTCTTGACGGTCGAAAGCTCAGCGAACTTTTGTGTGACCGTGTGTATGCAAGCCAAGCTTGAGCGGAATTCCATCGGAAAAACCATCCAAGATTTTTCGGACGGAAATTCCGCTCGTGTGTACGCGTCATTAGCGTTTTTTAGCTTAAAGAGGAGCTCCAGGCTCCAGCAGAAAGGTTTCAAACTTTTAATATTAAGATACTTGCCTATCCAGGAAAACGGAGAGCCTCGGAAAAGGCCGTAACGGCCTGGGGACACCTCGGAAAGACTTTGTTCCTGAGATTTGCAGAGGTCAGCAGAGCTGTCCTCGGGCCTTTCCGTGCATTTCCGAATGGCGCTGTTCGGCTCCGGCCCCCCCCCCCCCCCCACACCGCTTTGGCCTGAATCATGCTCGTTTTGCGAGACAACACTCGCAAACCGAGTTACAATGTTTAAAAATACAGTGCTTGAATTGCGAAACGCTCGTTAACCGCGTTACTCGCAATCCGAGGTTCCACTGTACATGGTCTTTACATCTCCTAACACAAGACAGGAGAGTTTAGTTTGACTTTTAGGCTCCATTCACACTTGTACAACTCCAAAGTCTTGGGACTTTGGAGTGCAACTTTGGTGCAACTTTGTTGAAACTTTGGATGGATGTGACTTGTTCCTGTGCAAAGTTGGACCCACTGTTGCATGTAAAACATTCAGGTAAGACGTTCATGCATCTTTTGAGGGTTAACATTGAATCTATGGCCCTCAAGTTTCATGAAAGTCAGACCAAAGTAGTGCATGAACTACTTTAAAGTTGCTGCACATATATGAATGGTTGTCATTGGAAAACATGGGTTATGACTTTTCATGCGACTTTGATGTTCAAACTTGGCTTTTATGTGAACATTTTTGATTTTTTTTATGAGATCAGCTGCTCTCACGTTAGGTAATCCCTGTCTGTTCATTATTTTTATCTAACACAAGAAGGTTGATTTACTAAAGGCACATTTTCTGCACACTTATGCCGCATACACACGGTCGGAATTTCCGATGGAAACAGTCCGATGGGAGCTTTTCATCGGATTTTCCGACCGTGTGTATGCCCATCGGTCTTTTTCTGTCGGAATTTCCGACGGACTTTGGATTGAGAACCTGTTCTTAATTTTTCAGACGGAAAACCTTTCTATCGGATTTTCCGATCGTGTGTATGCAATTCCGACACGCAAAATTCCGACGCATGCTCGGAAACAATTCAACGCATGCTCAGAAGCATTAACCTTCCCTTTTTTAGTGCTGTCGAACGTTTTTTAAGGCGTGGTGTTATTGACCGTCGGAATTTGGTGTGACCGTGTGTAGGCAAGACAGTTTGAGCGAAATTCCGTCGGAATTCCGACGGGAAAACAATCAGAGCTTTTTCCGACGAGAATTCCGACCGTGTGTACGCGGCATAAAACTGCACTTGCTCTAGATCTGAGGGGAAGATCTGAAATGAGGGGAAGCTCTGCCGATTTCTATCATCCAATCATGTGCAAGCAAAAATGCATTTTTTTATTTATTTTTCTTGCATGTTCCCCTAAGATCTAGAGCAACTGCACTTGCAGTGCACAGACTATTTACCTTTAGTAACTCAACCCCTTAAAGTCTTTCTTTAGATTGTGAAATGCAATAGGGAAATAACGCGTTCTTTCATTTCTTGTCTTTTATTTCCAGCATTTCTCTGATACGAAATGGAGAGAAGCTCCAGGCTCAGGATCATCTGATTGTTCAAGAATATCTCGACAAACCGTTCTTGCTGGAAGGATACAAGTTTGACTTGCGGATTTACATCCTGGTCACTTCCTGCGATCCGCTAAGGATATTTCTATACAATGATGGTCTGGTCAGGATGGGGACAGAGAAGTATCATCAACCATCTGAGTCCAATCTGGTGGGTTGATTGACTTCCTACATACTGTATTTATATCAATTTTCAATTCATTTTAATGTATTTTAGATTAATAACAGCCGTGTGATCTATGACGTGTTATGGAATATCAGGGTTCCCGTTGAAAGTTTCCCAAGCCATTAAGGCCAGGAAAGAATGTAATGCAGTGCGATGTGCATTTTATTACATTCAGTGGCGCACAGGGGAGGCATGCAGGGTCTTTTAGGCCCACCCGCCAAGAGGCGGCATATATGCGCATCGCCGGCGCAAAGAGGTTAACCACTTCCGGACCGCCACACGCCAATATACATCCTAACTTTGAAGAGGAATATCGTTGTTATGGCAGCAGCTAGCTGCCATAACCCTGGTATCCTCTTCTTCGGCCGGCGGTCCAGTTTCCGATAATAGTGGTCTCTGCGGCGGATTCGCCGCAAGATCACTTTTTTTGGCGGCAGGAGAGGGGCCCGCACTCCGCTGCCCTCCGCTGCTTACCGGAGCCGTCGGCAGCGGTGGAGGCGAACGAATGCTGTGAGGGGAAGATGGCCCCTACCCGTCTCCACATCATTGCAGGTCACTTCCGCCCATAGCTCTTAAAGGGCCATTTATTTTTTTTGTTGTGTAAATATGAGTTCTGATGTCTTTTTGACCCCAGATCTCATATTTAAGAGGTCCTGTCATGCTTTTTTTCTATTACAAGGGATGTTTACATTCTTTGTAATAGGGATAAAAGTGACACAATTTTTTTTTTTTAAAGAACACTAAATTTAAAAAATAAAAGGTAAAAGAAAAAAGAAATTTTTATTTATTTTTTTAATCCTGCCAAGCTTGCGTGCAGAAGCGAATGCGCCCGCATTTGAAAACGGTGTTACACTATTCCACTATTTCTGACATTACACAGAAGCCATATTGTGGATAATCTACGTGCAATCTACATGTTTTTTTGTGTTTTTTGATATACATAAATATATAGATATAAGTTCAATTTACTGTTTTCTAACACATAGGTCCATGATTAGCAGCGCTACAATATATAGGGTAACACTGTAAAAAAAATGCATTAACCTAACCTGTTAAATCTCCTCGATCTTCACTTTGTGATGGGGATTGTCAAATAAGCGCGTCCCCCCCGGGCAGACACAGCCGCAGACATTTAAGTCGAGGAGAAAAAATGAAACAATAATGTCAGTGAAATGATATCCACATGTTGGCTGCCTAATGTATGTAATATGTGAGCTCATTGATTCCATCCAAGGGCTTGCTGTAGGATCCTTGTGATTTTCTAGTTTTTTTATTGCCACATTGAGTCCCACTTTAAACAGCCACAGCCAAACAGTTTCCAAAGCTTTCTCCTGCATTCTAGAATGAATATCTAATATACAACTAATTGGACTTTCTGTTGAATACCCTCATTACAGGGGCTTGTGCAGAAGCCAATCAGCATGGCTCCTTCTGCTGTTAAGCCAGTGATTGGTTGATTGGTTTATATTGGATTAGATAAGGGTTAGCACTAGGGAGTAGTAAAGGCAGTAAAGGATAACATTATAGCAAAGGTTAAAGAGGAACTGCAGTCTGCTCACATAATTTGTAATAAAAACATCTTTTGCCATTCTGAAGCTTCCCAACTATGCTGCAGAAATCTCCCTCCACTGAGTCTGGCTGCATCCATTTTAACTGTGGGCAACTGAAGCTGCTGCCTGTTCACTTCCTGGATTTACAGAGGCACACCTCCAGCTCTCATTGGCCCTCTTATGACTCATCCCACTCCCTTCCTGGCAAACTCTCAGGAGAGAGCGCTGTGCATGATGTCATAAGCCTAGGCTAATGACCAGACAAGAAACTGGGGTGGGCTGTATAAGGTATTTACTAGCAGAAAAAAAATATTTTACTATCCAAAATTAAAACAACAAGAAGGACAGTAGATTTAATAGATGAAAAAATGACGGAAGTTCCACTTTAAGCCCTGGTTCACACTGATGCGGCTTTGAAATCACACTACTTCGGTGCAATTTCAAAGCTGCAGATTTAACAGAAGCCTATGGAAAAAAGTAGTGCAGGAACCTTTTACATAATCGATGCGACATGAGTCATGACAATATGAACGCTTCCATTGCTGGCAATAGGGTGTGGCTAGTCATGCTTTGGAACTGTTAAATCGCATGACAAATCACACCGGTGTGAATGAGGGCTAGTATTGGTTTTAAAGGCTTGGTCACGCCATCATGGCTACTGGTACGCACTGGGAAGGACAGTGCTAATTTGCCAGCACTGTCTACTTTTTCCTTTTTTTCTTTTATATGTGAACTTAAAATGTCACATAGTGTCAATTCATTAAAAGAGAAGTACAGTCAAAGCTCGTTTGGCTGTACTTCTCCTATGGATCACAAGAGTGCAGATCATTCTGAACTCCTGTGACCCGTTTTCAAGTGACAGCAGGCTCCAGCCCGCTAGCGGCTGACATCACAGAGCTGGCCCAGGCTGGGGCAAGATCGCAACAATATGGTCGTGATCAGCCCACATGCTTGGACTGGTACTCGGCTCAGCCTCTCAGCTAGCCACTGAGAGCCTGAGTCGGCCCCTCCCACCCTCTCCACAGCCCAGCACTCCAGTGAGATGGGGGGCAGAGCAGAGAGCCGGTGACTGACAGTGCCTCTTATCAGTGCTGCCTATACGTGCCCTCCAGTGCTGCCTATGAGTGCCCATCAGTGCCGCTTTGGGTGCCCATCAGTGCTCCCTATGAGTGCCAATCAGTGCCACCTATCAGTGCCCATCAGTGCTGTACATCAGTGCCACCTATAAGCGCCCTTCAGTGCTGCATATAAGTGTCACCTCATCAGCACCAATCAGTACGGCCTCCTCAGTGCCCATCAGTGCAGCCTCATCAGTGCCCATCATCGGAGATAACTTACTTATCTAAAAGTTTTGTAAAAGTGAAAAAATTTATATTTTTTTCAAAATTTGCGTTCTTTTTTTATTTGTAGCGCAAAAAATAAAAACCGGAGAGGTGATCAAATACCACCTTAAAGAAAGCTCTATTTGTGGGAAAAAATGGACATACATTTTGTTTATGTACAGCGTCGCACGCCCCCGCAATTGTCAGTTAAAATAACGCATGGCCGAATCTTAAAAAATGGCCTGGTCATTAAGGGGTTAAATCCTTCGGGTCCTTAAGTGGTTAAAGTGTATGTCAAGGCAAACTAAAAGTAAAAAACATATGCAGTGCACCTTTCCATATGTTGTATCCCTTTGAAGTCTCTGCAAGGTCAAAAAAAATCATGTTAATCAGCCAAAAATGTACTCCTGGGCACTGTTATGGCCTGACAACACACAGAATTTTTGTGGACTGAGTGGTGTCAGCCCTGCCCAGGTTAAACTAATCAGACCCACCCACACTTAATTCTCTGCAACATAAAGGCTAATCATTCTATAGTCTCAAAAAAAGAACTAGGAAGACTCCTGGAGAATACTAGAGAAGTGTGCACAGGACAGCTCTGAATTTCTGGCAGAATCAACCGGTATTTTTATGCACTTAGTAAATAAGCTATAACAAAACCGATTCGGTGGTTTATTTATTTAACAGACCAAACAAAAGCAAATAAGAGTTCATTGTTAGGGTTTACATTCCGGCACAGTCCTTGTATGGCGGGATGGCTGCACCCCATGCGTAGGAGTGACGTCATCCCGTGCTGGCCAATAAAGGTGCCTGGAAGAAGCTGGGTGGAAGATGCCAATAGTGGCAAGGGACAGTGGACGGGGAGGAAGGAGAGATAATTATAACTGAGATTGGCTCTGCTTTACCTTTCAAGGAATACCTGTATACCTGTAGGCTTTGCTTGGCCTTCACCCAGACTGTCCATAAAACTCCTAAAGTGGATGACCCCTGCTGGCTGTGAGATGCGCAGTATCATTAGCAAAAGAACAAGCACTCTGATTAATTTGAAACCTGTACATCCATAGTAAGCTCCCACTCCATTTGTTGCACAACGCTGAGCATAGCCTATGCTGCGACAGCGAGGGAGAGAGCATACTGCCCATGTGCAGATCAGTGGGGGCCCATCCATTAGGGGCGCCCGGGCTCCGCCCCCTCTCTTCACGGCACTCTCCTATATAGTAATGGATAGATTCATGCATAGCATGAATCTATTCACGGCCAGGGCGGGGATTTTTTACAGCGGCGGGTTTAATAAGCACCTGATTAGAACCAGAGTCTCTAATAGGCTTCAAAATCAGGAGGGCTCCGATCCCAACCATGTGTGTTACAACAGTGAATAAATATTCGCTGTTGAAACACTGATCCTCAATCCGACCAAACAGAAGCGTGTGTGAGACACGTTTTCTGATTGACTGAAAAGAGAAGACTCCCAAATGGCCGCAGAGGAGAAGGGAGGAAACGGAAGCCGCCGTGATGACCCAGAGAATGAGAGGCCGCAGGAAAATAGCAGGAAAACGGGAGGCCGCCAAGCAGGGGAAGCCGCTTATATTGGGGTAAGTGCTACAGACTGATACTGTCATACTGTTTGCTGCCCCCCCCCCCCCAAAAAAAATTCTGCCGAGCAGGGGAAGCCACCAGTGATGGGGTAAGTGCTACCACCTGGCCCAGGGTGGCATACCCAAAAAAAATTCCACCTCCCGCCACTGGTGCAGAGTTTGGACAAGCTAGAGTACTTCCTGTGCTTCTCGGGGAGATGCATCTGCTCTGCCCTAAATTGGGGATGCAGGCCAGCAGGGTTGCCAACTCTAGGAGTTTTAAGGAAAGTCTGGGGAGATGCTACTCATGGCCTACAGGAATGCCTTAGAAATTAAAGCTGAACTTTAGGTAAGACAATTTTCACATAGGTACATTAATCCAACTTGGACCAATGTAAGTACTGTATGTATGTGCCATACCTGTGAGATCCTAGTGGAAGCTGAAAATCACTGTAGTAGGCACTGGTACTACAACGACTGCCGCTAGCTCTAGGGTCCTATGCCATTTGGACAAAAAAAAAAAAAACACCTTTTTCTCAGTGAATGCAAAACATTCTCTGATTGGATGAGATGGATGGAGATCGTGGTATAACCAACCCGCCTTTCCACCTCGTCCAATGAGAGAACGCTGTGTATTCATTGAGATTATGCAAATCCTTCCCTGAATAGCCCACTTGCCAATCAAGCGATCTCCTGTGATCACAATGTAGCAGGTCAGCCTCTAGGCATTGGACCCAGAGGCAAGCGGAGATCACTGGAGTAGCAGTGTCCACTACCATGCTTCCACTGGGATCCCATAGGTGTGGCACATACATATTTACATTGTTTTAAGAGGAACCAATGTAACTATGTAAACATTGCCATACTTCGAACCGATCTTTGAGCGTCTTTATTAAACCCTCTAGACCAGGGGTGTCCAAACTTTTTTCAAAGAGGGTCAGATTTGATGAACTGAACACTAATACACTACCCAACAAGAATTCTCTTGCCTTTGTGGCTGTGTTTGGTGAAGAGTCTAAGGATGAGCTTGGGCGTGTTATTTGGATATACTGTATTTATCGGCGTATAACACGCACCTTCACTTTAAGAGGGAAGTTTCAGGAATTTTATTTTAAATAAAGAACTGTGAAGCAATACAAGGGTCAGTGCCCATCAATGCAGCCTAATCAGTGCCCATCTGCAGCCCCGCCATTGCTATGAATGCATCCTCGCCATTGCCATGAATGCAGCCTCTGAATGCAGCCTCGCCATTGCCAGTGCCATGAATGCAGCCTCACCAGTGCCATGAATGCAGCCTCACCAGTGCCATGAATGCAGCCTGATCCATGCCCATCTGCAGCCTCGGAGGGGACAGGGAGGGGGGCGGAATGATCGCCAACAGATTACATACAGGAGACTCTCCTGTTTACTATGTGGCCTCTTTAATACAGTCATACCTCCTATGATAGGCAGAACAGTTGTCCAATGGCAGCCCAGGAGACAGGACTTCCTATTACAGAGGCCGCCGAGTAAACAGGAGATTCTTCTGTATGTAATCTGACGGCGCTCGTCCTGCCCCCTCCAAGACTGCCAGAACTGAACGATAAATACGGTATATATCTTTTGTGGGGGGTCACAAAAGATATATATATATCCAAAATACCAGTGGGGCCATATTAAACCGGAACTTGGGCCGCAATTGGCCCGCGGGCTGGACTTTGGACATGCCTGCTCTAGACTGTTTTTTTTTTTTTTTTTTTTTAATATACTAGGAAAGCTGTAATTTTTTGGAAAGGTAATGTAAAGGTGAACAATCCCTTTAAGATATTTGACTATGAAGATATATATATATATAGGTATATTACAATATTATGCCTCATTAACACTTGCCTGCTGAGACCACCCATCCCACACTGACAGAATATGCACGGCATATGTTGACACAATCAGCGAAGCCGTCGCAGTGTAAACCTCATACACAGTAAACACTGAAACGTGCCATATCATCCATTGTAATCAAACATTATAAATGGATACATTTTAATCAGGAACCGTGGCCTTGGCTGAATTTACTAGATAAACAATCTAATTATGAAAAATGATGAAACATCAGAGTGACGGTGAAGATGAAGTTCTCTCAAGTTTGATCCGTCTTGGGGAAGTTCTGTAAAGTCTAAGTAGAAACATCTGGAGATTAGTCAAGGTGGAAGGTTTTCCCTCAGGATCAATTCATTAACCTGAGATCCTTTAAAGTCAATATGGCAGAATGGCGTGCGTATCTGTATTTACATTTCTAGAATATATAATAGATGGTTGTCATGGCTGGGAGAAGCTGGGTGAGGCGGCCTTACATTTATCTGACTAATGAGGGTGAAATGTTTAAAGGTAACCGTTATGATTAAAGGTACTATACCAATGATGCATGGAGTATTATACATTATAAGGGCGCCATCCATGTCATCTGTGCTTGGTGAAAAATAATGGTTAGTGTTTGTGTATTAGACTGGTGAAGGTTGTTAAAGAACCGATCAAAGATAGCTGTATGCCAGAAGTTCAGCTTGGCCGGTCTTGCTTTATATTACAATAGAGCTCCAGTCTGGATAAAGCTAGTGAGAATCATGATTGGGTCATGCGGGAAACAAATTATTCAGTATTAAAAGGTTAATTCAGCCAAAAGTGGTATTTTAATTATAGGTGGCAACTGGTGGTCTGAGTCAACCTCCAATATGTCTTGGATACCCCAATAGCAAGATGTCATTATTCCTGATTATGTTCCTGCACACCTGAAAGTTTTAAGTGTTCCTTCTTCCAGCATGGTGTCCTATGTTCCTCCTGTTACACTCTCCATATTATAAAATGTAAAAATGATGTCAGGGAGAGTGGAAATAATAATAATCATAATGACTACAGAAGGTGTGCAGACTTGCCGACTCGGAGAGCACAGAGATCCCACTAGTAGAGTTCCCAAGAGATATCAGATATTGTCTCTCCAGCATCTATCAAAATCTGTAGCATTTGGTGGACTGACTATTTAGAGCTTAAACCTCATCCTTTTTTTTTGTTAAATTGAAAAAGTGTCTGAATATCTGCCTTGTTTTATTGCTTACAACAGTGGTCTCCAAATTGTTGGCCTTTGCTTGCATTCATCCTGTTTGATAGAATGAAGGGGCACTATTCCTTTCACTGACACAAATGATGTGGCACTATTCCTTTCACTAATAACAATGATGGTCCACTATTCCTCCTAATAATACCAATGATGGAGCACTATTCCTTCCAGTAATACCAATGATGGAGCACTATTCCTCCCAGTAATACCAGTGATGGAGCACTCTTCCCTGCATGGAGTACTATTCCTCCCACTAATACTAATGATGGAGCACTGTTCCTCCCAGTAACACCAATGATGGAGCACTATTCACCCCACTAACACCAATGATGGAGCACTATTCCTCCCACTAACACCAATGATGGAGCACTATTCCTCCCACTAATACTAACGATGGAGCACTATTCCTCCCACTAATACTAACGATGGAGCACTATTCCTCCCACTAATACTAATGATGGAGCACTGTTCCTCCCAGTCATACCAATGATGGAGCACTATTCCCCCCACTAACACCAATGATGGAGCACTATTCCTCCTAGAAATACTAACAATGTGGCACTATTCCTCCCACTAACACCAATGATGGAGCACTATCTTCCCACTAATACTAATGATGGAGCACTGTTCCTCCCAGTGATACCAATGATGGAGCACTATTCCCCCTACTAATACCAATGATGGAGCACTATTCCTCCTAGAAATACTAACGATGTGGCACTATTCCTCCCACTAATACCAATGATGGAGCACTATCTTCCCACTAATACCAATGATGGAGCACTATTCCCCCCACTAATACCAATGATGGAGCACTATTTCTTCCAGTAATACCAATGATGGAGCACAATTTCCCCCACTAACAACAATGATGGAGCACTATCTTCCCACTAATACCAATGATGGAGCACTATTCCTCCCACTAATACCAATGATGGAGCACTATTCCTCCCACTAATACCAATGATGGAGCACTATTCCTCCCACTAATACCAATGATGGAGCACTATCTTCCCACTAATACCAATGATGGAGCACTATTCCTTCCAGTAATACCAATGATGGGGCACTATTCCCCCCACTAACAACAATGATGGAGCACAATTCCTCCCACTAATACCAATGATGGAGCACAATTCCTCCCACTAATACCAATGATGGAGCACTATTCCTTCCACTAATACCAATGATGGAGCACTATTCCTTCCACTAATACCAATGACGGAGCACTATTTCTTCCAGTAATACCAATGATGGAGCACTATTCCCCCCCACTAGCAACGATGATGGAGCACTATATCTCCTACTGACCACAGGCACTCTGACTGACCATCGAGCCTGGGGAATTTTCTGCTCCCATTGGTCATTGTCCAACCTTCCTAAAGGACAGTAAACTGACCCTTTGCTTAGAAAGTATGGAGACCTCTGGTTTACAACATACAACAGGGGTACCAGATCAAATGGTAAAGGACTCCAAATTGCTTTAAAGCAGTTGTAAAATAATTTTTTGACACTAAAATAAAAAAGGTTTTATTCTTCCCTGCTCTGTGCAAAGGCCAATGCACAGAGTAGCCTCGAACCTCCTCAGTGCTCTCCTCTCTGCCTCTTCTCCACCTCTTCTCCATGTGCACCCATAGGAAGCAACTTTCTATGGTGGCACACGTGCAAACCAGCTCCCGAACTGGGCTGTGTGTGCCCATCGGCCCCCCGGCTCCCTCCTCACAGGATTGCTGCTGTCAGCTAAGCTTATGAGAGCAAAGAGAGGGGAGAGAAGAACTGCAGAGGGGCCCAGCGCTCATGTTTTATCTGGTAAATTTACAATTTGAAGTGCTTGCTTATATCTGTTACCAGTTAAAAAAAAAATATCTGCTGATCATGTCCTAAACTCAGAGCTGTCTTTTGTCCTGTGCATACTTCCTGTGTTATATCTAGGAGCCTAATTACCCCCCTCCCCCCTCCAGTTATTTGGGGACTACAGAATAATTGCCCCTTATGTTGTGAAGAATAGCACATGGGGAGGGTTTGAGTAGTTTAGCAAAGACAACTGAGCAGTGCTGACACCATTCAATCTACATAAAGACTGTGTGTTGTCACCTTAAAAACAGGATCAAGGATCTGAAAAAAAAAAAATTCTGACAGATCGATATTTTCCTGCACTTATAGGGTCTTTAACCCCTTAACCACTTGACCTCTGGAATATCTTCCCCCATTCATGACCAGACCATTTTGCGATATGGCCCTATGACAATTGCCGTACAAAGTTGTACTCAAATAAAATTGATGTAATTTTTCCCTCACAAATAGAGCTTTCTTTTGGTGGTGATTAATCACCGATTTAAATTTTTTCTGCTATAAACAAAAAAAAAGATCGACAATATTGAAAAAAAAAAAAAAAAAATATATATATATATATATATATATATATATATATTTTACTTTCTGCTATACACCATATCCAATAAAAATTTTTAATAAATCACATTTCTTCATCAATTTAAGCCACAATGTATTCTGCCACTATTTTTGGTAAAAAGAAATCCCAATAAGCGTATATTGATTGGTTTGTGCAAAAGTTATAGCAAAATATGGGATATATACTGGACTTTTTTTTAATACTAGTAATGGTGGCGATCAGCGACTTATAGCGGGACTGAGATATTGTGGTGGACATTCTGACACTAACTGACACTTTGTGGGAACCGCTGACACCAATACAGTGATCAGTGCTTAAAATATGCATTGTCTGTACTAATGAGACTGGCTAGGAAGGGGTTAAATATCTAGGGCGATCAAAGGGTTAAATGTGTGCCTAGCCAGTGTTTGTGTGTACTGTGTTAGGTGCTCTCATTAAGGGAAAGAAACTCCATCCCTTCCCCCCTGTCAGAACGAAGCTCTGCCTTGTATACACCGGTAGAGCTCTGTTCTGTGTGTTTTCACAATGATCAGCGGGTGCCAGCAGACATCCATTTGCCAGCACCTGCTGATCGGCTTAACAGCAGAAGCGGTGCGCTGGTCGCGCTGCCCCCTACATGGAAGTGCCAGATCATGTACTAGGTACGTGATCTGGCACAGAAGAGCCGCTTGCCTCCGTACATATTTGTGATGCGGTCGTCAGGCAATTAGGTGGGCTTTAATGTCTGGGAGGCTGCGTGGCTTCTGTATCATGTGCCTGCTGTGATAGTCTTTCATAGCATGACATGATCAGTAGCCCGTCTTGCAGGGGCCTGATCAGAAAGCCATGACTAAGAGTTGTCGGTGACGCTCGGTCACTGTGCCGGAGCACGCAGCGAGTACATTCCCAGTACACAGCCTCAGGCAGCAGTGGACACCTATGCCCCGTACACACAATCAGAAATTCCGCCAGCAAAAGTCTGATATGAGCTTTTGTTCGGAAATTCCGACCGTGTGTATGCTCCATCGGACTTTTGCTGGCGGAATTCCCGCCAGCAAAAGATGGAGAGCAGGTTATTTTTTTTTTTTCGGTCGGAAAAAGTTCTGATCGGAAACTCAGATTGTCTGTACCAATTCTGACGCGCAAAATTCCTACGCATGCTCGGAAGCATTGAACTTCATTTTCTCGGCTCGTCGTAGTGTTGTACGTCACTGCGTTCTTGACGGTCGAAAGTTCAGAAAAACTTTTGTGTGACCGTGTGTATGCAAGCCAAGCTTGAGCGGAATTCCATCGGAAAAACCATCCAAGATTTTTCCGACGGAAATTCCGCTCGTGTGTACACGGCATTAGACTTCTTTTGCACCCGGGACACCCAAGTGTTAGTGCTAAAGCGCCGCTCATTTTATCAGAACTCTAGCGCTCTTTAAGCAGCGCTTTTCAGCCGCTAGCAGGGCGCTTTTAACCCCGCTAGCGGCAGAAAAAGAGGTTAAAAAGGCCCGTGTTGCAGCGCTTTGGAAGCGCTGCCCATTCATTGCAATGGGCAGGGGTGTTTTGGGAGCGCTGTATACAGCGATCCCAAACCACTCCAAAGATGCTGCTCGCAGAACTTTTTCTAATGTCCCGCAAGCGCACCGCCCCAGTGTGAAAGCACTTTTTGCGATTTGGCACTGCGTCGATTTAACTGACATTGCGCGGTCGTGCGACGTGGCTCCCAAACAAAAGTGACATCCTTTTTTCCCCACAAATAGAGCTTTCTTTTGGTGGTATTTGATCACCTCTGTGGTTTATTTTTTTTGCGCTATAAACAAAAAAAGGGCGACAATTTTGAAAAAAAAGCTATATTTTTTACTTTTTGCTGTAATAAATATCCCCCAAAAATATGGGAGGCAGTTTTCAGGCGCTTTACAGGTGTTATTTCTAGCGCTAAAACGCCTGAAAACCGGCCTCGGTGTAAAAGGGGTCTTATATTCCCACATTTCTTGCTGTCGCATATATGCGTTACGTGGATGGCAAAAAATGAAAGGGATAAAACATAAGGAAATGTGCAGGTATTATAGAGATGCAATTCATATATATTTTTTTTATTTCACCTTGACATATTCTTTGGGGGGAGATTTACGAAAACTGGAGAAGTTAGAATCTGGTGCAGCTGTACATGGTGGACAGTCAGCTTCTAACTTCCGCTTGTTCTAGGCTTTGGCAATAAAACCTGGAAGCGGATTGGTTTCTGTAGGGCTGCACTAGATTTTGCACACTTCTTTTTTAGTAAATCTGCATTTAAATATGAACTGTATGGCTGCATCCAACACATGGGGTGCAAATCTATAACTGAACACTAGGTGGCAGTCTAGTCACATAGAAGTGAGTCAGATGTTGGAATCTCTGGCTGCGTTTGACGGATTGCTTGCCTCCAAATATCTGGCAAAATGCTGTTGTACGTTTCTCATTCTCTGTCAGAATGGATCTCGCTTACACAAGTCACCAATTAACAAGTGTGTTTCCATTATGTATATAAACACAGTGTCAGAAAATGGACAAAGACGCTGTCCATACCGCGTTTGGATAATCGCACAGCTGTAACGTAATTAGAAGTCCTTATAAGATCTTTATGACAGTGTGTCTCCATTATATGGAGTCATTTATTTAGAAACTGTTTGTTTTAACTATTCCCCATGAACAAAGTGAAAGCTTTGGTTTTGTTTAGGTGTTTGTTTGTTTTTTTTGTTTCTTTTTCTATTTTTTGTTTTAGTTTTGTTTTCTGTGAAGAAATTATATTTGCGATCATTTAAAGGTTACGTCAACTGCTGTGACAGCCTGACCAATTTAAAGGGCGACTCCAGACAATGTGCTATCAGGGGACTGGGGACTGGGGAGTCCATGAATTAAAAATAAAATACTCCTGCAGTGCCCCCACCCCATACCTCAAAGGTTAACCCAAAAGGAAACATTTATTAAATTGCAGCTTACCAATTCTGCATTCATTTTCTTTTTTAGACTTTCTTTAACCGCTTCAGCCCCGGAAGATTTTACCCCCTTCCTGACCGGAGCACTTTTTGCGATTCGGCACTGCGTCGCTTTAACTGACGATTGCGCAGCCGTGCGATGTTGCACCCAAACTAAATTTACGTCTTTTTTTCCCCACAAATAGAGCTTTCTTTTGGTGGTATTTGATCACCTCTGTGGGTTTTTATTTTTTGCGATATAAACAAAAAAATTTTGCGATAATTTTGAAAAAAAAAAAGCAATATTTTTTACTTTTTGCTATAATAAATATCCCCCAAAAATATATAAAAAAACAATTTTTTTCCTCAGTTTAGGCCGATACGTATTCTTCTACATATTTTGGTAAAGAAATCGGAATAAACGTATATTGATTGGTTTGCGCAAAAGTTATAGCATCTACAAAATAGGGGATAGTTTTATGGCATTTTTATTATTCATTTTTTTTCTCTATTAGTAATGGCAGCGATCTGTGATTTTTATCGTGACTGCGACATTATAGCGGACACATCGGACACTTTTGACACTATTTTTGGACCATTGGCATTTATACAGCGATCAGTGCTATACAAATGCACTGATTACTGTGTAAATGACACTGGCAGTGAAGGGGGTTAAACACTAGGGGAGATCAAGAGGTTAAGTGTGTCCTAGGGAGTGATTCTAATTGTGGGGGGGATGGGCTACCACTGACATGACAGCGATCACTGCTCCCGATGACAGAGAGCAGTGATCTCTGTCATGTCACTAGGTGGAACGGGGAAATGCATTCTATGCATTAAGGTGAAAAAACATCCGACAATGCCGGCCCCCAGGCCCCCTGTTTTACTTACCTGACCCCTCGAAAGTCCTGCGCTCGCCCCCAACCTCCTCTTTGCCGCTCACCCTGGCCGTTGATTGACTAGAGTGGATGGATTGAAAGCAACGCAGCCATTGGCTAGCGCTGCTGTCAATCACATCCAATGATGTGGCGCCCCGGGGGGCGGGGCCGAGTTATACAGTGAGAGGCTAAGGCTGCCAGCTGTATCACGGGAGCATGTCCGCAAGCACTCCACACTATGCAAGGGAGCTCGTATGAAGTTGTGGAGTCCTAGCGGGAGGGAGCCGTCAAGGGACCCCAGAAGACAAGGATCGGGGCCACTCTGTGCAAAACGAGCTGCACAGTGGAGGTAAGTATAACATGTTTGTTTAAAAAAATAAAATGTTTTCCTTTAGTGACCCTTTAATCTCTATCACCTGAAGCCAGTCACTTCACTGGGTATATGTAAGGGCTCTTTCACACGGGGCGGATCCGTAATTATCCGCCCCGTGAAGATCCGCTGCTCAGCGGGGATTGCTCTGCTGACCGCCCTGTCAGTTCTCCGCTCTCCTCTATGGGGGATCGGATGAACACGGACCGTCTGTCCGTGTTCATCCGATCTGCAGACGGATGAAAAAATAGGGTATTCCTCCATCTGTAGAATCGGACAATTGCGGAGGCAGAAAATAGCGGGTGTCAGCGGATGCTCATCCGCTGACACCCGCTACCCCATAGACATGCATGTATGTCCGTTTTTCATCCAAAAACGGATGGATGAAAAACGGACATACGGTCCGCATGTGTGAAAGGGGCCTAAGGATTTACAACCAATCCAGCAAGAATTTAACCCTTGTGGATTGGGGGGGGGGGCACTTCAAGGGTATTTTTTGCCGGTTCTATAAAACCTGTCGGAGAGCCTCTAATTGTTGCCCATTTGATCCAAAATTTGAAAGCTGGAGTTATACTTTAAAAAGGATAATTACTGATGACAATTTTGTAAGACTCTGCATCTCCACTTTTAAAATGTGCTTCGCCCAGCTGTCCAGGGGCTGAACAGAGCAGCAGGAGAGAGAATATAAGATTAAAGCTCCACTAAATGATTTCATTGTCCGTTTTGTTTGGCCGTTTATCTGATATCTATGGGTCCAGAACATGTCTGCTGGTCCCTGGAGGGGTACAACCAACTGGAGAGGTTTGAAAGCCTGTTCTGATCGCTATCGTTTGGTATTTTGATAAGCTACTCTGACAGTTATATCCAGCGCAGTTCTCCGATTCCCATCTCCCTTCTCCAGACTGAAAGTCTGGCTGAGCCGAACCTTTGGGTTTTTGTTAGCATCGGGCATCAGAGGTACCAAAGAGCAGACGGGCCATGCTGGTATGTCTATAGGCCAACTAGTGCCTGCGAGCTCCTTAGGGGTGCTTTCAGATAACACTTGTTGTTGTGCATTGACATGCATTGCAGTGTATTAAACAGTCCTAAAGAATAAGCTGAAAATGCACAGTATATATATATATATATACCGTATATACTCGAGTACAAGCCAAGTTTTTCAGCACATTTTTTTGTGCTTAAAGTGCCCCCCTCGGCTATACTTGAGTCAAGCACTTTTCTGCAGCAGAGAATGACATTTTCCGACCCGATTTTGGGGCCCCTCGGGGCCACTTGGTGCTAGGAACCCCATATTTGGTGTGAAAACCCAGTGGAACGAACACTACAACATACCCAATTTTGGTTCCTAGCACCAAGTGGCCCAGAGATATGGGACCCCAAATTCGGTCAACTGTGTCCATCTGCAGCAATGTCATTTCAGGACCCTTTGGGTCCAGAGACCCCAAATTTTGGCTGCAGCTAGGGGGCATCTAGGAACCCTTAACTACCAAGTTCAGGGGACTTATGGCTGCAAATGGGCACAGTGAGGCATGCAAATGGGCATTGTTGACCTTTTTTTTCCACTTACAGTAGCTGCGCATTTCTCACTCTAGGCTTATACTCGAGTCAATAAGTTTTCCCAGTTTTTTGTGGTAAAATTAGGTGCCTCGGCTTATATTCGGGTTGGCCTATACTCGAGTATATACAGTATACAAAATCAGAACCGGATGCACATGTGCATTTATAAGGTGCATTGGGGTGCCATTTACAATAAATAAGACCTTAAAGTGGTTCTAAAGGCTAAAAGATTTTTTTAACCTTCATCCATTCTCTGCATTAAAATGGTTGTAAAGGCAGAAGGTTTTTTCTTATTGCATTCTATGCATTAAGATAAAAAAACCTTCTGTGTGCAGCAGCCCCTCTCAGCCTCCTCTAATACTTACCTGAGCCCCATCTCAATTCAGCGATCTTGCACGAGAGTCTCGGCTCCCCCCTCGTTGGCTGAGACAGCAGCAGGGGGCCATTGCCTCCCGGTGCTGTCAATCAAAGTCAGTGAGCCAATCAGGAGAGAGAGAGGGGGTGGGGCCGAGCCATGGCACTGTTCCCGAATGGATACACAGAGCAGCGACTCAGCTCAGGTGACCGCCATAACAAGCTGCTTGCTGTGGGGGTCCTTGGCAGGAATGTCAGCAAGGGACTCGAGAAGAGGAGGATCTGGCCACTTACACAGAGCAGGTAAGGATATGTTTTTATTTTTTTTTATAGACAAAAAAAAAACAAAAAACTTTAATATCACTTTAAGGTAAAAAAAACCTTCTGAGTTCAGTCCCCTCCCCAGCCCCACTAACCTGAGCCCGATCTCGATCCAGCAATATGCATGAGAACAGCGACTCTCTCGACTCTCTCCCTCCTCATAGGCTAAGAGACAGTTGGCTCCCACTGCTGTCAATCACAACCTGTGAGGAGGGGGATAGGGCCAAGAGAAGAATGAGTGAGAATATTCAAGAGAAAGTTGTAGGAGAATGGTCACACCTTGCCCTATTCTGACAACAATAAACATAATGAGCATTTAACATTGCAGTGCAGGGGGTGGGGAGGGGGCTGTGGTGGTAGGAGTGGGGGGGGGTTGATCCCACAGTGGCGTGGGAATCCACTACAAGGGTGGATTTTTTTCTGATTCCTGGAGCTGGGCTTTAAAATGGTACTA
This sequence comes from Lithobates sylvaticus, assembly GCA_028564925.1. Taxonomy (NCBI): domain Eukaryota; kingdom Metazoa; phylum Chordata; class Amphibia; order Anura; family Ranidae; genus Lithobates; species Lithobates sylvaticus. The sequence continues at coordinate 239,191,978 of CM053032.1, forward strand.
AACCCAGCACCCTGCATTCACTGTATCTGGTCTCCCACAGTGCACAGAACATGTAAATGCAATTAATTTATTAAATATAAACTGCTAAATACATTTCCTTTTCTCATCAGCAGTATATAGCAGTCTTGTGACTTCTATCAGTGTCTGGTTAGTGCTTGTAGGAGAAGTTTTCATTCTCCTCTGACTATCCTATGAGGCTGCATGACCCCGGACCCTCTGTCTGGACAGTGCTGATTGGCCCTGTGCCAATTACGTGCACCCTCTCAAGAAAAAAAAAAAAACTCTCTAACAATACACACCAAACTGAGCATGTGCAAAGTGCCCCCAAGACTCTGTACTTTCAGGAGATGGACAGTAAAAGGAGAGGATCAGAGAAGACAGGATCAAACAGGCTTTTTACACAATGCAGAGGATTAACCCCTTAGGTTCCACAGTGAGTATAACAAGCATTCTTTACTGCAGGGGTGCCCAACCTTTTGAAGAGCGAGGGCCACTTAAGCAACTTGGTAACCGGTTACGGGCCACAGTGAGTGGAGCGGGTGGATGGCATGTCCATGTCCACTCTGCATTTGCAGAGCGGACGCAGACGCAGTCCACGATACTTTTTAGCGGATCGTATTGGAGGTAGAACACAAGTCGGTTTATGTCTGCCACTACTTAGAGGTGATTGGAGGGTCCAATTGGTCTGACTGTCGGACTGACCGTGTAAAAGGGGTTCCAAGGCTGCTTTCACACTGATGCACTGCGGTTTACCCGCACCACGTGTGCAACGTAGTGCACCTTTGGCTTTCCTGCAGTTTGCAATAGACTTCTATTATATTCTGCAGGTTTGGTGCACATTCAGAAAGCTCACCAAACTCGCCGGTAATAATAGAAGTCTATGGCTCAGTGCAGGTAACCTGCAGGTAAACTGCTCTGCACCTGCGGATCAGTTTGAAAGCAGCCCAGTAACCACTGCAGAAAAGATATGCCTATATATACACTGTGATTTTAGTAATAAACTGACCTAATAACAGTATTCTTTCTATTCTATCCCAGAGCAGGAGGTCGCGGGCCACATCAGAGGGCTCCGCGGGCCACATGTGGCCCCCGGGCCGCTGGTTGGGCACCCCTGCTTTACTGCATATACAGACTGATTTTACTGTTGTGGGTTTAGTAACACTTTAACATTGCACTGCAGGGGGTGGGGAGGGGTGGTAGTGGAATGAGTGGGGGGCTGATCCCATGGTGGCATGAGGATCCACTAGAAGAAATATTTTTTTTCCATTTCCTTGATCTGGTCTTTAATTACTTGCAACTCTGAACATCCAGCCAGACCACTAAACTAATGTCGTGTACACACGGTCGGACTTTCCGTCAGAAAAAGTCAGACGGAATCTTTTCATCGGATATTCCGATCGTGTATGCCTCAACAAATTTATTTTTTTCGAAAATTCTAATGGACCTAGAAATAGAACATGTTTTAAATCTTCCCAACGGAATCAATTCCTATCGGGAAAACCGTTTGTCTGTCTGTATTCTGTTCCGACGGACCAAAAACTACGCAAGGGCAGCTATTGGCTACTGGCTATTGAACTTCCTTTTTCTAGTCCTGTCGTACGGGTTTTACGTCACTGCGTTCTAAATGATCGGACTTTGGTGTGATCTAGGGCTGCAACTAACGATTATTTTCATAATCGATTAGTTGGCCGATTATTGTTTCAAATAATCGGCTAATAACCTTAAAAAAAATGTGTGGTGTATAATTTAGTTAATATGTAAAGTTAAAAAAAAAAGCCAATTTATTCTTAAATATCTCTATGCAGTGGTAAATAGAAACAACCAACTATATGGTTAGGGAGCAAAATATCAAATCCACTCTGAGAATAACAGACAGAAGAGATATACTGTATACACTATTAGAGGAGATATACTGTAAATACTATTAGAGGAGATATACTGTATACACTATCAGAAAAGACATACTGTTTTTTGGCCAATTTGTTTTTGGGCAGAATAAAAAACACAAATTGCTGCAAAAACGCATTACATGCTTTTCTACAGCTTCTCCATTAAAGTATATTGAACCAAAAAAAAGTTTTGCGTTAAAAAAAAGTCCCTGATCCTTTCCAAATACGCAGCAGCTGAAAAAAGCACAGATGTGATCATGTCCCATAGGAAACCATGTAATGAACTGTAGTACGTTTCTGAAAAAAGCACCAAAAAACACAGATGTGAACCAGGTCTAAGACGTTTAGTAACATAATGGGGTTAAAAAATAACTAAAATGAGCCCTTTATAGTACATCACTACTGTAAGGGTTTAATTTTTTTTCCCCGTAGAACTGAGAAAGTAATATTTACAGTAGTGATTAGTTGCTCTTTTTGTACTATAAAGGGCTCATTTTAGTTTTTTGTTTTTTTTTACCCTCATTATATTACTGGCCGATTAATCAATTATGAAAATAGTAATCGATTAATTTCATAATCGAATAGTTGTCGATTAATCGATTAGTTGTTTCAGCCCTAGTGTTATCGTGTGTAGGCGAGTCCGTTTTAGCGGAACACCATCGGAAAAAACGTCAGTTTATTCTGACGGAAAAAACGGTCGTGTGTACGCGACATTAGACACACATTGGCTGAATACATACACAGCCCCCCCCCCCCCCCCCCCCCCCCCCCCAGCATTACTCAAACCAGGAACGTATCTACTGGCTGGAGAGTTCCTGCACTGCATTGTGCAATACTGGGAGAAACGGGCCAGATCTCTGACATTTAGTAGACCATTGCAGGTGGTTGGGGGCTGCTTGGAGGCACAGAAGAACCTTTGCAACAAATTCTGTGTGGGCACGCAGCTTGCGTCATGACTTGTTGCTCATAGATGACATTGTTGCCTAGTCCTGCAAAAAAATGTCAACAATATTTGTTGGTTCCTTTGTCTGAGACTGTAGAGCAGGTGCACCATTTTCACTGTCAATAGTGTCACCCTTGAACCCCTCTAATCATTTCATACACTGGAGTAATTCCTATTTAGACTCCATCAATGATTGTGGTAATCACCGCACAAGCGTAGATTAAAAAGACGGGAGCGAACGGACACGTCCAAGATTGGACAGATGGAGAGGTGTAATTGTGTAAAAACATTTTCTCTGGCACATAAAACGCTTCTGATGATGACAGTTGGATGTCATATCGCTGGGAATATGCTGATATGCAGCACTAATTCTTATTTTCCTGTAATTATTGCTTAGGTGAAATTTACAACTCGCCGCAACGTAGCGTTTTGATAAATGAATCAAAATATTGTGCTTTGAAATGATGATGAGGGTGCTGTGCCATTGGCTGCGTTTCTGGGAATGTTTGGAATAAATTGTCAGATTGTACATTTGTTTGAATTCAGTCTTCTGATTCCGCTAGGCTTCCATGGTAGTTGGGGAAATAGATGCGGTCTAGCCATATGACTGCCTTTATCTTTTTCAGAACCAGTTGTACATGCACCTGACGAACTACTCTGTGAACAAACACAATGAGAACTTCGAGCGGGACGAGACGGAGGACCGAGGTAGCAAGCGCTCCATCCGGTGGTTTACCGAATTCCTACGTGCCAATGACCATGATGTGGCCAAATTTTGGAATGACATTTCTGTGAGTAGTACATTCTTATACCCAAACTTTATAAAAAAAAATAAAAAAATAGTATGCCACATACAAAAATTGGTTCTAGGGTATACTGAGTAGATTAAATTAAATTTATACAGTGATCAGAGCTATAAAAATGCACTGATTACTGTGTAATTGTCACTGGCAGGGAAGGGGTTAACACAAGCAGTGATCAATGGATTAAGTGTGTTCCATCGTTTTTCTAACTATGTAGGACTAACTGGGGCAGGAGACATATCGTTGTTCCTACTTAGTAGGAACAAACGATATGTCTCCTCTCCCCTGACAGAACAGGGATTTGTGTGTTTACACACACAAATCCCCGTGTTGGCGCTCGTGCACGCAATCAAGGGTAGCCTACGACGTACCCACATGGGGTTTCACCCAGCGGTGCCATTCTGCCGCAGTATATAGACGTGAGACGTGGAATCCCACTAAAGATTAATAAAGCTCACCAGGAGGACCCCTTGATAATGTCCTTTTTGATGAAATGCGCCAGGACGGGATATTTGGTGCTGACGTCCTGCCGCTGAGCATTTTCAGGTCGCCAGCAGCTATCTATGTGAGTTTTTTATTTGTGTTTTATGTTGTTTTTACACTTGGATCATTAAAACATACTACACTATAGAAAATCCATCTGGGCTCCTGGTGAGCTTTATTTCTCCTTAGTGGGATTCTGCCTAAAGATACCAGTGGAAACACAACTCTGCCACACTTCCAGAGTGATTTCCATTTATGCTGAAAGACGCACATGCTGCCGTCATGGCAGTCATTGTCTCTGGTGAGATTGCACTTCACTTTATGGTGGCGGATAGCTATCTGGACACGTTTTGAATGTTATACCTATGTTCACCAGGTGGTTACACCAGACTGTGAATTAACCGTCATTATAGACACTTGTTTGCGCTACACTTTAAACAGTATCTCACAAAAGTGAGTACACCCCTCACATTTTTGTAAATATTTTATTCTATCTTTTCATGTGACAACACTGAAGAAATGACACTTTGCTACAATGTAAAGTAGTGAGTGTACAGCTTGTATAACAGTGTAAATTTGTTGTCCCCTCAAAATAACTCAACACACAGCCATTAATGTCTAAACCACTGGCAACAAAAGTGAGTACACTCCTAAGTGAAAATGTCCAAATTGGGCCCAATTAGCCATTTTACAAGGTCTCAGGTGTGAATGGAGAGCAAGTGTGTTACATTTGGTGTTATCGCTCCTACACTCTCATACTGGTCACTGGAGGTTCAACATGGCACCCCATGGCAAAGAACTCTCTCAGAATCTGAAAAAAAGAATTGTTGCTCTACATAAAGATGGCCTAGGCTATAAGAAGATTGCCAAGACCCTGAAATGGTCAAGACCATAAAGCGGTTTAACAGGACAGGTTCCACTCAGAACAGGCCTCGCCATGGTTGACCAAAGAAGTTGAGTGTACATGCTCAGCGTCATATCCAGAGGTTGTCTTTGGGAAATAGATGTATGAGTCCTGCCAGGATTGCTGCAGAGGTTGAAGGGGTGGGGGGTCAGCCTGTCAGTGTTCAGACCATACGCCGCACACTGCATCAAATTGGTCTGCATGGCTGTCATCCCAGAAAGAAGCCTCTTCTAAAGATGATGCACAAGAAAGCCCACAAACAGTTTGCTGAAGACAAGCAGACTAATGCCATGGATAACTGGAACCATGTCCTGTGGTCTGATGAGACCAAGATAAACTTATTTGGTTCAGATAGTGTCAAGCATGTGTGGCGGCAACCAGGTGAGGAGTACAAAGACAAGTGTGTCTTGCCTACAGTCATGGATGGTGGTGGGAGTGTCATGGTCTGAGGCCCAAATAAGTGCTGTTGGCACTGGGGAGCTACAGTTCATTGAGGGAACCATGAATGCCAACATGTCCTGTGACATACTGAAGCAGAGCATGATCCCCTCCCTTCAGAGACTGGGCCGCAGGGCAGTATTTCCACATAATGACCCCAAACACACCTCCAAGATGACCACTGCCTTGCTAAAGAAGCTGAGGGTAAAGGTGATGGACTGACCAATCATGTCTCCAGACCAAAACCCGATTGAACATCTGTGGGGCATCTTCAAACGGAAGGGGGGGGGGGAGCACAAAGTCTCTAACATCCACCAGCTCCGTGATGTCGTCATGGAGAAGTGGAAGAGGACTCCAGTGGCAACCTGTGAAGCTCTGGTGAACTCCATGCCCAAGAGGGTTAAAGCAGTGCTGGGAAATAATGGTGGCCACACACAATATATACACTTTGGGCCCAGTTTGGACATTTTCCCTTAGGGGTGTACTCACTATGTCACTTATTTATATTGAATTATCCTATAGTGATAAAAAAATTCAACCTTACCTTTACTAGTTTCCCACTTTCTGGTCTTCTTATGCATTGATGACATAGCCCTGGCCTTACAGATGCCCCCTGGGAAGATTGTTGTGAAGAATGTTGTGGAAAAAAGGTGTAATGTTATACTGTCTGACATGTGCGGGATGAGGTGCATGACTTCATGTGCCTTATCTTGTGCATGCAATGTACAACATTACAATCATATGTTTAACCGCTTCCCGAACGCCTAACGACGATATACGTCGGCAAAATGGCACGGGCAGGCAAAATCACGTACCTGTACGTGATCGTGCATGTGCCTGCCTGTGGGTCGCGCGCGCGACCCGGTCGGGAGCTCCGTGACCCCGGCCGCGGGACCAGCGGACCCGATCGCCGCTAGTGTCCCGCGATCGGGTTACGGAGCTGAAGAACGGGGAGAGGTTTGTGTAAACAAACCTCTCCCCGCGCTTCCTACACTGACTGTCAGTGATCGGCGGTTCCCTGTCATCGGGAACGCCGATCAATGACGTCACACGTACAGCCACGCCCCCCTACAGTAAAATAAACACAACACGTCACACTGACTCCTCCCCGCCCCCTAGTGGTTAACCCCTTCACTACAACTGTCATTTACATAGGAATCAGTGCTATTTAAAGCACTGATTTCTATATAAATGACAAATGTCCCAAAAATGTGTCAAAAATGTCCGATGTGTCCGCCATAATGTCGCAGTCACAATAAAAATCGCTGATCGCCGCCATTACTAGTAAAAAGAAAAATATTAATAAAAATGCTATAAAACTATCCCCTATTTTGTAAACGCTATAACTTTTGCGCAAACCAATCAATAATCGCTAATTGCGATTTTTTTTTTACCAAAAATATGTAGAAGAATACGTATCGGCCGAAACTGAGGAAAAAAAAATGTTTTTTTATATATTTTTTGGGGATATTTATTATAGCAAAAAGTAAAAAATATTGCATTTTTTTCAAAATTGTCGCTCTATTTTTGTTTATAGCGCAAAAAATAAAAACCGCAGGGGCAATCAAATACCACCAAAAGAAAGCTCTATTTGTGGTAAAAAAAGGACGCCAATTTGTTTGGGAGCCACGTCGCACGACCGCGCAATTGTCAGTTAAAACAACGCAGTGCCGAATCGCAAAAAGGGGCCTGGTCCTTTGGCTGCCAATTGGTCCGGGGCTGAAGTGGTTAAAGAAAACACTTTTTGTCTTTTATCTTGAAAGTCATGAGATCTCAATACATTCAATGATACAATGCACAGATGAGGTGCATGATATGGGTTTCTGACTAGTGGGGGAAACAGAGCGCTGAGACTGGTAAATTATGCAAGGAAGAGGCATGTAAGAACTACTAGTTTTATTTAGTAGAATGTATTTCTAGGTAGTCAAGTCAAGTTAGGGGGGAGGGGGTCTCCTTTTAGTAACACAGGTCTTGTTTCTCCCCCAGTCTGTGACTGGACAGTGAAAGGAGAAGCAGCAGACAGTGTGAGTTAATTTCTCAATCCTTCTGCTTTTTTTTTCTTATCAGCAAGTCCCATGAGCACTGCAAAACAACTTCTGGGCTCCTTGTGCTACCTCTCCCGTTCCCAGTTCTAGCTTTGTTGTACCATCAAGTGTAGGTGGGCATGGGAAAGGTGAGGAAACGCCTGAAAATATGATTTGAAGACCTTACAGCTAGAGTCCCTCATAGGGAGCTTAGGATTCATTGCACACAAGTAATGTGATTTAACTCTGTTTACCTTCTTTCTCTAGGAACTAGTGGTGAAGACGCTAATAGTAGGGGAACCGCATGTGCTCCATGCTTACCGCATGTGTCGGCCTGGCCAACAACCGGGCAGCAACAGTGTCTGTTTTGAAGTTTTGGGCTTTGACATTATTTTGGACAGAAAGCTGAAGCCCTGGCTGCTTGAGGTATGATCCACTTAGTCTGTTTTCCATGAAGTAATATCAAAAATGTTTATGGCATTGGGAGTCTGAAGCTGTTAATTTGTGGTGTGGTGGCTTCTCTAAACCAAAGGCCACACTCACTTAAACTTTCCAGCTAACACTTATCTCAACATTTTTCTTAACTTTCCAGCTAATCCTATTCTAAACCCTCACCTTAACTTTCCTGCTAACGCTAATCTCAGCCCTCTTCTTAACTGTCCAGCTAATGCTTATCTCAACCCTCTTTTTACCTTTCCAGCTAACCCTAATCTCAACCCTCAACCTAACTTTCCAGCTAATCCCAATCTAAGCCTTCTCATTAGTTTTCCAGCTAATTCTAATCTCCACCCTCTTTTTAACTTTTTCGCTAACCCTAATTATTATTATTATTATACAGGATTTATATAGCGCCAACAGTTTGCGCAGCGCTTTACAACATGGGGGCAGACAGTACACTTACAATTCAAATAAATACAGGAGGGATCAGAGGGCCCTGATCGTTAGAGCTTACAATCTAGGAGGGAGGGTCAAGTGGAACAAAAGGTAATAACTGTGGGAGATGAGCTGATGGAGAAATTGAAAATACAGTTGTTAGGTGTGGGTAGGGTAGGCTTCTCTGAAGAGAAGGGTTTTCATGGATTGTCTAAAAGCTAATAGTAGGAGATAATCATACAGATTGAGGTAAGGTGTTCAATAGGATTGGAGAGGCTCTGGAAAAGTCCTGGAGGCGAGCATGGGAGGAGGTGATGAGGGAACTAGAGAGCAGGAGGTCTTGAGAGGAACGAAGAAAATTAATAGGTAGGTATTTAGAGACTAGGCTGGTGATGTAGTCAATCATTATGGATTTTAGCAGCGCCTGCCTGTTCATTTTTTTTTTTTTTGCCTTTAGTTCCACTTTGAAATACAGCTAAAGCCATAACTTTAAAAAAAATTTGATAGCGCAGGGAAGGGTTAAAAACCAACAGATTATTTTTACATTGGGTAGATTTCCATTAAATTCCTGTCCTGCAGAGACATAAGAAAGTGATGGAAATCTTTGTCACCACACACGTGTCCACATTGGAAGCTTTCACTTTTAGCCTCGTTGCGGTCATAATTCAGTATTTTGCATTATGTTTTCTCTTTACTTTCAGTCCCAGTGGCAGAAGTAAATAGAAAGTCAAAAGTAAAACCCAACAGTAGGTGCTATTTCCTACTCTAGCAAAAACAAAAAAGTTTTCGTTTTAGGCCCCTTTCAGACGAGGCGGACTCCGCTTGCACGGAGTCCGCCTCTGTCCGCCGGCTCAGCGGGAGAACTGTCCGTTGATCTCCGCTGAGCCAGCGGATGACAAGTCCCTCTCCGCTCACTGAGCGGGGAGGGGCTTGCGAGCACCGCTGATCTCTATGGACACACTGTCCGTTTTCATCCGATCTCACCCGATCCGATCCGCCAGCGACGGATCTGGACGTGGGGCCATCCGTCTGCTTTTGGCAGATCGGACCGGGTCGGATGTCAGCGGACATGTCTCCGCTGACATCCGACGCTCCATAGAGTAACATGGAGCGCCCGTTCAGATCCGCCGTCAAAACTGACAGGCGGATCTGAACGGCCCGTCCGTGTGAAAGGGGCCTTAGATGCGCTTTAATTACTGATACGTTACCCTGTGTTTGCATACTTCCCTGTCTTGTGCCAACTAAAAGCAAGCATTAAGTATTTCAATTCTTACTTGCAGTGTTTTCCCTTTCCATAAATTATTTTTTGTTCACTTGTAATTTACCTTTGAACTTTGAAAATTTGACTAGTCAATTCCCTTCAACCTTGCACATCAAAGCCCTCTCCTCTTCTGGGAGTGTTGCTGTCTGTGTTGACCCATCACTTCCCCTCCGTTCCTCACCTAGCATCGGGGCTCACCTCTGAAATGTTTCATGCCGAAAAGCACTTTTTCAGAGTCTGGTGACAAACACATCTTGTACAGTGGTTTTAAAAAATTGTATCCATTGAGTTACGGTAACTCTTATATCACCAGTCTCCTACATTATGTGCTGTGTCATATTACTATGCATTTTTCCATAACCCTTGCTCCTATTCAATAAGAAAAGATGCTACAGCCAGAAGTACAGTGATTCATTACCTATGAGATAGTCTAGAGTTAGGACCAGTCTTTACTGGCGACAAAATGGGTAATTTTCAAGCATCTTCTCCACCCGGATCCCTCAGAGACCAAATCTCTCTTTAAGAATGGCAGTACAGTAAATCACTTAGTGCTTAGTCTTAAAAAGTGCCCAACCAAAGGGAGTAGACACACAGTAAAAAAAAAAGAAAACTTGAAAAAGCCTAAAAAATTATAATTTTAATGTCAATGAAGACAATCGTTTTAGGGACCACACTTTGTAGAGGTTCCATGGCATGCCATTGTGACTTCACATGTATTTACAAATGTACACAACAAAACCCTTCCACTGACACCATGATTGGGGATAATTCCTCCCACTGTTTCCAAGAATGAGGCAATATTCCTCCCAGTGATCCCAGCAAGGGGGCACTATTCTTCCCAGTTGTACCAATGATGGGACACTAACCCTTCTCTTACTGGCCACAGACACTATGTAATTTTTTTTTTACTTTAACTAGCCACAGTCTGCCCCCTCTCAAACTTTAAAGAACATTAAACTGGTTCTTTGCTTAGAAAGTTTGGAGGTTCCTGGTCTAGCTCATCTTTTCACAACCTTTCTACCTTGAAGGAATCATTGAAATAACTTTCAGGTCTTGAGGAACCCTTCTAAAAAGGATACCTGCAGCTCCTGGAACATCGGCATAAATAATACGTTTTAGAAAGGTTTAAACAAAATAATAAATCATTTGGCTTAACTATGGTATGTCCCAGGGCATATCATTTAACACCCCTTTGTTATATATAACTAAATCATTTTCAGTAACAATCTTAAAATGAAATGACTGATAACAACACAAAAGAAACACAGACAGTTCAAATTGTGGTGTCCCCCGAACACTTACTAGTCAATGTAGAAGTGACGCTCTACATTGGTGGTCAGTATCGGTGGGAGATGGAGTGGAAAACCCCCATTGGTGGTCAGGGTTGGTTGGAGATCAATCTGTTTAATGCTTAGGGGAACCCATAGAAACCTCTGGAGGAACTGCAGGGCTCTATATAACCCTGGCTTAGAAAGGCTGGTCTAACTGGTAAGTGTGTTGGGGATTTTTTTTGTATTCTGTCTATATTGCATTCTGCGTAGTGCCTTATCCACGTGCACCTTTCTTTTGATCGCTAGTTATACATTGATCATATTGGTTGCTATTTTTACTTTGCTTTGGTGTTCCTGTAAGCTTTACATAATTATTGTTAAAATCTTGATCTTAGGAAATTTGCAATGGTGAGCGTGAAATACCATTACCTTCTGTGACATGTATGAGGTTACTATAACTAGCAATAATGGCTATCTGTGTCTACATGCGCTAACCCCTGGTCTTACAGGAAATAACATTACAGAGAGCATTCTTCAAAGTGGAATAATGACCATCTATTTGGGTGATTTTGTCCCTTTAATGCATTAATGGAAAGGCTTAATGGCCTGGATTCCTGTAGGAAGACTATGGGGAGAACATTACATTCTTGGATCTCTTCCTCCCCTTGTTAGCTGCCAGTTTTACCAGTCTAATACTGTAATCATTTGCGAATTTAAATGCCATAATTAGAGGCAGCACATGCTGGGTACATTTGTATCAGCTTCTATGAGTACTTTTAATTATGCATGTTGACATAATGATTAAAAATAGATTTTCGCTCAGGCGGCATTGTTTGGTTTTACAGTTAAATCTGTTACCCGTGTCTGTGTTGTACGAGCTTGCTTTGTGATGTTAATTAAAGCCTAAGAAAAGGACAGAAATTGGGTTATTGAATGGCACTTGTGAGTCTGCTTCATTAACAGGCGCACATCTCATTACTGAATGATGCCAAGCAGGGGTGGATATTACCTATGGGAAGCTTGTGCTCGCTGCTCTGAATCTGCACCTGTTTTTGCTGACGCTTAGCTTTTAGGCAGGTTGACTTCATAGCTGAGCCACTTACGAGGTGAACGGAGTCAGGGGGAGGAGCCAGTTTGGGGCTGGATCACCATGAACTGCCGTAAGGCTTCCTGGTGTGCGGCTGAAATTCACCCTTTCAGTATAATTGCATGCAGAGCCTAGTGTTTAAACAATGAGATTTTATGGGGTTGCAGTTTAACGTGCAAAAGACCTATCGTGCAGTGTGAAAGATATATTAGAGTTGATTTACTAAAGGCAAATAGACTATGCACTCTGTAAGGGCATTTGCTCCAGAGCTTAGCGACTTTCTATCCACAGCTCACCTTTGCATTTCCTGTGCATAGCTCACCTCATCACCCTCCCCCCCTCCACATCTTATCTCTGCCCACTTCTACATCTTAATTCTGTACCCCATGTCCATAGCTCACCCCCGTCCACAGCTTTTACCTTTGTACCCTGGCTCCACCCACAGCTCTCAGCTTGGCACCCCAGCTACATCTACAGCTCTTACCTTGGCACCTAGCCCCCACGCATACACAGCTCTTACCTCTGCACATTGCACCCTCCCCCTTTCATCCACAGCTCTCACCCCTCTGCATCTAGCACCTCCACCCCCATCCACAGCTCTCACCTCTGCACCCATTACAGCCCCCCCCCATCCAGGGCTCTCATCACTCTGCACCTAGCACAGCCTTCCCCTCTAGTCCACAGCTCTCCCACTCTGACCATAGCACAGCCTTCCCCTCTAGTCCACAGCTCTCCCACTCTGACCATAGCACAGCCTTCCCCTCTAGTCCACAGCTCTCCCACTCTGACCATAGCACAGCCTTCCCCTCTAGTCCACAGCTCTCCCACTCTGACCATAGCACAGCCTTCCCCTCTAGTCCACAGCTCTCCCACTCTGACCCTAGCACAGCCTTCCCTCTCTCATCCACAGCTCTCACCCTCTGCATCTAGTACAGCCTCCCTCCCCCATCCAGGGCTCTCACCACTCTGCACCTAGCACAGCAGGCTTCCCCCTCTTGTCCACAGCTCTTACTACTCTGACCCTAGCACAGCCTCCCCCCTCTCACCTACAGCTCTCACCCCTCTGCACCTAGTACAGCCCCCCCCCCCCCATCCAGGGCTATCACCACTCTGCACCTAGTACAGCCCCCCCCCCCCCCTCATCCAGGGCTCTCATCACTCTGCACCTAGCACAGGCTTCTCCCTCTCGTCCACAGCTCTCACTGCTCTCACCCTAGCACAGCCTCCCCCTCTCATCCACAGCTCTCACCCCTCTGCACCTAGAAAAGCCCCCCCCCCCTCATCCAGGGCTCTCACCACTCTGCACCTAGCAAAGCCTCCCCCTGATCCAGGGCTCTCACCACTCTGCACCTAGCACAGGCTTCCCTCTCTCGTCCACAGCTCCCACCACTCTGACCCTAGCACAGCCTTCTCCCTCTCATCCACAGCTCTCACCCCTCTGCACCTAGTATAGCCTCCCCCCCCCCCTCATCCAGGGCTCTCACCCCTCTGCACCTAGTACAGCCCCCCTCATCCAGGTCTCTCACCACTCTGCACCTAGCACAGGCTTCCCCCTCTCGTCCACAGCTCTTACCATTCTGACCCTAGCACAGCCTCCCCCTCTCATCCACAGCTCTCACCCCTCTGCACCTAGTACAGCCCCCCCCCCCTCGATCCAGGGCTCTCACCACTCTGCACCTAGCACAGGTTTCCCCCTCTTGTCCACAGCTCTCACCACTCTGCATGTAGCACAGCCTTGCCCCCCTATCCAAGGCTCTCACTCCTCTGCACATTCCAAAACCCCTCTATGACTCGCAAGATGGTTAGGAGCTCTTAACTCTCTTAACTCCGCTTCAGCAAGATGGTTAGGAGCTGTTAACCCCACACAACCTCCAGAACATCCTGGCCGAGGGCGCCACTAAAATCTGTGGGGGGGGGGGCATATGTAGAAAACCACTGCAGTGCTTTCCCTTTATATAGTGCTCTGGGAATCCTTTGTCATAAATTAAATGTTTATTTGTGATACAAAGATAGTATATTGTATGTTTTGTAGAGCAATAAAAGATCTAACACATCAGCTTAAAAATGTTTAAACTAAAATGGACCAAAATCGTTGCCGTTCCTCTTTCTAGTTAACCCTGTCCTCGAGCCATGACCCTTCGTTTCCTTTGTACAATTATTGAAAAAATCACTTCCCCTTTTTTTAATTGAATTTTTTCATATCTATTTTCATCTCTCCAGATCAATCGTGCTCCCAGCTTTGGAACAGATCAGAAGATTGACTATGATGTGAAGAAAGGAGTTTTGCTAAATGCGTTAAAACTTTTGAACATAAGGTAACTGGTTTCAACCTTTCGTTTCTGTAAAGAGCATGTCTGGAGAGGAGGCTGCAGGAGATGGCGATACACAGGGAACTATTTCTGTTCTGACTTTCTTGTTACCTACAGAGGCTGATTGGACATCAGCAGCTGTACATGTGTAGAAAACTGGTTTCTGAACCATGAAGAGGCACCTGATATTAAAGCAAGTCTACAGTGTATATATATATATATATATTTGTATATATATATATATATATATATATATATATATATATATATATACAAACAAACACTGTATTTATTGGCGTATAACACGTAAATTTTCACCCTGAAAATCGGGTGAAAATAGCGTGTGTGTGTTATACATCAATGCTTGCATTTGAGCTGCCTCGGAGGGGACAGCGAGCGCCGTCGGATTACATGTAGTGAGAATCTTCTGTTTACTTGGCGGCCTCTCTAATAGGTCCCGTCTCCTGGGAAGCCATTGGACCTCTGTTCTGTCTATCATAGGCTGCAGATGGGCATCGATCAGACTGCATTGATGGCAATGGTGAGGCTGCTCCATTGATGACAATGGTGAGGCTGCTGCATTGATGACAATGGCGAGGCTGCTGCATTGATGTCAATGGTGAAGGCTGCTGCATTCATGGCACTTGTGAGGCTGCATTCATGACAATGGTGAGGCTGCTGCATTGATGAAAATGGCGAGGCTGCTGCATTGATGACAATGGCGAGGCTGCTGCATTGATGACAATGGCGAGGCTGCTGCATTGATGTCAATGGTGAAGGCTGCTGCATTCATGGCACTTGTGAGGCTGCATTGATGGTAATGGTGAGGCTGCTGCATTGATGGCAATGGTGAGGCTGCTGCATTGATGGCAATGGCGAGGCTGCATTGATGTGGACTGATGAGGCTGCATTAATGACACTTGTGAGGCTGCAGATGGCCATTGACCCTTATTTTGCTTCAAAGTTCCTTATTTAAAATTTAAACTTCCCTCTTAAAATGAATGTGCATGTTATACGCCGATAAATACGGTATATATGTGTACATATATATATATAGAGAGAGAGAGAGAGAGAGAGAGAGAGAGAGAGAGAGAGAGAGATATATATATATATATATATATATATATATATATATATATATATATATATATATCTCTATCTATCTATAGATATGACATTTAGTTTGTCAAAATATTGTGTACCATAAAACAATTGCCATACTGTTTGGAAACAGAAGGGGTGATAGCACAAAAAATAAAGACCAAGTGGTCTTGATCTGCCCATATCGTATAGATCTGTTTGTCTCAATCATGTTTGAATCCACTTCTGTTGACTGACTCACTCGTAGGCAGATGGAGTCTATTTTCTCCCCTACAATAACAACAGACTTACTGGCTGGATCACCATAAAATAGAGGAAAGAAAGCCAAAAAAAAAAAAACAAATGCAGCCATAACATCTAAGAATTGGTTAGCTGCACTAAAATACGTTTGCTTTTGGGTTTATTACTGCTTTAAGAATTTATCTAAAAAACTGTATCAGTATCAGTATGTGTGTGTTAGTTGTTTTTTGAGTTGCAGAGTTAAGTTTACACTTTAAATATAGAAAAGATACAGCAATAAAGGAACGAATTAATACACAGAGACATTTAAAACTGCGATTTTCGTCATTTGTATCAGCAGCCATTTTCCCCGCAGCCATCCTCTCATGAAATCCGTCTAGATAATTGGCACATGGGGTAGTAATGGTTCATTAGCCTTTTGTTGTATTGTATTATTTAGTATTCCGATTTGCTTGTTGCACAAAGAGAAGCATCATCTGTTGGTTGTTCTGCAGGTAATTTGTAAACCTGTTACAGAAACATGCTAATTGTTTTATCCTTGAAAGTAAACACACATGGGATTTTTTTCTCAGCAGGCACTTTTTGGTAATAAAGTTAGATGAGCAAGCGTTTTAATATTTCATTACTGAGCTTCAATTTGTCCTTTCTTTTTTTTTTTCTGTAGAGCGAGCGATAAAAAGAAAAATTTGGCCAAACAGAAGGCAGAGGCTCAAAAAAGACTCTATGGTCAGGGATCCATGAAACGGCTGTCGCCGGGGTCGTCTGACTGGGAAAAACAGCGCCACACGCTGGAGAGGAGGAAGGAGGAACTGGTAAGCGTTGTTTAGCCTAAGAACACCAGTACTGGACTCCAGGTGGACTGCTAAATACGCACGTGAAATACATATAAGGCCTCGTTCACGCGGCTTGATGAAGCCCGTAAAACGTGAACGAGCCACTTGTTACAGTGTCTGCAACTGGCAGGTGCCGCATGCAATAAGCCTATTGAAGTCTGTAAGGACACACAGCTGCACAGACATGGCCACTATTACTCAGGTGAGAGGCACGTTGATGAGAGGCCAATTCCCCGCGCCTGCACACCTGTTTTAGTATCAGCAGCTGATCAATGATTTTTTTTTTTTTTTTGTCTGATAGAAAAAAAATGAACATATTACTCCATCCACACAAGTGAGATGGACAGAGGAACCCCCCCCCCCAGACATAGGGGTTTATTTACTTAAAGCGGAAGTAAACCCATTGATCTAACAGTTTGAAAAAACAGTTACATTCCCGGCATGCCAGAAATGCTAACTGTCACATTGGTTGTACTCTCAACCAAACTGTCAAATCATCCAATGGCTGGTGTCATAACTGATCACATGTGCAGCTTCATGGCAGTTAAAGATTAAAGGGAGGCCAAGATGGCAGCTTCCTTGGCTGAAAACGATAGGAGGGTTTACTTTCACTTTAACCGCTTCCCGACCGCCTCCTGTAGATATACGTCAACAGAATGGCACGGGCAGGCAAAAGCACGTACCTGTACGTCCCCTTTAATTTGCCTGCCCGGGGGGCGCGCGCGCGCCCCCAGCGCGCGCGCGCGCGACCCGGTCGGGAGCTCCGTGACCACGGCCGCGGGACCAGCGGACCCGATCGCCGCTGGTATCCCACGATCGGGTTACGGAGCTGAAGAACGGGGAGAGGTCTATGTAAACAAACCTCTCCCCGCGCTTCCTACACTGACTGTCAGTGATCGGCGGTTCCCTGTCATCGGGAACGCCGATCAATGACGTCAGACGTACAGCCACGCCACCCTACTGTAAAAAAAAAAACACAACACGTCACACTGACTCCTCCCCGCCCCCTAGTGGTTAACCCCCTAACTACAACTGTCATTTACATAGGAATCAGTGCTATTTAAATAGCAGTGATTGCTGTATAAATGACAAATGTCCCAAAAATGTGTCAAAAATGTCCGATGTGTCCGCCAAAATGTCGCAGTCACAATAAAAATCGCTGATCGCCGCCATTACTATATAAAAAAAAAAATATTAATAAAAATGCTATAAAACTATCCCCTATTTTGTAAACGCTATAACTTTTGCGCAAACTAATCAATAATCGCTAATTGCGATTTTTTTTTACCAAAAATATGTAGAAGAATACGTATCGGCCTAAACTGAGGAAAAAAAATGTTTTTTTTTATATATTTTTTGGGGATATTTATTATAGCAAAAAGTAAAAAATATTGCATTTTTTTCAAAATTGTCGCTCTATTTTTGTTTATAGCGCAAAAAATAAAAACCGCAGGGGCGATCAAATACCACCAAAAGAAAGCTCTATTTGTGGGAAAAAAAGGACGCCAATTTTGTTTTGGAGCCACGTCGCATGACCGCGCAATTGTTAGTTAAAGCGACGCAGTGCCGAATTGCAAAAAGGGGCCTGGTCCTTTGGCTGCCAATTGGTCCGGGGCTGAAGTGGTTAAACTGGAGAGTGCAAAATGTGGTGCAGCTCTGCACAGAAACCAATCAGCTTCCAATTTTTTTTTTTTTTTTTTATCAAAGTGTAAAGTGTAACTCCACTATCGTGGGGAAAAGAAATTTGAAAAAAAAATAATAATATAGCATAGAGCTGCACGATTCTGTGAAAAATTAGAATCACAATTTTTTTGCTTAGAATAATAATCTTTCACATTATACAAAAAAATTGGGCTAACTTTACTGTTTTGTTTAATTCATTAAAGTGTATTTTTTCCCCAAAAAATTGCATTTGAAAGACCGCTGCGCAAATACAGTGTGTCAGAAAATATTGCAACAACCACCATTTTATTCTCTACGGTCTCTGCTAAAAATATATATACAGTAAAACCTTGGTTTGAGAGTAACTTGGTTTAAGAGCGTTTTGCAAGACAAGCTAATTTTAAAAAAAAATGTTGAATTGATATTCAAGGGATGTCTTATACAAGTAGCGTCCTGTCTCAACTGAGTATAAAAGAGAAGAGAGGCGCCTCTAATGCCCCGTACACACGGTCGGACATTCTGACCACAAAATCTGTCTGATTATAATCCAACAGGTTTTGGCTGAAACTTGTGTTTCATACACATGGTCGGACAAAGTTGTTGAAAATCCGATCATTCCGAACGAGGTGACGTACAAAACGTACAACGGGAGTACGTAGAGGCCAGTAGCCAATAGCTTTCATCTCCAAATTTCTTCTGAGCATGCGTGGCACTTTGTGCGTCGGAATTCTCTATACACGATCGGAAAAAGTCTGATCGGATTTTGTTGTCGAAAGGTTTTTGCTCCTGCTCTCAAATTTTTTTACGTAGTAAATTCCGATGGAAAAAGTCAGCTAGAGCCCACACACGATCGGATTTTCCGGCAACATAATCCGATCAGACTTTTTCCATTGGAATATACGACCGCGTGTACGGGGCATTAGTGTAGCAATATGGTTACATTTAAAGAAGGTACAACATTTAGCAACATATTGCTACACTTAGAGGCGCCTCTCTCCTCTTTTATACTCTGGAGCTCCTGCTGGATTTTGCTTCTAATCCCCTTGTGGAGGCTTCCATTTGTGGGTGGACATTTTATGGTTACACAACCTGGTCACATTATTATAATCTTTTTACTGGACTATAAACTGAAGGAGTTATGAATAAATAGTTGTGGAACGAATCATTTGAGTTTCAATTATTTCTTATGTGGAAATTCGCTTTGATATACAAGTGCTTTGGATTACAAGCATGTTTCCGGAACTAATTAGGCTTGCAATCCAAGGTTTTGCTGTATAATGTTTGAGGGCTCTAAGTAATTTTCTAGCAAAAAAAAAATGATTTTAACTTGAAACCAATAAGTGTCAGATAAAGGATTAGTCTTTAAATGGTAAACATCCTCATTTACAGACCGAAGTTCATTCCTTTGAGCTAACAAACAAAACGTTACAATGTTTCTAGTTAGCGCAGCGGCTGAGGAATGTTGTGAAACCTGGCAGACTGCCTGTTTTTTTTTTTTTTTTTTTTTTACAGCTGTCAGCTTGAGCAGAGAACTCTGCATAGAATCGGGAAAATGCTTTGTTAAGATTGCGAGGGTGGAAGAATCGTGATCTCGATTCGTAACGATTAATCGTGCAGCTCTAATGTAGCATGTACAATTCATATTGTAATTGAATATTATTAAAAAATACCTTTCCTTTTCAATCAGCATTGCTGTGATTTTCTGAAAATGCAATGCAATATGGCTACCTGGAGGTGTTCTGTATACAGAACGCCCCCCAGAAATATAATTTCCTGTCCGAACACACTGTCGGACAAAGTTGTCGGAAAATCCGATCATTCCAAACGAGGTGACGTACAAAACGTAGGACGGGACTGCGTACAGGGCAGTAGCCAATAGCTTTCGTCTCCAAATTTCTTCTGAACATGCGTGGCACTTTGTGCGTCGGAATTCTCTACACACGATCGGAAAAAGTCTGATCGGATTTTGTTGTCGGAAAATTTTAGATACTGCTCTCAAATTTTTTCCGTAGTAAATTCCAATGGAAAAAGTCCACTAGAGCCCACACATGATCGGATTTTCCGACAACATAATCCAATCAGACTTTCTCCATCGGAATATTCAACCGCGTGTATGGGGCATTAGTGTTTTAGGGAAGGATGGTGTAAGGATTGCAGGGAGGGTTAGTGTTTGTGTAATACAGAAAGTTTATTTGAGGGGTTAGGATTACAGGAAGGGTTAGTATAAGTCTCACTGTTAGGGTTATGGGGATAGTAAGTATTATGGCGCGTACACACGTTCTGACTTTGTCCGCCGGACTTTCCAGCGGGGCTTCGCCGGACTTTCCGAGCGTGTGACTTGCCCACACACGCCCGGACTTCTCCGGCGGACAATCCGCGGGAAAAAGTATGCGGGACTTTTAAAAATGAACGGACTTGCCCACACACGGAGCAGTCTGTTCATTTAGAACGTAACTTTAGGTATACGTAGCTAGCGTAGGCAGTGAATGCCGGCGCGCTAGCTCCGTCACCTGGCATGGATTTAAAGGGACTCCCCACGCCGAAAAATGGCGTGGGGGTCCCCCCCAAATCCATCTCAGACCCTTATCCGAGCATGCAGCCCGGCAGGCCAGGAAAGGGGTGGGGACGAGCGAGCGCCCCCCCTCCTGAGCCATACCAGGCCGCGTGCCCTCAACATGGGGGGTGCCCTGGGGAAAGGGGGGCCATGCGCCCCCCCCACCCCAAAGCACCTTGTCCCCATGTTGATGAGGACAAGGGCCTCTTCCTGACAACCCTGGCCGTTGGTTGTCGGGGTCTGTGGGCGGGGGGCTTATCGGAATCTGGGAGCCCCCTTTTATAAGGGCGCCCCCAAATCCCGGCCCCCCACCCTATGTGAATGAGTATGGGGTACGATGTACCCCTACCCATTCACCTAAGATGTAAAATGTAAAGTAAAAAAACACACACTTTTGAAAAAATATTTTATTGCACTGCTCCGGGGGTCTTCTTCCGTCTTGGGGGTCTTCTCGCTGGACTCCTCCGCCATTTAGCTAGCTCTTTTACCGAGCGGAGAAGTCCAGCTACCTTCTTCGTCGTCGCCGCCGTCGTCTGGGGGTCTCGATCCGCCTTCGGGGGTCTTCCGGGGTCTCTTCTGTTCTTGCCGCGGTCGTCGTTTTCTGCGCCGCTGGCGCTGCCTTCTTGTTCTTCTTGTTCTTCTTGTTCTTCTTGTTCTTCTTGTTCTTCCGATGTTGACTCGTCGCTCCCTCTGGCCGGAATGGCAGAGCCGCGCTGTGCTGGGACTTATATAGGGACAAAGGGGACAGGGTCACATGCTCATGTCACATGGTGACCCCGTCCCCTTGTGATGTCACAGTCCCAGGATCCTCCGGGACTGTGACATATTAAGGGGGCAGGATATAAGTCCCAGCACAGCGCGGCTCTGCCATTCCGGCCAGAGGGAGCGACGAGTCAACATCGGAAGAAGAAGAAGAAGGCGGCGCCGGCGGCGCAGGAAACGACGACCGCGGCAAGAACAGAAGAGACCCCGGAAGACCCCCGAAGACCCCCGAAGGCGGATCGAGACCCCCAGACGACGGCGGCGACGACGAAGAAGGTAGCCGGACTTCTCCGCTCGGTAAAAGAGCTAGGTACGAGCTAGGACTCCGGCGAGAAGACCCCCAAGACGGAAGAAGACCCCCGGAGCAGTGCAATAAAATATTTTTTCAAAATTGTGTGTTTTTTTACTTTACATTTTACACCTTAGGTGAATGGGTAGGGGTACATCGTACCCCATACTCATTCACATAGGGTGGGGGGCCGGGATCTGGGGGCCCCCTTTTAAAAGGGGGCTCCCAGATTCCGATAAGCCCTCCGCCCGCAGACCCCGACAACCAATGGCCAGGGTTGTCGGGAAGAGGCCCTTGTCCTCATCAACATGGGGACAAGGTGCTTTGGGGTGGGGGGGTGTTGAGGGCACGTGGCCTGGTATGGCTCAGGAGGGGGGCGCTCGCTCGTCCCCACCCCTTTCCTGGCCTGCCGGGCTGCGTGCTCGGATAAGGGTCTGAGATGGATTTGGGGGGGACCCCCACGCCGTTTTTTCGGCGTGGGGAGTCCCTTTAAATCCATGTCAGGTGACGGGGCTAGCGCGGCGGCATTCGCTGCCTACGCTAGCTACGTATACCTGAAGTCACGTGCTAAATGAACGGACTTTCCGATGAGCGGCAAGTCCGTTCATTTCAAAAGTCCGGCGGACTAGCCTACTAACGGCGGGATTGTCCGCCGGACTGCCAAGTCCAGTGGATAATTTTAAAACAAAACTTAAAACTTTAGTCCGCCGGACTTTTTGGAAAAAAAGTCAGTCGAAGGCCCACACACGAGGGGATTATCCGGTGGACTTAGTCCAGCGGACAATCCCGCGGGATAATCCCTTCGTGTGTACGACGCATTAGGGTTGATGTTAGGGCTACATGGAGGGTTAGTAACAGTTGAGTCTTATGCCCTATACACACGACCGTTTTTCTCGTCGGAATAAACTCTGAAGGTTTTTCCGACGGAGATCCGATGGAATTCCGCTGAAATTGTCTTGCCTACACACGGTCACACCAAAGTCCAACCGTGAAGAACGCGGTGACATACAACACATACGACGGGACTAGAAAAAGGAAGTTCAATATCCAGTAGCCAACAGCTTCCGTCTCGTACTTGCTTCAGAGCATGCGTCGTCTTTGGTCTGTCGGAACAGCATACAGACGAGCGGTTTTCCCGATAGGAATTGGTTCCGTCGGAAATATTTAGAACATGTTCTCTTTCTAGGCCCATCAGAATTTTCAGAAAGTCAGATGAGGCCCACACACGATCGGAATATACGATAAAAAGATTACGTCTGACTTTTTCTGTCGGACATTCCGCACGTGTGTACGCGGCATTAGGGCAGGACATCACCCTCTTCACCTTGGGTTGTGTGCTGAAAGCTCTTATATTTATATATGTATTGTTAGCATTTTCTGATTATTATACGTATATAATGTATCTTGATATAGGAATCTGTTTTCTTTTATGTTTTCTAGAAAGAACGACTTGCTCAGGTCCGTAAACAGATATCCAAAGAAGAGTATGAAAACAGTCACCTGGGGAACTACAGGTATTAGCATTGTTTTATAAGACACTCTTCTCTTGTTTTTTTACCTATTTACACCTCTCAGTTCCATCTCCAGGATTTATTCTGTGTTGTACCTGTCATGTGAAATACGTTTCTTAGTCCATTTGGGCTATCCAACCACACTTAAGCTGTCCCAGAAAATCCATCTGTTCAGGAAAGCTTATCGCTTTCTCTAATCCCCCTATCGTCCAAAGCACTCCGTGTGTGGTCAGAAACCAGCTGCTTCAGAATCACAAAATCTTAAGCCACCTATTCTACGCCTGACATTTGTGATAACACGACCCATCTGAACATCACTTCCCGTAGTAAGCCAGCGTACAGGTTCATGTGGAAGCCATCATAGGTATGTGTTGGCATCGCAAGTCCTTATTACTCTCAGAGCTTTTTAAGGATATCTGAGAAACTCAGTGATGTATAAATATGTTTCCGGAATTAATTTCTCCATATGTGTGTCAAGGCCAGATGTAAAATCACTAGTAATGTGCTTCCCCGGGTCCTCATGCAGTTTTATATGACGCAGACCCATTATTTATGGTTAAGCCTTTTCTATCTGTCTTTGGTTAACCTCACCTGGACTTGTGACTTGATTGCTACAACATCAGAGATCTAACACTCTCCATATTTGTGTTCTGGGGCTCTCGTACACCTAGATTGGAATTGGAATACTACTAACCAGTGTCTGGATAAGGTCATCCAGTGCCCAGGGCAAAAATGCCAAATGAACCCCCCATTCCCCGGTGTGGTAGCCCGCAATTGCCTGTCTGGCTGCCAGTTTCAAGATGCAACAAAAAACAAAAAAGGTCGGGCTGTGACCGCCATCCTCAGAGTGCTGGTACCCAGTGTGGGCCACCCCCCTACCCTGTTCCCCCCGAAAATAAGACCTAGCGTGATTTTTGGTGATGGCTGCAATATAAGCTCACCCCCCAAATAAGCCCTAGTTAAAGTCCTTGTATGTTAAATTTTTACATTAATCAATGCATTTTTATAGCATTGATCGCTGTATTAATGCCAATGGTCCCAAAAACATGTCAAAATTGTCCGATGTGTCTGCCATAATGTCGCAGTCACAATAAAAATCGCAGATTCCCGCCATTACTAGTAAAAAAAAAAAAATAGTACTAAAAATGCTATAAATCTATCCCCTATTTTGTAGACACTATAACTTTTGCGCAAACCAATCAATATACACTTATTGCGATTTTTTTTTTTTTTTTTTTTACCAAAAATATGTAGAAGAATACATATCGGCCTAATCTGAGGAAATTTATTTTTTTAATATATTTTTGGGGCGATGTTTATTATAGCAAAAAGTAAAAAAAATGACGTGTTGGTATTTAAAATTGACGCTCTTTTTTTGTTTATAGCTCAAAAAATAAAAACCGCAGGGGTGATCAAATACCACCAAAAGAAAGCTCTATTTGTGGGAAAAAAAGGACGTCAATTTTGTTTGGGTGCAACGTCACACGACCGCGCAATTGTCAGTTAAAGCGATGCAGTGCCGAATCGCAAAAAGTGCTCTGGTCAGGAAGGGGGTAAAATCTTCCGGGGCTGAAGCGGTTAATATGAGCAGTCACAGTACGATACAATGACTGGCTAAATGATATCTGCGTCTAAAATAATGACTGCTAACTTTAAAACTGAGCTCCAGGCAAACAGCTAAAAATACAGATAAAATATGAATATGGGAGCTGTTTTACGTGCCAAGGATTTATATTTCTGTCTATTTACTCCTGAGATTTACACAGCCAGGTGGATGACACCTCTTTCAGTTAAGGGATACAGCGGTGTCATTTCTTTGTCCCCAACCAGTTCACTGGACAGTGATCAAGCAGCAGGTGGCTGATAAGGTCATTCCTTTGCTCATTCTTCTCTTCTTCTAGCAGCATGTCCCTTGTCAATACATTGGCATGCAGGAGACCTGATTGGGTTCCAGTCCTGTTGTCCCGACCTTTCTCAGTCTGAGTGCTGCTGTACAGGGACTGGAAGAGGCAGATACCAAGTCAGAAGTTTGTACTTACACTCAGTGCCGGGGCGTCCATAAAGGGCACAGGAGCGCCGCCCCCTCACTCCTGTCACCTCTCTCTCACCATAGATAGATTCATGCATTGCAGGAATCTATCTGTGGTCGCCGCTGCCGCCCCCTATTCAGGTGTCCGGCCTTTTGTCAGGCGGCGGGCACCTGAATTACAGCGGCAAGTTTTTTTTGAAGCGCCTGATTAGAGCCGTAGGCTTCCAAAATGGTAAACAGCGGGCGCAATGCTGTGCGAATAAATTGCTTTCCTAACACTGACCCGCCTCTCAGCCAATCAGGTGCTCGGGTCTGGTTACCTGTCACCTGATTGGCTGAAACAACAGGCGCTGTGATTGGACGCCTGATGGAGAGGACTGAAGACATCGAGGAGCGTGGACGTGGAGGACGCCACTTCGACCCGCTGTGAGACAGGTGATGCACAATGGCAGCATTTGATGGGGCACAGTAGCGGCAATTGATGGGCACACTGGCAGCAATTGATGGGGCACAGTAGTTGCAATTGATGGGCACACTGGCAGCAATTGATGGGCACACTAGCAGAAATTGATGGGCACACTGGCAGCAATTGATGGGGCACAGTAGTGGCAATTGATGGGCACACTGGCAGCAATTGATGGGGCACACTAGCAGAAATTGATGGGCACACTGGCAGCAATTGATGGGCACACTGGCAGCAATTGATGGGCACACTAGCAGAAATTGGTGGGCACACTGGCAGCAATTGATGGGGCACAGTAGTTGCAATTGATGGGCACACTGGCAGCAATTGATGGGCACACTAGCAGAAATTGATGGGCACACTGGCAGCAATTGATGGGGCACAGTAGTTGCAATTGATGGGCATACTAGCAGAAATTGATGGGCACACTGGCAGCAATTGATGGGCACACTAGCAGAAATTGATGGCCACACTGGCAGCAATTGATGGGGCACAGTAGTGGCAATTGATGGGCACATTGACAGCAATTGCTGGGTACAGTAGCTGCGTTTGATGGCACAGTGGTGGCAATTTATGGGCACAGTGGCTGCGCTTGATGGGCACAATGGCTGCGCTTGATGGGCACAGTGGCTGCACTTGATGGCACAGTAGCTCCGTTTGATGGGCACAGTGGTGGCAATTTATGGGCACAGTGGCTGCGCTTGATGGGCACAGTGGCTGCGCTTGATGGGCACAGTGGCTGCAATTGATGTATTTTTTTTCAGTTTGTTTGCACCCCCCCACAAATTTTGAGCACCAGCCGCCACTGCTTACACTGCCTGCATTTAAAAGTACATTCAATTACCTACTGCAGATCTGAATTCATTGTATTTTTTTTTTGCCTGGAGTTCAGCCTTAATAGTTGTACAATTTGCTTATAACAATCACACGTTATATTTTACTATTGTGTCTGCATTTATAATCGTTCTCATAATTCACAGACATAGAATGTTATCCGATCATCTTTGTGATCATCGTTACCCCATGTATGTCCACCATTATACACAACACTTAAAATCTGTGAACTCTTCTGAACTTCCATATGTTTCAGGTTAAGAACTGTTTATTGCCTTTCTACATACAGCTGTATGTTGTATATTTTAACAGCTACATGTTTACCCGTTTATTGCCCGGCCCTGAAGAATATCTTGGCCCCACATATAAATATAACAATAATAATAATGATTAAAGAGCATCAGACCGATCATATTTCTCATATACAGATAAATGTCCATTTTTCTCTGGCTTTGCACTGCTACATTGTTTAAATGAAATGTATGATGCTGTATACAATGCAGACAGTGATGACCCAAGACAGCCAATAAAGAAGACGCTTCTCCAAATTTGATATTAATCATTAGGTGACAAGTAGGTATTTGGTAAAAGGCCCAAGTCCCGGTTTAGTTGCTTTGCCAGAAATTCCACCTTGATATGAAAAAGCAGCAGATGATTTTAAACAGGAGGATGTTTTATAGCCGTGTTTCCTGTTCTGTGAAACTTATACCACTAAAAAATCACATACTTCAACAGGGTGGGACACAGAAGTCTAAAAGGGAAACTACGCATTGGGGTTGATTTACTAAAATTGGAGAGTGCAAAATCGGGTGCAGCTCTGCATGGTAGCCAATCGGCTTCTAACTTCAGCTTGTTCATTTAAGCTTTGGAAAAATAAACCTGGAAGCTGATTGGCTTATATGCAGAGCTGCATCAGATTTTTCACTCTCCAGTTTTAATAAATCAACCTCACAGCCCACAGAATAGGACACTCTTCTCTGTGGCAGTGCTGCTAACATAATTACCGTATATACTCGAGTATAAGCCGTCCCGAATATAAGCCGAGGCACCTAATTTTACCACAAAAAAACTGGGAAAAATGATTAACTCGAGTATAAGCCTAGGGTGAGAAATGCGCAGCTACTGTAAGTGAAAAAGAGGTCAACAATGCCCATTTGCAGCCTCACTGTGCCCATTTGCAGCCATAGGTCCCCCGAACTTCAAACTTGGTAGTTAAGGGTTCCTAGATGCCCCCTATCTGCAGCCAAAATTTGGGGTCTCTGGACCCAAAGGTTCCTGAAATGACATTGCTGCAGATGGACACAGTTGAATGAATTTGGGGCCCCATATCTTGGGTCCACTTGGTGCTAGGAACCCCAGGAAAGGTGCTGGGGTTCCTAGCGCCAAGTGGCCCCGAGATACGGGGCCCCAAAGTCAGGTCGGAAAATGTCAAGCACTTTTCTGCAGCAGAGAATGAAATTTTCCGAACCGATATGGATATGTTGTAGTGCTGGTTCGACTGGGTTTGCATACCAAATTTGGGGGTCCTAGCACCAAGTGGCCCCGAGATACGGGACCCAAAGTTGGGTAGGAAATAGTCATTCTCTGCTGCAGAAAAGTGATTGACTCCAGTATAAGCCGAGGGGGGCATTTTCAGCACAAAAAAAATGTACTAAAAAACTCGGCTTATACTCGAGTATATACGGTAGTTGCAGACTTGTCTTGGTGTATCTCAGTCAAGCAACATCATGCACAAGAAAAGTCTGATGCTCTGTGCCAGGGCTCTCCAAACGTTTCAGTATGAGAGCAACAATGTATATTTTCTAATTATTCAGGGTCCCCATCAGAGCCCCCCTTACATTACAGTCCCCCCTTACGTCAGGGTCCCCATTACAGTCTCTTCTTACATCAGAGTCCTTATTATAGTCCCCCTTAATCAGGGTCCTTATCAGGGATACCCCTTACTTCAGGGTCCCCATTAGATTCCCTATTGCATCATAGTCCCCATCAGAGTCACCTTTACATCAGAGTACCCATCAGAATCCCCCTTACATCAGGGTCCCCATTAAAGGAGATTCTGATGGGGACTATGATGTAATAGGGAATCTAATGGGGACCCTGAAGTAAGGGGGGATTCTAATGGGGACCCCGATCAAAAGAGAAGTACTCACCTAGGTGGATGCAGCATCGGTCTGATGCTGCATCTAAGACTGAGAACTGAGCAATCAAAGACCGCTGATCGCTCAGTTCTCAGTCTTCACTGAGCTGAAAGCGGTGACTGTTAGTTACACTGAAGGGCTGGGCTGAGGAAGAGGCGGGGGGCTAACTCAAGCTCTTGGCAGCTCAAGATCTTTCCAGAAAGAAGTCCAGAAAACTTGAGTGTAAAATGAAGTACACCCCTGTGATCCATAGAAGTAGGGCCAAGAAAGCTTTGGCCCTACTTCTCCTTTAAAAGAGAAGTATGAGTTTGTCTCTCTCTTTTATATATATGTATATATGTATGTATATATATATATATATATATATATATATATATATATATATATATATATATATATATATATATATACAGTACATATACTCACCTAGGTGGATACAGCATCTGTCCCTGCTGCTTCTTAGACTGAGAACTGAGCAATCAAAGACCACTGATCGCTCAGTTCTCAGCCTTCACTGAGCTGAAAGCGGTGACTGTTACTTACACTGAAGGGGCGGGCTGAGGAAGAGGTGGAGGGGGGCTAACTCAAGCTCTTGGCAGCTCAAGATCTTTCCAGAAAGAAGTCCAGAAAACAGGTTACAGGAGTGTAAAATGAAGTGCACCCCTGTGATCCATAGGAGAAGTAGGGCCAAGAATGCTTTGGCCCTACTTCTCCTTTAAAAGAGAAGTATGAGTTTTTCTCTCTCTCTATTAAATATATATATATATATATATATATATATATATATATATATATATATATATATATATATATATAGACCGTACATATACTCACCTAGGTGGATGCAGCATCTGTCCCTGCTTCTTCTAATGCCCCGTACACACGGTCGGAAATTCCGACCACAAAATCCGTCAGATTTTTTCCGACGGATTTTGTCCGACACTGGTGTTGCATACACACGGTCGGACAAAGTTGTCGGAAAATCCGATCATCCTGAACGTGGTGACGTTCGTTGTGTACGACGGGACTACGTAGAGGCTAGTAGCCAATAGCTTTGGTCTTGTAATGTGATCTGAGCATACGTGGCACTTTGTCCGTCGGAATTCGCTACACACGATTGGAAAAAGTCCGATAGGACTTTGTTGTCGGAAAATTTGAGAGCAGGAGATAAAACTTTGTCTGTCGGATTTTCCGAGTCTAATAAAATTCTAATGGAGCCCACACACGGTCGGAATTTCCGACAACATTGTCCGATAGGACATTTTCCGTTGGAAAATCCGACCGTGTGTATGGGGCATAAGACTGAAAACTGAGCCATCAAAGACTGCTGATCGCTCAGTTCTCAGCCTTTACTGAGCAGAGAGCCATGACTGTTAGTCAACGGCTCTCGGCTGTGACCCTCCAGTGCTCACTGGAGGACCAGGTTGAGGAGGAGGTGGGAGGGGCTGACTCAAGCTCTCAGCGCCTCTGGATTTTTCCAGAGCCTGGACCAGCTGAGTGACGTCAGATAACAGCGTGTTTTAGCCCGCCGTTGGCTGAAAACCAGCACAGGGGTGCAGAATAAGGTGCACTCCTGTGATCCATAGGAGAAGTAGGGTCAAAAAGTTTTGGCTATACTTCTCCTTTAAGGGGGAGTCTAATAGGGGCCCTGATGTAGGGAGGATTCTGATGGGTACTCTGATGTAGAGTCCCCCCTTAGGTCAGGGTACCATTAGAGTCCCCCCTTACATCAGAGTCCCCATTATTGTCCCCCTTACATCAGGGTCCCCATTATTGTCCCCCTTACATCAGGGTCCCCATTATTGTCCCCCTTACATCAGGGTTCCCATCAGAATCCCCCCTTACAGAGCCCAGGTGTAGGTTTGGGATGGAGGGTGCAGTGAAGACAATAGGCAGGCTATGCTGACCTTTATCCTCAATCTGTGCCACTGACCCTAGCTGCAGGCTGGATAAAATCTTGTAGAGGGCCGGAGTTTAGAGACCCCCTGCTCCAGGCTCTCATGCATGATATATTTTTACGCTTTGAACTGAACCAAAGCTAGATGACAGAAGTTAAACGCAAAATGGAAAAAAGAAGCCTTAGAATCTCTTCTAAACGTCAAATAAATACCGTGAAATAAATAGCAAGAGAAGCATGAAGATCATTAGGCTGGAGTGGAGGAAGCTTGGCGCAGAGCTGGGTGCGAGACAGTCTCAACCTTCTCTTGGCGGAATCCCAGGAATTAGAAGCATTAATTGAATCCAAGTGTGTTCTTTATGGAGAAAGAAGTGATTAGAGGAGTTGTCAGGGTACACGCCTGTCCAGACAGCGCAAATGCCTGGAAATGGGATATTTGTCACAGCCAGACTTTAGAAATCCTGACATATTTATATCTATTTTTAACTAAATAGAATTAAAATGTTCCCTTCCTTTGTGGCACGGCCAAGGGTCATTTCTCTTTCTCTCGTCTTTTTGATATATAGTCTTGGTATAAAGTCTTCTGTAAGCTCCTGGCTTGAAATGGTTGTTTGTCTGTTGGATCTACATCTACACTGTTTAATGAAATGTCCTGTATGTGCTGTACTGGGCGTGAAATATGTAAACTGCCATCCTTGGTTTTTATAGACATCGACTGCAGTGGGGCAATCATATGGACTGCTGCTTTTACAGAAGGGTAGGGATGAATAGCTCCCAACTGTCCCTGATTCCGAGAGACTGTCCCTAATTTGAAACAATGTCCTTCTGTCCCTCTTTCCCCCTCATTTGTCCCTCATTCCCCCTCATTTGTCCCTCATTCCCCCTCATTTGTCCCTCATTTTGGTCTAGTCCATATACCGTATATACTTGAGTATAAGCCGACCCGAGTATAAGCCGAGGCACCTAATTTTACCACAAAAAACTGGGAAAACGTATTGACTCGAGTATAGGGTGAGCAATGCGCAGCTACTGTAAGTGGAAAAGAGGGTCAACAATGCCCATTTGCAGCCTCACTGTGCCCATTTGCAGCCTCACTGTGCCCATATGCAGCTATAGGTCCCCCAAACTTCAAACTCTGTAGTTAGGGGTTCCTAGATGCCCCCTAGCTGCAGCCAAAATTTGGGGTCTCTGGACCCAAAGGGTCCCAAAATTACATTGCTGCAGGTGGACACAATTGACCGACTTTGGGGCCCCGTATCTCGGGGCCACTTGGTGCTAGGAACCCAACATTTGGTGTGCAAACCCAGTGGAACTAGCAGTAAAACATATCCATAGCTGGGGTTCCTAGCACCAAGTAGCCCTAAAGTCGGTTCGGAAAATGTCAAGCACTTTTCTGCAGCAGAGAATGACATTTTCCGAACCGACTTTGTTGCCCCGTATCTCGGCCCACTTGGTGCTAGGAACCCCAGTTGGATATGTTGTGGTGCAGGTTCCACTGGGTTTGCACGCCAAATTTGGGGTTCCTAGCACCAAGTGGCCCAGAGATACGGGGCCCCAAAGTCGGTTTGGAAAATGTCATTTTCTGCTGCAGAAAAGTGCTTGACTATAAGCCGAGGGGGGCATTTTCAGCACAAAAAATGTGCTGAAAAACTCGGCTTATACTCGAGTATATACGGTAGCTGTATATAAAATGCACTTTTTATCTTTCAAAAAGTGTTTCCCAGTGCTAAACCTTTCCTCCAAATTCTAAAAGCCAATATAAAGGAATAGCAGTGGTAAAAAAAAAATTACACATCCCCTTTGTCCCTAGTGGTCTGTCCAGTGCCCTGCATGTCGTTTTATATTATAAATACAGTACTTACAAGTGGGGTATGCCTGTACATTTTTTTCTGCCTGGAATTTGGAGATTGTCCATAGCAACCAAAAAGTGTCCCTTTATGTCAAAAGTGGTTTTAGACCAGCTAGAAAACAGCGATAATAAATTAGAATCACAATTTGTCAAACACTAAATCTAATGACAGCGACAATTCTGAAACTGAGCAAATTTCAGTGTTTTTGATTTGATTACATTATTGAATCATTTTTATAGTTATTAATTATATTATAATTTATGATTTTGTGTTTCAAACTTTATCATACCTGGGATGTCTACTAGACTCTGGTTTGGACAGATTTAAAGTGGAGGGCCACCCTGAAAAAAAAAAATAGATAAAAATGTTAATAAAAATTTAAAATGAAAAATTTTTTTTTTTTTTTTTTTTTTTAACTTACCAGAAATGGCTGTTGCTAGGCAGATCGTCCTAATCTGCCTCTTCCTGTTCTGCGGCGCTGTTCTGTCTTCTGCTCCTACGCCGTCTTCTAGTGAATGGGGCGCGGTGTGTTATGGGAACTGTGTGTCCCACAACACATCGATTTCCCCATTTACAAAGCGCTGCGCGACGACTCGCGCATGTGCAGTAGGCCGCGCGACGACTCGCGCATGCGCATTACTGAGGATAGCAGCGCTGGGACCGGATGCCGAGGGACATCTCGGCCTCCACGACCGATATCGCGGGCGCCCTGGGAGGGTAAGTGTACTTATTAAAAGTCAGCAGCTACCTTTTTTTTAGCTGCTGACTTTTAACATTTTTTTTTTTTGCTGAAACACCCCTTTAACCACTTCAGCCCCGGACCAATTGGCAGCCAAAGGACCAGGCCCCTTTTTGCGATTCGGCACTGCGTCGCTTTAACTGACAATTACGCGGTCGTGCGACGTGGCTCCCAAACACAATTGGCGTCCTTTTTTTCCCACAAATAGAGCTTTCTTTTGGTGGTGACTTGATCGCCCCTGCGGTTTTTATTTTTTGCGCTATAAACAAAAATAGAGCGACAATTTTGAAAACAATGCAATATTTTTTGCTTTTTGCTATAATAAATATCCCCAAAAAAATATATAAAAAAACATTTTTTTTCCTCAGTTTAGGCCGAAACGTATTCTTCTACATATTTTTGGTAAAAAAAAATCGCAATTAGCGATTATTGATTGGTTTGCGCAAAAGTTATAGCGTTTACAAAATAGGGGATCGTTTTATAGCATTTTTATTAATATTTTTTTTTTTTACTAGTAATGGCGGCGATCAGCGATTTTTATTGTGACTGCGACATTATGGTGGACACATCGGACATTTTTGACACATTTTTGGGACCATTGTCATTTATACAGCAATCAATGCTAATTAAATGCATTGATTCCTGTATAAATGACAGTGGTAGTTAACCACTAGGGGGGGGGGGGGTTTTGGGCTGTGACGTGTGTGTGTTTTTTTACATTAGGGGGCGGGGCTGACGTCATTGATTGGCTTTCCCGATGACCTGGAACAGCCGATCTATGACAGGCAGAGTAGGAAGTGCGGGGAGAGGTTTGTTTACACATACCTCTCCCCGTTCTTCAGCTCTGTGACCCGATCGCGGGACACCAGCGGCGATCGGGTCTGCTGGTCCCGCGGCCGGGGTCACGGAGCTCCCGACCCACGGGCAGGCAATTAAAGGGCCACGTACAGGTACGTGATTTTGCCTGCCCGTGCCATTCTGCCGCAGTATATCTGCGTGAGGTGGTCGGGAAGCGGTTAAGTGAGTTATTGCTAAGAATTGCAGGCCTACAATATAAAACGCCAAATTTCCATGCAAAATAATTGTACCGGTTTTGGTACAAAATTCCTGACATAATCATACCGCCAGGGAGGTTAATAAAACATTTGTTGGACAAATGTCAAGCACATTACTGTAGGAATTTAGTCCATAATTTCTCTAATTGATTACTGAAATAACTCAACCAGAAAATATAGCCACTAGGTGAAGCTAACCATCAGAAGGATTACTCTATTAGAGAAATTAAAGCCAAAAATCGTGCGGCATGCAACAATGTGTTTGACGTGTCCAACAAATTTTTATAAATCGACTTCTTTGTGTTTATATTAGAGTTGAAGGAGGTAAGTAAGAAACCTTCTGTGTTAGTAAAAGGAGTACAGGACATCTCTAATTTAGCTCTGCGAAGGTATTTCTCACTTCAGCTTTGATCCACCTTCAGATGTTGGCTAGGTTTTATATTTTTCATGAACGTCTGCCTGTTCACAGATGGAGCTTTCCCTGTAATACATACTTGGCCTTTTTTCCCGTTTGGGAATCAAACCTATATAGCACACTAGACTGGGCCGACCACCAGTGAGGAACGTAACAGAACATAAAGCATGATTGAGATTTTGAGTTGAAGCTTTTCGTAATTAGCCACCTAGAAGCAAATAACTTCCCATCTCCTTTTTTTTTTAAAAAGACTGTTAATAGACCGCCGGAGGCTATGTATCTTTACGTCATTAGTCTTGCTCGCACCGTTCATTAATAGCGATGCGGCAACCATCTTGTCTTTGTATTTCTCCTCTTAGATTTTGTTGGAAATGAGTTTGGTACGTGAGCCCCCACCTTGTTCACTTTCCATCAAGTCTGAGGATTCCAGATGAACTGCTAGCTAGTAATTCCTTCTTAATGTTCCCATGCTTCTCATCTTTCTTGATTGAACCTTATCAAGGACATATATTTTAAAATAGAGTAAAACTTGGAAAATGACAAAACTTTCATATACCTTACAAGTTCTCGGCAAATATTCATCTTTTTTTTTTTTCATCTTACAACATTGCTTCAACTTGCCAGAAGGCTTTTCTGCAAGAGAGGGTAAATCATTTTAAAAACAGCGGCCAATTTTTTTGCTGTCAGTATTTTAAAGGAAAGCAGTTGTAAATAGTAAAACAGAACTTCACTTAACGGAGGACGGGTCAGAGCTGCTCCCTCTGTTTTGTACTACATGTTAAAACCATTGTAGGCTATGAGAAATCTCCAGTGTGCAAAGAATCATTATTATCTCTACCATACTTGCAAACAATTATGGATTCATTGGCTTTGCCCCCTCGTGGGTAGGGTTGGGGATGTAGGCAGAGGCACCCATATCAGCAAGTTGTCTGATTATTAAAAATAGAATTCGATGGTTATTGAAGATGGCATAGCCGTATAACTGTTTTTGTTTTACATCTTTACAGATTATAAAGAAAATATCAAATGGATAAAAATGGTCCTCTTACTTTCTCATGCAGTGTCAGAGGCCATGCTGCCTTGTAAGACCCCTTTCCCACTGGGGCGGGAAATAGGGGAAAATAGCCTCCGATAAGCGCCTGAAAACCGCCTCCCATTCATTGCAGTTTGTTTTTTTACACTGGGGCGGTGCGCTTGTGGAACGTTTCGAAAAGTCCTGCAAGCTGCATCTTTGGGGCAGGTTGGGAGCGCTGTATTTAGCGCTCCCAAAGCACCCTGTCCATTGCAATGAATGGGCAGCGCTTCTATAGTGCCTGCAAAGCGGGAGTTTTTACCTTTTTTTTGGGGTAAGGGTTAGGGGTTCCTAGATGCCCCCTAGCTGCAGCCAAAATTTGGGGTCTCTGGACCCAAAGGGTCCCAAAATTACATTGCTGCAGATGGACACAATTGACCGACTTTGGGGCCCCGTATCTAAAATATTTTCATCTGGGTGATTCTCCCCTTTTTTTCATGATTCCCATAATATAGTGGTCAACAGAATTAACCTTGATTTGGTAGTTGTCCACAAGATGGAGTTAGTGGGTTTTCCCCCCCTCTATCGCCAGTAAAGATCACGTTCGTGTGTTCTTTATTTTTTAATTTATTTTATTTTATCATCTAATATCGTTCCTTAATTGAGGAATATCCCCTCTTTTGGTTTTTAATTCATGATTCTCATAGAATGGCCACATTTGGTTGTTTTTACCTGAAGGTACATCTAATATGGAATTTCATGTTTATCCGCCATTGTGGATTTACTCCAGGGCGTGTCTGTCAAGTTTTGTATAAAGTTGCGATGATTCAGTGCGTCGCCCGTTCCCCAGAAGACGTCAATAGACGAAACGGACGTAGGGAGGCTGACGCACTGATGTCATCACGTTCCGCATTGAGAGCGGGTGTTCTGCTAGCCGGCCGGCGGTGTTTTTTATGTGTATTCTGCGAGTATCTATTTGTTCTGATGTAAGTAGAACTTTTATTTGATTTAATAAAATTTTAATATGGTTTCACACTATGGGAGCATCCCTTATTCTTATATATCCACATGCTGAGACTGTATGGTTCCCTGGCTTCATATCCTTGGAGGAATTCCATCCCAGAGACACCCTATAAGGGAAGTGTTGCCCACATCCGGGATTCTGGTCGTACCTACCAGCTGAGAATTGGTTTTGGAGATAATTGTGTTACAGGCTTATCAAAGCTTGCCTTCTAGTAAGCACACTATTAGAGCGGTGGTGGATCACGGTTACCTGGTGGATTTCTTTCACAGTGACTTTTTGGATATCATATTGTCACATTATTTTTTTTCACTCATCACTTTTAGTCTTATATGGATTCTAAGACTAAGCATATAGTTTTACTATTTAATTGACTTTTTCACATGGACTAATTTATTATTATTATTTGAGTTTTTTTCACTCCTTGGTTATTCAGATTATTATTTATCATCCAGCGTGGCTTTTTCCATTGTATATTTCTGTTATATGTGTATATCCCACATTTATTAGCTGCTGCTTTATTCACTGGTCATACACTCCTATTTTGGTATATTGTTTTTTATATACTTTTTTATTAATACTTTATTTAGCTTAGTGATTAGCGCGGTGTTAGCTCCACATTTTTTCTATTTGTATTTGGGAGGTAATCTGCAGTGCCTTCTCCAAAGACTTGGAGGCACATTATCATGTACAGTCAATCCACAGCATCAACAGTTGTTATTTTGAGCATTATTTCCTTGGCTCCCTAAACACTCACCTGCTGGCAGTGCCCACCTGCAAAAGCAATTTTCAATTATGACCCGCCGCACCCCAAACATTACATTTCATTTACCGGTATAATCTTTCAAATCCAGTGTTTACCGAGTGATCGATGGGTGTCAGAAGCACTTGTCAAGTGCCACCTTCTAAAGTACTGTATATCTAAAGCCATTTTTTTAGTAGGGAATGGTTATAAACCATTCAGTTTTTTTTTTTTGCCTTATATGTCCCATTAGGGATAAGTACCTTTAATTCCTATGCTGAAATAGGATAGGAAATGGGGGATCAAACTCATTGAGAGGTAAGTGTTCATTGTCTTTTAGAGCAGGAGCAATGCTTTAGATTTTTTTAGTTAGGTAACAGTCACATTTTTTTTTCCTACTCTTTGTCATCTGTTTATATTTGGTTCTGCTGTTTTTTTATATGTAATTTTTGTTCATATTGTTGCTGGAGAGGACTTCCCAAATGTGTTGGCTATGTTTACATACTGTATATACTCGAGTAAAAGCCGAGTTTTTCAGCACATTTTTTTTGTGCTGAAAATGCCCCCTCGGCTTATACTCGAGTCAAGCACAGAGAATGACATTTTCCGACCCGACTTTGGGGCCCCTGAATTTGGATATGTTGTAGTGATAGGTCCACTGGGTTTGCACACCACATTTGGTTCCTAGCACCAAATGACCCCGACATATGGGGCCCCAAATTCGGTCAATTGTGTCCATGTCCAGCAATGTCATTTCGGGACCCTTTCAGCACATTTTTTTGTGCTGAAAGTGCCCCCCTCGGCTTATACTTGAGTCAAGCACTTTTCTGCAGCAGAGAATGACATTTTCCGACCCGACTTAGGTGTCCCGTATTTCCCGTATGCTAGGAACCCCAAATTTGGTGTGCAATCCCAGTGGAACCAACACTACATCATATCTAAATTTGGGGTTCCTAGCACTAAGTGGCCCCGATATACGGGGCCCCAAAGTCGGTTCGGAAAATGTCATTCTCTGCTGCAGAAAAGTGCTTGACATTTTCCGAACCGACTTTGGGGCTCCGTATCTTGGGGCCACTTGGTGCTAGGAACCCCAGCTATGGATATGTGCTAGTTCCACTGGGTTTGCACACCAAATGTTGGGTTCCTAGCCCTAAGTGGCCCCGAGATACGGGGCCCCAAAATCGGTCAACTGTGTCCATCTGCTGCAATGTCATTTCAGGACCTTTTGGGTCCAGAGACCCCAATTTGGCTGCAGCTAGGGGGCATTTAGGAACCCTTAACTACCAAGTTTGAAGTTCGGGGGACCTATGGCTGCAAATGGGCACAGTAAGGCATGCAAATGGTGACAGGGAGGCTGCAAATGGGCATTGTTGACCCTCTTTTCCACTTACAGTAGCTGCGCATTTCTCACCCTAGGCTTATACTCGAGTCAATAAGTTTTCCCAGTTTTTTGTGGTAAAATTAGGTGCCTCGGCTTATATTCTGGTCAGCTTATACTCGAGTATATACAGTAAATCAAATGGAGCACATTTGAATAAGAACCATTCTCCCATTCTTTCCTGTATAATGCCCCGTACACACGGTCGGAAATTCCAACCACAAAATCCGTTGGATTTTTTCCGACGGATTTTGTCCGACACTGGTGTTGCATACACACGGTCGGACAAAGTTGTCGGAAAATCCGATCATTCTGAACGTGGTGACGTTCGTTGCGTACGATGGGACTACGTAGACGCTAGTAGCCAATAGCTTTGGTCTTGTAATGTGATCGGAGCATGCGTGGCACTTTGTCCGTCGGAATCCGCTACACACGATCGGAAAAAGTCAGATAGGACTTTGTTGTCGGAAAATTTGAGAGCAGGATCTCAAACTTTTTCCGTCGGAGATTCTGACGGAAAAAGTCAGATGGAGCCCACACACGGTCGGAATTTCCGACAACATGGTCCGATAGGACATTTTCCGTCGGAAAATCCGACCGTGTGTACGGGGCATAAGGCTTTGCTTCTCCTGATTGGAGTAGATCACTCCCTTTTTGCTGTACCCTATTTTGCTTACCACTATACCTAGGACCCCTTCAGCCAATCACATCTTGTGCACGTAAACAACCTATAACGTACAGACCATAACGATCTCCGGTTTTGCTCCTGGATTTTTTTCTTTCTCCAGTCCAGGATAAGGATTAGACATGTGCAATTCGTTTTGTTTTTTTGTTTTTTTTCGTTATTTTCGTTCGTTCATTTTCGTACGAATGAACGAATCGTACGAATCCGAATAACGAATCGTACGAATCCGATTAACGAATCATTTGAATCTAACGAATCCGAAAAACAACGAAAATCCGAAAAAACCGAATTAGAAACAACGAATGTACTAATGAAGAAAATCCGAAAAACGAAAACGAACGAAAAAATTCGTACATTCGTAACTTTTTTTTTTTGTTGAATTGGTAATTTTCCGTGTCCCTTACAATGGTGCTGCTAAACGTGCTTCGAATGGATTGAACAAAAAAATTTGTACATTCGTAACTTTTTTTTTCGATTCGTAACTTTTTTTTATTTTTTTTCGATTTGTAATTTCCGTATCTCTATTGAACAACAAAATTCGTACATTCGTAACTTTTTTTTTCGATTCGTAACTTTATTTTTTTCGATTCGTAACTTTATTTTTTTCGATTCGTAACTTTTTTTTTCGTAAATTATTAAAATGTAATAATAGCATACAAATTACATAAAATTATGAATTATGCTCCGATTACGAATCTACGAATGTTACGAATGTACAAATAAATACGAATGCGTCCGAAAATTAAACTAACGAAAAAACGAAACAACGAAAAAATACCTCTTACGAATGTACGAATCGTTACGAATCAACGGAAACGAAAAAAAAACGATTTTTTTTCGGAAACGAAAAAAACGAAACGAAAATAAACAAATTTTTTTGTTGTGCACATGTCTAATAAGGATAAGAACCCAAGAGCTCTGATATTTCAATCCTGACAGTTTCCCTTTAAATTTCTCCGGATCTTTTACTTTCTGTTAGGAGAAAACTAAATAAAATATATGTCCCCTGCGTGTCTGTGACGGTACGTCTGTACCCATTGCATAGAAGATTGTTCGTGT
This sequence comes from Lithobates sylvaticus, assembly GCA_028564925.1. Lineage (NCBI taxonomy): Eukaryota > Metazoa > Chordata > Amphibia > Anura > Ranidae > Lithobates > Lithobates sylvaticus. The sequence goes on from CM053032.1 coordinate 239,232,532, forward strand.
CTCTGCTGCTCCTCACTCGGGTTTTAATGCTATTCTGACTGTTATCTTTATCAAAGACAATGGCAAGTTTATTCACGGCCTGATATTTGTGTCTTTTTTTTTTTTTTTTGTTTACCCTTTTCTCTCAGGCGTATCTACCCACCGGAGGATAAACTGCTGTTAGAAAAGTACGAGGGTCTTCTGAGCACAGCCTTCCAGACATTCCTTGCTGGCAGGGCCGCCTCGCTGCAGCGTGAGATGAATAATCCGCTGAAAAGGATGAAGGTGCATCCAGTGTGGAAGAGTTGACAGGCTGGAGCGTATTATAGTCCTCCATGTGTTGTGTCCTCTGCGGGGCTTAGACTAGTCACACCTCGCATCCTGCAACCCAGACAATTAAACCGTTATTCAATTAATTCAAGTGGTCTGGTGGCAGGGATGTGTCCTCCGGGGAAGTTGAATAAGTAAATAAGATAATCGGGGTGGGAGGAGAGGGAGGCCGCAGTGCAGCATGGAGAGGATTACTGTCACGTTCACCAAAGTCAACGGGAGCTTCATAGAACTTCATTCCTGATAATAAAGCCAGCAAGAGAAATAAACTAGTTACAGTTCTGTGACTTCTCTGCTGGAGGCCACTTAACCCCCCCAGATCGCCCTGGTCAGGAACAGTATTATGACCACCTACCTAAAGGGGCATCAGGTTTTCCTGCTTGAACAGGGGGTCACAAAACGATGGTCTGCGAGCCAAACCAGGCCCAATAGGATTGCAGCTAAGGTCAGTGGCATAATCTCATTGGGCACAACAGATTAAGGATTGGGGTCAACAGAGGCTGCCTATTGTCTCCACCTTTCCCCACTCACAGTCAACAGTCTCCCAGCCTTCACCCCTGCAGTCTCCAAATGCAGGTTTCCTTCTACCCCCGCTGCTCGGTCATCATCCCCATCGTTGGTTGCTAGGACCTATGACGTCTCAGCAACCAATGATGTGCTTACCCTGGCATTCACAGGAGGATGGAACGTCCTTTGTCCATACCTGCTCCACTTCCCGTCCTGCCAATACAGTCGGGGGGGCTTTGATGGCAATGCTGATGTAAGGGGGGAATCTGCTAGGGGGCTGTTGTAAGGGGGGACTCTCATAGGATCCCTGATGTAAGGAGGGGACTCTGATGGGGTGCCTGATGTAAGGGGGGACTCTGATGTAAGGGGGACGCTGATGAGGACCCTGATGTAAGGGGAAACTCTTATTTAAGGGGGACGGTGATAGGATCCCTGATGTAAGGGGGACTCTGATGGGGTGCCTGATGTAAGGGGGGTCAGATGGGGATTCTGATGTAAGGGGGATGCTGATGGGGACCTTGATGTAAGGGGGGACTCTGATGTAATGGGAACACTGATGGGGACCCTGATGTAAGGGGAAACTCTTATGTAAGGGTGATGTTGATGAGGACCCTTATGTAAGGGGGGACGCTGATGGGGACCCTGATGTAAGGGGGGACTGTGATGGGCATCCTAATGTAAGGCAGGACTCTCTGACAGGGACCCTGATGTAGGGAGCGATCATGATGTAAGGGCGACTTTGATGGGTATTCCTGGTGTAAGGAGGGACTCTGGTTTCAGAGGGTCTCTGATGGGGAACCCTGATATATGGAGAAACCATGATGTAAAGAGGGACTCTGATGTAAGGGAGAAGAAATGAGGATAAAGGATTGCCCGGTGATCGAAGAGGTAATTCGTTTGTATTTTATTCCCACATCTCTGCTCTCTGCACAGACTATGTATAGCAGTGTGATGATGTCACTACTACTTTACAAGGTGATAACTGGGTTTGCAAAGGTATTTGACAAACACAGCGTGAATTTCCTGTATATCCTTTGTAGCTATCAAGGAATACTTTGTATTTGAATGATTTTTGTGCTTGGACCTAAGCTTTAAGCAACCTGCTTTGTTATGCTATGAGTGTGATGATGTCACTGCTTCTTTTACGAGCTAACATCTGGGTTTGTATGGCATTTGGTGCACACAAAGTAGATTTAGATCCTTTGTAGCTATTGAGGAATATATTTAAATAAAAATAAATTTGGGCCTGGAGTTCAGCTTTAAAGTTCATCGCTGGAGCTAGATGGACCTCAGGTAAGGCTTAGGGGGGACGAGGGGGGCTGCTGCACATAGAAGGCATTTTATCTTATTGCATAGAATGCATTAAGATTAAAAACCTTCTGACTTTACAACCACTTTAAATTAAAGTGATTGTGAATGTTTTAAACCTTAATGCATTCTCTGCATTAAGGTAAAAAACCTTCCAAAAGCTTCTCCCCCCCCCCCCCCAGCCACCCCTTAAACACCCACCTGAACCTAATCTTGATGCAGAGCTGTGCCTGTTTGTAGCAGTTCTTCTTCGTCTTCTCCTTTCTTCTTCTTCTTCTTCTTCTTCTTCTTCTCTCTCTCTCTCTATCTGTGTCTATAGACACACACAGACCAGCTTGGGGTCATGTCCGTTATGCCGCGTACACATGAGCAGTTTTTCTGACGGAAAAATCTTGGATGGTTTTTCCGACGGAATTCCGCTCAAGCTTGGCTTGCATACACACGGTCACACAAAATTTTGCCTAACTTTCGACCATCAAGAACGCGATGACATACAACACTATGACGAGCCGAGAAAATGAAGTTCAATGCTTCCGAGCATGTGTCGAATTGTTTCCGAGCATGCGTCGGAATTGGTATTTCGGATTGAAACTTTTTCCGACCGAAAAATTGAGAACAAGCTCTCAATCTTTTGCTGGCTGGAATTCGGCCAGCAAAAGTCCGATGGAGCATACACATGGTCGCATTTTCCGGCTGGAATTTCCTATTGTGTGTGTATAAGAGTTCCCTGATAGTAAGCGGCTTGCTATGGGGGGCAATTGGAGAAGAGGTAGAGCTAAGAGCACTGGCTGGGGACCCCAGAAAAGGAGGATTGAGGCTGCTCTGTGCAAAACCATTGCACAGAGCAGGTAAGTATGGCATGTTTGTTATTTAACCAATAGCTGACCGCCGGCTGTCTATTGACGGACAGGCGGCACAGCTCTCAGGACGGGAGGGCGTCATATGATGTCCTCCCCTTCCCGGCCCTCCAGGGAGTGCGCACGCGCAGCCAGCAGCGCGCACGCGCCATGTCACTGGGCACCTGATGCGCGTGCCCAGCGGCCGCGATGTCCGCCGGGCACCCGCGATTGCCCGGTAACACATCGGGACCGTGTGTAAATCCACGGTCCTGTCAGAGGAGAGCAAAAAGTAAAACATTATGGGGATAAAAAAAAGACACCTAGAAAGTTATTTGTGCCAACAAAGATGCATGCTGAATTTTGTAGCGTGCAAACGCATTACAATTTTGTAGAAACCATAAAATTCACACACGCTTCTGTACCATGTGAGGCCTTTCTGGAATTCATTTTGGAATAACCTCAAGCAATATAATTACTGTAGACCCCGACTTTAGATTTTCATATGCAATAGCAAAGATAATCTGGTCTAAAGCCCCATACACACGGTCGGATTTTCCAACGGAAAATGTCCTATCGGACAATGTTGTCAGAAATTCCGACCGTGTGTAGGCTCCATCGGACTTTTTCCATCGGATTTTCCGACGGACAAAGTTTTATCTCCTGCTCTCAAATTTTCCGACAACAAAGTCCGATTGTGTGTAGCGAATTCCGACGGACAAAGTGCCACGCATGCTCAGATCACATTACAAGACCAAAGCTATTGGCTACTAGCCTCTACGTAGTTCCGTCGTAGGCAACAAACGTCACCACGTTCAGAATGATCGGATTTTCCGACAACTTTGTCCGACCGTGTGTATGCAACACCAGTGTCGGACAAAATCCTTCGGAAAAAATACGATGGATTTTGTGGTCGGATTTTCCCACCGTGTGTACGGGGCATTAAAAGCATCTTCGCTTGGTGAAAAAGTTTCACTAGAGTAAAGTTAACGTTCTACTTTCATAACTGACTCCTTGTGCTGTCTTGTTGCAGAAAGTCTTTGAAAGCCTCTGTCCGGCGTGTTTTTGTTCACCATAAAAGCTTGATATTCCTTACCGGCACTGTGAACACTTACCTGAGGCTGACACTGAGAAATCTTTAACGATGAGGATTGACTTTTTTTTAAAATATATTTTATGTAAGCATTGAGCAGAAGTCTCATGTCTTTCCCAGGAGTCACAGAGGCAGACATGCTATAGGATCAGAGAATATATAATATTACCAGGGAGTTGAGATGCCCCTTAGCTTTGTGGAGATCCCAGAGTAGAATGGCCTGGTTTGACAGCAGATTAGAAATGCACGGTAGCAGGAGAATGTACGCTACGTCGTTACTTATGGAACTGTGCTTGTTATAGTCTATGTACATCAAACAACTTCTACAAAGTTAGATCTCATTCTGCGTTTCTCACTATTAGTGTGGTATGTAGTTCTGTATAGCTGAAGAGGTTTACTATTTAGCTCCTGGTGGTGTGTCAGTTTATCTCCAACATTCTCTCTAGCAGATATGTCAAACTCAAATGGAATAGAGGAAACTCCAGGCAAGATTTTTTTAATTTAGTTATGGATGGAATGGGGAACTTGGAACGTTGCGCTTTTTGTTGCTGTTTGTATCCTCGTTAAGGCGATTTTACCCACTTTCATTATGACTAAGGACAAGAAGTGAGGAAAATTGTCTTTAACGAGTACAGACCAGGGCCATCTTAAGAGCATTATAGGCCCCCGGGCAATACGGTGCACTGGGGCCCTGTCTACACGATCACGCATGAGAATAAAAATGCAAATTATCAATAAGGCTATATTTATTGGTACTTCCAACAAAATCAGTGTTTAAACATTAACACAACGTTTGGACAATATAACACGAGATTGATGGGCACAGTGGCAGCGTTTGATGGGCACAGCGGCAGCGTTTGGGAACAGTGGCAGCGTTTGATGGGCATAGTGGCTGCGTTTAATGGGCACAGTGGCTGCGTTTAATGGGCACAGTGGCAGCGTTTGGGAATAGTGGCTGCGTTTAATGGGCACAGTGGCAGATTTTGATGGGCACAGTGGCAGCTTTGATGGGCACAGAGGCTGTGTTTGATGGGCACAGTGGCAGCTTTGATGGGCAAAGTGGTTGTTTGATGGGCACAGTGGCTATTTGATGGGCACAGTGGCAGCTTTTGAGGGGCACAGACAGTGGCTGTGTTTGATGTACAACTTGAACTTACTTAAGTAGACTTACTTGAGGCCGCCGGCCTGGTGCAGTACAGTGTGTCACTCACAGCACCAAGGCAGCGCCAGCTATCCAGGGCCATCTTTCCGCTCCCTCTCCATGCTGTCTGAAGAACATGGCAGAGGTGGGTGGAGCCTGTTCACTAGCCACTGGGGCAGCCGCAGTGCGCTATGAATGCTGGGGCGGCCTCTGATTGACGTCACTGGTTGCTAGCTAGATGCCGGCCGGCGAAGTGAGCAACCAGAGCAGTCAATCAATTTAAGCAGCAGATTGTAGCGCTAAGGATCAGCCCTGGATGGGGCCCTCCAGACAAGTGGGGCCCCCGGGCAACTGCCCAGCATGCCCAGTGGAAAAAACGGCCCTGGTACAGACAGCAATAAAATAATTTTAGAAAGGTATAGAACCTTTTTACATTTTTTCATTACTGTGTAGGTACGTGTTGCATACCTCCCAACTGTCAGTGAATTAAAAGGACTTTCCCGCTTTTGGAACCAAATCCATCTGTCCCTCATTCCTCAATTGAGGGCACCAGTCCTAAGGAAGTATGTACTGGAAATGGAGCGAGTACAAAGAAGGGCAACAAAGCTAATAAAGGGTCTGGAGGATATTATTTATGAGTAAAGGTTGTGAGCACTGATATGATTTCAGTATACAAATACCATACTGGTGACCCCACCATATGGATAAAACTTTTTTGCGGAAGGGAGTTTAACAAGACTCGTGGCCACTCATTAAAATTAGAAGAAAAGAGGTTTAATCTTAAACTACGTAGAGGGTTCTTTACTGTAAGAGCAGCAAGGATGTGGAATTCCCTTCCACAGGCGGTGGTCTCAGCGGGGAGCATTGATAGTTTCAAGAAACTATTAGATCAGCACCTGAACGACCAAAACTTACAGGGATATACAATGTAATACTGACATATAATCACACACATAGGTTGGACTTGATGGACTTGTGTCTTTTTTCGACCTCACCTACTAGGTAATTATGTAATTGTCCCTATTTTGGAACCAACTCTACCTGTCCCTCTTTCTTCTTCAATTGTCCCTCTTTTTGATCTGATGTACAGATATCTATGAAAACTTAAAATTCAACTACCCAAAGCATTATTCTGCACTAAACCTTCATCCTATCTCCTAATTATCTTGTTTGCTATTTTGAAAAGCAAGTATATAGTAAAATTAATGATGGGAAAAATTATTTGGGTGGGTGTGGCAGAATTGGGTCGATTGTCAGATGCATGGTACGCCCTCTTTCTAATCTCAGAAAGTTAGGTGGTATGCTGTTGGTGAAGTTTCTCTCATTTTCTGTATGGTCACTAGAGATGAGCTTGGTTTCAGGAAAGTAGCTGTCAGTGCTGGGCCCAGTGTCGGTGCGTGCATAGAGGGCGCAGGAGCGCCGCCCCCCCTTTCCTGCACCGCTCTATCACCAATAGATAGATTCATGCATTGCATGAATCTATCTATTGTCACCGCTGCCACCCCCTATTCAGGTGTCCGGCCCCTGATCGGGCACCGGGCATCTGAATTACAGTGGGGGGGGGGGGTGTTGCTGGAAGCGCCCCTATTAGAGCTGTAAGCTCTAATAGGGGACCCTATTAGAGCGGTGTGCTCTAATAGGCTTCCCTAAGTGTAAACAGCGGGCGCACGGCTGTGCGTTCGCTGATTACACAGTATTGTGTCAGGGAAGCGAATACATCGCTTCCCTAACACAGACCCGCCTCTCAGCCAATCAGGTTGCCAGGTCTGTTACCTGTCACCTGATTGGCTGAAGTCACAGGCGCTGTGATTGGACGCTAGGCGTCCAATCACCTAGCGTCCAATCACAGCAGAAGAAGACAGGAGGAGCGCGGGAGAAGACATCCGACGGAGACACCGCTCGTCGCCTGACGCCGTCACCAGCTGCACACCGGGACAAGGTAAGTGCAGAGGGCAGGCAGGGGGCACAGTGGCAGCACTTTAGGGGCACAGTGGCAGCACTTTAGGGGCACAGTGGCAGCACTTTAGGGGCACAGTGGCAGCACTTGGGGCACAATGGCAGCACTTAAGGGGCACAATGGCAGAACTTGGGGCACAATGGCAGAACTTAAGGGGCACAATGGCAGAACTTGGGGCACAGTGGCAGCACTTAAGGGGCACAATGGCAGAACTTGGGGCACAATGGCAGCACTTAAGGGGCACAATGGCAGAACTTGGGGCACAATGGCAGAACTTGGGGCACAGTGGCAGCACTTGGGGCACAGTGGCAGCACTTAAGGGGCACAGTGGCAGAACTTGGGGCACAGTGGCAGCACTTGGGGCACAGTGGCAGCGTTTGATGGGCACAGTGGCAGCGTTTGATGGGCACAGTGGCAGCACGTGGGGCACAGTGGCAGCGTTTAATGGGCACAGTGGCAGCGTTTGATGGCACAGTGAGGCTGTTTGTTTGCACCCCCCAAAAATTTTGAGCACCAGCCGCCACTGGTGCTGGCCCAATCAGTTGTGGCTGGGTCATTCCCCACCCTGCAGGTGCTTGTACCATGTCTAATATGGCCGTTTACCACCTCACGGCTGAATGTACACAAAGGGGCGGGGATGCTCATGCAATCACTGACCTAATATGGCCACATGCTCGTGTAATCACTGACCTAATATGGCCACATGCTCATGTAATCACTGACCTAATATGGACACATGACATTGACCTCATATAGTCCTATGAGGTCAATAATGTCACTAGCATCCCCACTCCTGTGCATAAATGCAGCTGCAGGGTGACCACATGGCCATATTAGGTCAATGACATAGTCAACAATGTCACCAGGATCCCCGCCCCTTTGTGTTTATGCGCCTGCAGGGTGGGGAATGACATGCCGATGATTGGACAGACACTGATAGCTTTCTTCCCATTCAGACTGAACCCAAGTTCATCTCTAATGGTCACCCAGTGGAACACATATATTAAACTTCAACTTACTTTCTCCAGAAAGTTTGTTTAGCTCACTTTCTTTATGATTACAAGGACAGAAAGTGAGGTAATTCTCTTAATGGGTATACAGACAGCAATAAAATAATTTTCTAAGCAGGATGGAAAGCTGGTGGAACCATGGTCAGTTTTTTCATAACTGTCTGCATGTTTGTTGGGAATCTCCCTCACGTTCTGTATGGTCACTAGTGGTGAGCTTGGGTTCAGTCCAAATCTAAAAGGAAGCTGTCAGTGCTGGCCCAATCAGGTGTGGCCGGGTCATTCCTCACCCTTCAGCTACATCTACAAAAAGGGGTGGGGATGCTTGTGACATTAGTAACCTATTATGGCCATACAGTATTAGGTCCCAAGCCAAGGAACCCAAGCTCACCCTTAATGGACATCCAGTGGGACACAGACAATGATAAGGAAACTCTTACCTCTTTTAGCTCCATTTTGGGAATACTAAACACAGGTTTCAATGGGAGGGCTGACTATCACTTTAAAGCTAAACTCCGGGATAAGCAATTATCATCTAATTATAAGAGCCATGTGTAATCTTAGGCCCCTTTCACACTTTCAGGTCCGCCTGTCAGTTTTGACGGCGGACCTGAACGGGCACTCCATGCTGGTCTATGGAGCGACGGATGTTCGTGGAGACATGTCCGCTGACATCTGACCCCGTCCGATCCGCTAAAAGCAGACGGATGGCTCTACTTCCAGATCCGTCGCTGGCGGATCGGGTGAGATCTGATGAAAACGGACACGCTGTCTGTTTTCATACGATCTCTCCATAGTGACCAGCGGCGCTGGACAAGCCCCTCCCCGCTCATTGAGCAGAGAGGGACCTGTCATCCGCCGGCTCAGCAGAGATCAACGGAGAGATCTCCCGCTGAGCCGGCGGACAGAGGCGGACTCCGTGGAAGCGGAATCCGCTTCATGTGAAAGGGGCCTTACTTATATCTTGGTGTGCTAATCCAGTGTGAGACTTTACCTCTGTGCAGGAGCTTCCTGTAATAAAGACCGGTCACTGCTGCTCTCTCTCGTCTTGTCTTCACCCCCTCCTGTAGTTTTCTGCAGACAGCCTTTAGTGGAATCGCTTTGTTTTTTTTTTTTTTAATGAGAGTTTAGTGTTTATTTAAGGTGCCAGAAAACAAGTTTTTCACTGTATAATAATGTTTTAAAGTATAGTACGGGTTATAGAATTTATTTGGAGCTCCATCTGAGGGCCACAGATAAGGGGTAAGTGGGCTGTAGGTTGCCAAAAAAAACAAACAGTTTGATTTCTCTAGTTTGTACATTAAAGGGACATTTTTATGAGCGTAATAAATATTCTTCCGTTCCGGACCCCCTTCTGAGATCACGTATTCCCTGGCTTTCAAGCTCATCCTCTGGCTTCAAAACTCAGTGAACCCCTGACTAGCAACATGCAGTGAGTGAAGCTATAGGCAAGTCAATGATGTATGAATGCCTTTTATATGGATGCGTGATTGTTCATATAACATTATAGACCAGAACATTAATGTTTTCTAATTAATATTTTTAGGAGGAAGACATTTTGGATCTCCTGGAACAGTGCGAAATAGATGACGAAAAGCTGTCTGGAAAATCTACTCGGCACAGAGAGCCACGGGTATGTAGAATAGCGAAAAGCCACCCCTCAAGGTCATGACATGGTCTATCATTATAAGGGTAAAATGCAACCTTTCCATCATAAAACAGCTGCTAGTCTTATCATTTTGCTGTACCAGAGTTCTTTTCTTTTTAATGCATAGAAGGTAGAAGTAGTGTGTTTTGCATGTTTTTTGAATTTTTGTAATGATGAATATTTTTTAAATGTCCTTGAGTAGCTGTTTTCTATATATATATATATAATGTATGTCAGCCTAATACCATAATATTTTTTTGATAATATATCAAGAATGTTAAGGGAACAGGATCTTTTTTTTTTTTTTGTTGGGTAACAAACACTTTAAAGTGTTACTAAACCCACAACAGTAAAATCAGTCTGTATATGCAGTAAAGCATGCTTGTTATACTCACAGTAGAACCTAAGGGAGTGGTATTGCTGGGAGAAGGGGAGCAGGCAGCCCCTGGTGGTGGGAGGTTGGCAGTGCACAGCACCCACACAAGGATAGCCTAGGGGGCAATGCGAGTGGCCACTGATGAAGATTGAGCCTCGCCTGCTGCTCACCACCTGCCACGCAGCCTGGCCCCCAACAGGCCACAGAGCGGCACCGGTCTGCGGCTCGGGGGTTGGGGACCTCTGGTATATAGTGTGAAATGTGGACTTCCTTTGTTCTTATTTTTATATAGTCCAGTTGTACTGCACTTCTGAAAATGTTTTTTCCCCTCAGTGGAAATGTCATTATTGCTTGTTTATTTTTATTTTATACATGTGTATTTTTAGTAGCAATACTGCTATTTTAATTCTGTTATTTTAGATATTTTAAATATAGGAATTCTGTTATTTCAAACTTTTCTTCCAGTCCGGATGAATGGGGAATGTGTGGTCCATGAAACGCGTTGGCTATCCTTTGCCCTGCTTGATGTAACCAGTTGAACAATAAAGACTTTAGACTCCTTAGGAATTTTCATTTGGTGATCTCTGTCTTATTCACACAGCCGTAAAAATGTTTCTGACGTTATTACACATGTGTTTTCCAGGAAAGAAGTTCCTGCGTAATGCTCAGTAAAATACGTATAGATATGTTTAAACTCTTAAAGGTGTGTAAAGACGCGCATGCGTACATAGTTTGTTTTCATGATGATTTTTTTTCCCCCTTTGTTTAGACTGAAGGCAAATTCACACTGCTTCTCAGTGAAATTGCAGAGTAGCCAGAGCGATTCAACGCGTCACCCACTCTGCGTTGCCGGCTGGCTAGGGGGCAGTGTGGTGCGCGATTGAGCACGCCGCACCATCCCTTTGTTTTGTTTTGTACTAGCAGTATTTGAAAGCTAAACCCACAACAGTAAAGTCAGTCTGTATATGTATTAGCAGAGTATTGAAATCATGAGCAGGAAGCTTGTTGTATGCAGAGAATACATTGCTTTCATGGAGGATTAGCAATGCATGTCTTGCAGCATTATGCCTTGTACACACGGTCAGACATTCCGACCACAAAATCCGTCGGATTTTTTCTGATGGATTTTGTCCAAAACTTGTGTTGCACACACACGGTCAAAGTTGTCGGAAAATCCGATCGTTCCGAACGAGGTGACGTATAAAACGTACGACGGGACTACGTAGAGGCCAGTTGCCAATAGCTTTCGTCTCCAAATTTCTTCTGAGGATGCAAGTCTGATCGGATTTTGTTGTCGGAAAATTTTCGATCCTGCTCTCAAATTTTTTCCCATGGAAATTCCGACGGAAAAAGCCCGCTAGAGCCCACACACGATCGGATTTTCCGACAACATAATCCGAACAGACTTTTTCCATCGGAATATCCGACCGTGTGTACTGGGCATTAGGAAACATGACAAAGGAGCATCCAAGTACATAGAGAGAGGATAGACAAACATCCTGTCCTGCCACAGAAAACATTTACTATACA